>CAADRB010000002.1:3230046-3403480 GCA_900708905.1 Hymenolepis diminuta | reverse complement strand
GGGGTGGCTTGTCAGCCACCTCCGAACTGATCTGACGATTTGAGTGACTTGACTTGACTTATTCCATCTTTCGACCGATGTGGCCTCGATAGACCCTCTAACAATACCGTAACCGACTCTTAGACTCCCTAAAGAATTGCACTAGTTACAAATACAATCCGACACAAAATGACGCAAACCACTATATCAAAATAGGATACACGTATTAGTATCAATAGGGTCGGTTTATATTATTTACCACTGACAACCGTAGGGTAAATAAATTCCTTCGAATAAAACGGAATGAAAGGAAGAGGGATTTAAAAAGTGGAAAATAAAGAATCCTACATATAAGACTTAAGTTTGGGAAAAACGTTATTTTCTTATTTGTAGCAATTATAAAATGGTTACGCATCAATGAATTTCATCAAAGGTAAATATGAAATTACTTTTGGGAAATTAAACCATGCATATTGAAAAACGTGCACATACCCGAATAAGATGAATATTTTTAATTTATAATGTAATTATATATATATTACTTAATTAAATATAGAGTAAATAAGAATAGCGTTAAGACACGGAGACTTTTGGAATAAGGTAAGTATATTAAGACAACTATTCAGATCCCAGGGTTTTGTTGGAGAGGGGACTAAATGCTTGAGTCGCTAGATATAAAGCTACGTTGAGTAGGAAGGATGGTGAAGAATTTAGTAATGGTGGTACTTTAATTGCGATTTTAAGAGAGAATTAGAGAGATAGAGAGTGGCTACATAATAGGAATTAGATGGAATTGCAGACAGAGAGGAGCCTTCAAATGAACCTAACTGCAGAAATTGACCAGTGGTGATAGGGGAGAAGCAAGCCTCGTAGACATGTGTTAGAAACGTAGATGAGGAAACGGTAAAGTACTGCTAGTGGGAATATTACATGAATTTGAATTACACGACTTCAATATCCTACGTACGGACCTGTTAAGAGAACAAATTATTTAAATTTTTTAATTAATAGAATCCGGTTTCCTCGAAATTCTAATTCACAAAGATTTATCTAGTATCCATCAGGTAATGTTAAAATTTTAAACGCTTCAATATAACAACCATAAATAAATTATCAAGAGGATTTTCGAGTTTCTCTGAACTCTGGCATTTTAAAATAAAATACTGCATCATGAATAAACAAAAGACATATAAAATTAAATGGCTGAACAGACCTAATTAAAAAAACATTAAAAGCAAGAATTGGGATGATAATTGCATCATGATTGATAGTAGCAGACTAACATATGGTCAATACGGACCATTTTTGTAAGCAAGCATTGAAATATGAAAAGCGAAACATAAGCTTAAAATTAGTAATAATATCTTGAGACAGAATATTAAGTAAATTCCTGAAGTTGTTTATGTACATTGCATAGCTACTGCTCGATTTGAACAACTCTCGACAATGAGTGGTTTGTTCGTATTTTTCTATTAACAGTTTTTCCTATTTATTTTCAGATGAAGTGGGGGCCATCGTATTGGACTTAGGATCTCATACATTGCGAGGGGGATTTGCTGGAGAAGATACTCCGAAGGTACCATTACACATTTTAAAATACTCATGGCTGTAGATTGATATGCCCAGTAACATTGGATATATATCTCCAAAAGACAAATCATCTATAAGCAAACGCATCATTGGAAATAATGTTTATGTTCCCTGTGAGGGAATGGAAATCAAGGCCTTTGTTAAAGATGGCCTCAGTATGTCTCATTAATTCTTTGACCTTGGTTTAGTTGAAGATTGGGATGCATTTGAGGATGTTGTGAACTATATGGTCAATTTTTTAATTCCCGTTGAGAAGTCTCAACATCCTATTCTTATGTCTGAACCCTCTTGGAATCCAAAGAACAAACGCGAGAAGTTGACTGAGATTCTCTTTGAAAAATTCGAAATCCCTGCCTTCTATTTGGCCAAAAGCGCCGCTCTCGCTTGTTTTGCAAACAGTCGACATACTGGTTTGGTCTTGGATGTTGGCGCATCCTGTGCCTCTGCTGTTCCGGTTTACGATGGTCGTGTTTTACTCCAGGGTGTTGTTCGCACTCCGTTTGCCGGCGATTTTATCGCTCAGCAATGTGCCAAGATGGTTAAGGAAGTGCTTAAAACCGAGCCGGTTCCGTACTATAGAGTAGCATCCAAGGTTTGTTTGTTATTTTATTTTCTTAATTTTACATGTCTTTTTGCTGGCTATTTTAAGATCTGAAATATTTTTGCATTTCGTCATCCGTTATTTTAACTTAGATATACGAAAGTATGTGGCAGGGAGCATTTATGTTTCTAGTTGTGTTTGATCTGGTTTGAATTAAGAGATTCTTGACTCCTTCTACTTAGCCCGCCACCTCTCTAGCTCTCCGCTAGTTTTTTATTCTTGCGGCTCAATACTAAATTTGTTTGTCGGCTCCTAATATTCTTTTTTTTATAAATTATTGTTTGTGTTTAATTTTGTATATGGATTTTTTTCGAGCCTACTTCTCTTCTCTTGCTTGTCTAAATGTTTTTAAGTGTTCCTGATGTTCACGCTCTTAATTCATGCAAGAACTGAGATTGTTGAGTAGAAGTTTCCACTATAAAATAGTCATTGCTACATAATAATTTTTAGTAGCACTGAATTATTTTCGAAGTATTGTTATATTGACTTCGCTAGTTTATTTAGTGCCTATGGATTTGATATATCTCCTTTTTCCTTTTAGGATCCGGTTAAAGATCGTGAAACTCCTCGCTGGACCGAAAAGAAGTTAACACCTCTTACCGATTCTTATAAAGCATTTATGGAACAGGTTAGTACATCTATAACTTGAACATTTCCTCCATAAATTTCGGTAAATCACAATGTTTTAGCATTATGTATGCTTCTTAAATATAAATGGAACATGCTTGGAATAGTGTTTTTCATATCTGGTACGTATTAATGTTCCCAGAATTTGATGGAGGATTTCGCGGCTACTGTTCTTCAAATATCGGATGAACGATATGACCAAGGGTAAGTGACTTCTCCGATATTTTATTATTGCACATCGTTCCAATAGTTTGCCTTTTGGCTGTTTTAATTATTAGATTAATCCGAGTTGCGTTACTGTAGCTCATCTTATTATTATAGGCAAATGGAGACAATCCCCACGATAACTTATGAATTCCCTAATGGTTACAACGTGGAATTGGGCCACGAAAGATTTCAAATACCAGAGGCACTGTTCGATCCTAGTTCTGTTCCGGTAATCTGGAGTTTTACTTTGTCATTTTTCTTAGCAAAGTAATGGAAGGTCGGATCTGTCAATGAGCCATATTGTCTCGAGTAGTATTTCGCTTTGTGATATCGATATTAGAGCGGTAAGGGAATGCAATAATATCAGATCTTTTAGAGTCTTTATAATAATATTGTGGTGGTGGGTGGAACGAGTTTGATTGTTGGCTTCACAGATCGACTTCAGAAAGATCTCGGTGCGAAAACTCCATCGGTAAAGTTCTCGTTAAATTATTGTTTCGACAATTTAGAGCATGCGATTGAAAGTTAATTTTCCAAGTTCTCTAACAGAAAGAAGGTTTTCAAATTGGGTTGGCGGTTCAATTCTTGGTTCATTGGTAAGTGAATTATGTGGTATGTAAATAAAATATGTTCTAGGGAACCTTCCAACAAATGTGGATATCAAGACATGAATATGAAGAATTTGGAAAATCATTTATTGAAAAGAAATGCTCGTAATGCTATATATGTCGTGCGTTTTGCCGATAATGTAATTTTTTATGTGTTTGTTTAAATCAATCAAATATATGCCTTTCGACAATAGCGCGTTGTTTATAATTGCCACCACACAGTTTTGTTTACGTGACTGAGTGTCTTATTAAGGTAAAATTGTAGTCAGTTTGAAGGGTGTTATAACATAAGTTCATAGTACTAAATTTGATACTTAGGAAATTATTTTGGGAATCTCATTCAGTTATTTATCGTTCAATTTGATTCTTTTGGATTTGCAAATTCATTTTTCTCATGTTTGCAAATGAAAATAATCTTCTCTATGGTATATTTTGTTTAATATAATATTTCATACTATTTTTGTCAATAATTGTGTTTTTTTTCATTTTCAAACTTATTCAATATATGTATGAATTTCGCTATTGATTTTGCTATATAATAGCAAGCAGTTGTTCGAATTGTTAGATCAAATTTATTTTATTACTCTCAGTTATTTTATTTGGATTTTGATTTTAATTCTCCTGGATATTTGAATCTTCGGAATTTCCCAATTTTTCTATTTGATATGATTACACGGATTTCTAAAGACATTGTATTGCAAATTTATACATAATGTTACTTTATTTATAATCGCCCTTTTGTAGTTTCTTTTTTCTAGCTATTATTGGAACTTTAGTTGGCTCCAGTAGTTTGACGCAATATAACTGTCATGGCATAATTTCATAAATTTCGCTTTGGAGTATTTTAATGACAATAGTAGACCTTGATTATTTGCAAGAATAAAATCCCTACTTCCGGTTTCCCCTATATGTTCAATTTCCTCGTTATTTAATTATTTTATTAGAAAATTTAATTCCTACTTTCATAATTCCTTTAAACATTGAATTTTAATCTATTATTTTCATGCTTCACTGTATAAAACCAAGAGAACTTCTTCATTTAATATTATATATTTTATCTTTATGTGCTTTTTTCTGCCAAAGTAAACTTTAAAATTTTGTGCATTTTATATATCCTGCATTTTTTATACCGCAATATAATGTCAATTGTCTTTACTCTTTGTGCCCTCTTAAGCACCTGTTGTAGAGTGAATTTTATCGTAAATACTTCTGAGTCGTTAGCCTATGTGTGTGATTTAAAAATGATTTTTCGATTTAAGAGGTTCCGTTTTATGTGTTATGCGTATTTTTTCCCACTACACACATGATATACTTTTAACATATACGGCCTATGCGACAGTTAACTTTTTGTTATTTAAGGATAACTTCGAATACACGGGTTTTATGTGGTGTATCGTTGCTGTAATGATATTTAATTTTTCTGTAAATTTTAGAAAATCTACTGTTCAAGTGGATATCATACACATCGCACAGTCTGGTCGCATGTTATAAAGATTAAAATTGGAAATGACAAAGAAAAAGAATATTGAAAATACTACTGTGGTCGCAAAACCCTCCTCATTTGAGGTCACCATAGCAGATCTGCAGAAATTGATGGAAAATCGTGGTGCTGCTAGTGTAAAATTCCTCAATGAACGCTTTGGTGGTATCCAGGGCCTTTGCAGTAAACTCAAAACTTCTACTCACGATGGTAAATCGCCTCTTTTGAGTTTATTTCACTGTCTAAGTCACTTCCTAAATAAAGTTCGTCGAAACTGCCTTTGGTTTAATTAATATTAAATTCCAGACTCTACTTTTGTCTGAATTGCCCGGCACGACAGACAACAGGTCTCACTGTGGGTGTAAAATAGACTTTTCCATTAAAATGGTTGATTAGGAGCCTGTTTTGTTAGTTTAAAATGCAAGCTTTCGTACAATTTCCGAGTCTATTGAAAGAAGGCAGGGGCATTCTGAGCATTCTTTCTATTTGAGAAACTTCCTTTCGGCAGAATTGAGTGAGCACGTAAAGTTATTACACACTTATTGGATAATCACCGATGAACATCGATCTCGTTATCTCGGATTTAGAAGAGGAGCATATTTAATTAATCTTCTTGTAGTTTAGTGGTCATTATTATCGCTTAAACGTGAATCGATTCATTTCCTATCCATACACTTATACGAGGTATATAAGTAGTGATGCTATTGTACTTAAGATGCTCTATATTTATTCTGCTTACCATAAAATCCTTAAAAAATTGAAACTGCTTAGGAATGGAAGGAGTCTTCTTGCAAAAAAGAGATTTGTGAAGGATACTATGAATCCATTTACTTGATCATTCAGCTACTAAATACAATATATTATTATTGAGTGATATAAGTTAATCTTCGTTTGTTTTGTCTGCCCTGATAAAAAATAACAAACTTGACGTTTTCATGTGACTTGGAAAAAGTAATGGGCATTATGTTTGTTTTTTCATTTAGGTTTGGCTGGTTCGGATTTCCAGGAGAGAAAGGAGGTCTTTGGAACCAACGTGATTCCCCCCAAACCGCCTAAGCGTTTCTGCGTACTGGTGTGGGAGGCAATGCAAGATGTTACCCTCATCATCCTTATTGTAGCGGCCTTCGTATCTCTTGGTCTGTCGCTTTACACTAAATGTAAGTTTCCTTCTCTTGGTTTTATAAGGATAAACTTGAAATGGGGGGACTGCTGAGGTTAAGATTGTAAGCTGATACAGTTGTAATCGTCAGCAGCTGATCTGAAGGGTTGGTCATTCTTTTTTTCGGTTCTCCTCTCGTTATGATTAAAATCGCTTGCTCTTAAATAATTGTCAGTTATCTTTACAACAGCACAGCAATGGGATGCGAGTAGGATTCGATGTTTTGTATTATTAGCTCATCTCTTTAGTTAATCCCGTTGTAACGTATCATTCTTACTTCGTTTTCGATTCTAGTTGACTTCTTTTACACTTTTTCTATCCCTTCAAAGGACACAGCATACATATTCTTAAAGTAAAAAGTTTAATTTTTTTAAATCAAAAAAGTCCTTCTACTACCTCCATTAACTTTACCTTCAGTTCAAAGAGGGAGAGGGTTCGCCATGCATAAGAAACCACGACTATTTTTGGCTCCTTTATTGTTAACGGAAAAAAATTGTTGGTGAAAGTAATGTGTCTACGTGTGTTGTATTGTGGTAAGGTGGTCAGTCAAGCGGTATATTCATATGCTGCGGATATGAAGACTCATGTATCATTTTACCAGGAGCAGAAGCAATGAATCTCTTTAAAATGTATATAATGCGTATCATATAGCATCGTGAATTTTGCGTTTACTCTCCGTATCCATTGCGTGAGGCACATGGTGGCATCAACTGTGGTGGCCGATGCTATCTCACATTAGAAAGATAATCCCATCCAAGCACATATTAGACACTTCTCTATTCTCACTTCCCCCCTCTTGCCTGCCCTCTCTCCTTTTTCATATCGTATGCCGTAAGAATGAGGGTAAAATGAAAGATTGTCTTTAACGTAATCTCATTGACTCATCTGAATGAGCTTTTCCCATCTGAGATGTTATAAGGTTTAAAATAACTGCACCAAATTCTTCCAAGTTAGAGATCATGGGTTTGATGTTCATATCCGGAGAAATGCATAACCAACCATTTTGATTCATATCGAGAGAGAGATGGTGGTGATGGCGGAATGTTAGTTTTGTCAGAAAGACTCGCTCGCTTCTGAAGAAAAATGAAAGTAGATAATCTTTAATTTGAGATCTGAGTAGTTAGACGGTCAACTTGCAAGTCTACTGAGTTAGAGACTACGGGTTTGGTATTCAAATGAGTGCGCATTCATCGAACGTCATAACCAACCGTACTAATTAAAACTTCAGGGAGCGACTGAGAAATGATTATTTGAAACAAGGAGATAACCAAATAACGAATTTTTATTTGAAAATCGAAGTGCACACGGTCATTCGCCTAAATCTTCTTAAACTCCTCGAGATTCTATTATAGAACCTGTTGTCTTGCTTAACAGTCTGACGATCTCCACACCAATCTGAGCATATATTTCTGTAATAGTCCGCAGAATGCGAGTTTATTTATCCAGAACATTGCTCCTTTATTCATTAAATATGCTAAAAGGTACTGAAGCATTCCCCAAAAATTTCATAGTATTTTGAGTAATATTAATTTAACTCACATTGGACCAGAGAAAAATCATTTTTACGTTTTCGCATTCACTTGGACCGTTCTCTAAATTTTTCGTGTTGGGAAATGTTGATTAATAATTTTTACTCACCTCCTTCGCGATAATCGAAAATTTCGCCTGTAAAAATCACACACACCCGTTGCAAGACTACTATTGCACACGCACAACTCTCAAGCTCCCTCTCCCTCTCTTTGTACTGTTACATTATTTTGATCTTTAAAAAAGGTCATATGAAGAAATTGCTTTTCTGCACGTCCCTCGCTCATGAAAAATGATGGAGGATAATATCTATCTGACTCATTTATTACCTGAAAGACCACACACTTGTTAAATATCGACCCTTTAAGAAAAGGCTAGAATATTGCGATATGGCTTTCATTTCTAAAGATGAGGGCTTCAAGGCGCAACCAGTAAAACTTTTCAATCTAAAACCGAAACTATTTGTTGTGGGGAAATTTTACATATTTTTTGCCTGTTATTTGGTTGTTTTTATGCAACTAGCAGAAGCATGTTTCTTTATTTCACCATGGGAAAATGCATGTAAATATATGAAAACGCAAAGGATTGTTAGAAGCTAGTGCAGTAGGGAAAAACTGGATTCGCAGCGTTGTGTTCAAAGTGGTGATTAATCAAAAATGATTTGAGAGATCGATTATCCTATTTTGTGTTGTCTTTCCTTAGAGCCATGTAGTCTTGGTTAAATTTGCTTTATAAATCGATCTAAAATCAGTAGTTTCCATCAAAAGCGACAGAGTGTTGAGGTATGAGTAGAATGTGTGATGCGTTGTAAACAGGTTGTGTTTAACTTGTGTTATTGGTTGGACATTCCCCATTTCTCGATCCACCTTCTTATATTACTCCACCCTTGATCAAAACTGTTGGTCGTCATTTATCAAATACTAGTTGGGTAAGATTATTGGTAGTGACTAGTAGTCTACTTAAATTCCTTGAGCTGATGCACTTCGTTTATTGGTTAGTTTGCAAGATAAGAAGTCTTGAAATTTATTCTGAATAGGAATCGATATCTCAATCATCTACCTATATACAGGAAGAAATTTTTTTATTATAAAAATGGAGTATTAGAAGAATACACAGCTACTAGATATTGTTTGAAATTCACCTTCGTCTTCATTTTCCTAAACCTCTCGGGACCCCTGTGACCTTGAGTTTTGTAATGACAGTTCTTAACAGTTTTTGCACTGCTGTTATGATCCATTACTATATTTTCAATTGCTCAAGTGGTTTTCGGGTATCTTCGTAATGAACTGATGACTTGGCACGTTCTTTAACGTGATTTAAATGCCTGGAAATCTTAATACGGGAGTTGCTTTCAAATCACTGTATTGGATTCACTTTATTCAGAGCAATATTCAATGTTAAACCATGCAACGGATTTATTCGATAAGTGGATGTAGGTAGAGAGACCTTCAGTCTTACCATCCACAATAGCGGCTATGCTGTTTAACGGTGAAAACTTGTAGGTTTCCTTTCCGAGCTAACAGTTCTGTTTGCTAATTACACGTGCAGTAGTATCATGATATTTTGTGTCATGGAGATAGTGATATTTATTAATTAATCGTTCCGCATTTTGTATTCGAGAGAAGAACAGATATTCCTCTCCGTTCTGTTATGTAACAACAACAACTGTTAACTTTCAGTGCAACTTGACATTTTGGTGATGCATATGCATATGTACAACCAGAATTTAATAGGAATTTTGTTATAGTTTCGTGTACACATATATTCGTGTGCACATATATATATCCTATTGCATGATAATAGATCCCGTGTTGGGAACTACATACAAAGAGTTCAATGTATCCAGAATTCACATGTCTGGACATCACAGAACCCAAGTTAGATGTAAGTCCGCTGGAATCGCGTATTTTGTATTTATTGCAATTCTTCTCATGCTGGAAAGTGAGGTGTTAGCATGTATATCACTTACTGTGCTTAAACATATCAAGATCACTTACTAAGTTGGTGATCACGCGAAAGATTATATATACCTTCGGCGTATGCTATTAATTCATCTATTGATTTCAAATTTATTTGCCCTACTTTTTATATCTTTCTGTGAGAATAACACGATACACCATGTCCTGTATGGAGAGCACTGGCTTAGCATTGAGGTCAGTACCGAACATGCATGATACCAAACACAATTGGGGGATTGTTTTTTCTCTTTCATTTTCTGATTTTGTGTGTGTTATGAGGTAGTGTTTGGGCTGGTGAGGTCAAGTCGTAAAGTGATTTTAGGGTCTCAACTTGTCCCCCAATCTCAGATTTTAATAAAATAAAATCTGTTAATATTAATCATTTTTTTACTATTTGGATTTAGGGTTTAGCACTCGGAGTATGTAATTTTTTCGAAAGTGTTCTACCTCGGTTCTTCCTGATTAATTGGGGACTTCCGTTATTTTAACTTTGTTCGTTACACTTTGAAAAGCGGTATTTTCAGTTCCTTCTCATCACCTGAGTTGGTTGATTTCGACTTTAGGGTTAGTTTTGCAATGAAATCTAACTGTGCTCCGGTTGCAAAGTCAGAGGAAACAGGTTGGATGCCCACTCCAGAATTCTTTCCCTCTGCCAAAGTCAAGTATTGGGAAAACTGCCTAATAGACCTCCTTTTTTAATCGAATTTGATTAATAAAGAGCTTAAGAAATCATTCAATACGCATGATTGCAGTTTACTTAACAGTAATAATGCGCATCGTCTTTATTTGATTCGATTGTGGCGGATTATTTTTCCTTTCTATCTTTAATTAAATCGTTTCTTCCAAACGGACTGAAGCAAACATGTACGGACAAATTAAAAATTAAGTATTTTCATTGACCTCTTGAAAAGTGCACTTTCTTGTTTGAACTCAGCTGTCCTACATTTGACATAAGCATCCACACTCTTTTGAAGAACTTTTCCTCTCATAAATACGAAGTGAGCTGTGTACATAATATTATGATTTTTGCACACACTTGGTCTCCTTCTCGGAGTCGTTTTGGTTATCTAAGTAGAAGCATTTGAAAGTGTTAGTCTCTCTTACAGCAGCCATACTCTAAGTCTTGAGCTGTGGCAAGTGGTGTCAAACCTTTTTGATGACTGGGCAGATCTCAAAAAGTTGAGTTCCGGGGAAGCAGCCTGTATTAATATGGGCGTCAGATCAACAGAGACCATTTTACCAACACTTCAAGGATAAAATTTACGCTACTATCCCCCCTTTGATCTTTTTTGTCATTATGATTGCCATACCTTTACTGTTTTCGCACCGATAAGTATTGAACTGTGACCTGAACTTATTAACTTATTAGAACGGATACATCTGGTTTAATTTTCCAGCAATTGGCAAATTTAGTTTGTGTAAACTTAAGCTGTACTCAAATTACCAAGCGCTCATGAATATAAATTTAATACAAAATTGTGCGCCGTTTTATATATTTTGTTTGTTCGAATTCTTTCATCGCTCTCTAAGTTTCCATGTACACGCACTGTCTACATGAATTTCAATCCAAAAAAACTAGCTTTTGCAGCATTGTTCTCTCCTTTCGCATTGTGACTTTAGAAGGACTATTCCTTTGCATTTTTGCTTCTAATTCTATTAACGTATGGGCATATATCTGGGTAATGTTAGGGATAAAATGTCGGCCATAGAGATTGTTTAGAGCGTGCATTTAGAAGCGAAAGAAGCAAAAGACAGGATGACCTATTTTGTGCTGTTAGGTACGGTTTCCCCTGTTTGTACTGCTACGACCATAAATGAATTCAGGTCATATTCCGGTCATTCACTATCCACCTTGGTATTTGTGATTTCAGCACGGGTAGGTGGGGGAGAGAAGGGGAGCAAATTTAATTCCTCCTTCTTCCTTACCCGTATATATTTTTACGTCATCTCCCCTTATATGCACATATGTCGTGTTGCTTTAATCCATCTTTAAACCGATTAGGAATGGCAAAAAGATTACTAGTTTAGCGTCAGTCTCTGGATAACGATAGTCGCTTACGGTGTATGTTTCACTTTGTCGATCTTGCCATCATCTACGTCAGTATCAGCACCATCTCGAGCATATGCGCGGGTATGCGCTAATCTAGGCGTTTGTCCGTTTGTACATTCATTCTTCAAGTAGTAGTCAGCTTGCAGTAGCTGCAGCAGTAGCGTCCGTCTACTAGGCATATGGGGCACAAGCTGCGGGGGGAGGAGGTTAGGTACTCTTGAGCGGCTGAAGAGCTGGCGTGCTCCCTGATCACTCGTGATATCGCGTACGATCCATTCTCCTGTCTCCCCCTCCTGCTCTGTTACTGCTGCTTATGCTGCCTCTGCCGCCATGGGCTCCTCGATTTTAATTACTCCTGCACAATAAAATTTTAGTAATATAACAAGTTAAACCCGCACCTAGGCTCGCGCAACATAGTTCTCTTCTTATCTGACTTCTAGCTCTCCCTCAGAATCCCAGATTTGGTATTTAGGCTTCTCTCTTCGGTACGCATGCGTGGATTAATTTTTTGAAAAATCGGGTACATTGTGTAGTAAGTGTAATGCCTCCTCCGCATTTTTTTTTCTAAAATTAAAGAATTTTTTCCCCCTATTGGACGGAAGATGTATTAACGTGAGAAAGTTTAAGTTCATTTGTAAATCTTTGTGTCGAAATTTCCTTAAGTTATTTGAGGGCAAGTTTAGAGCATAGCTAATATAAATAACTGTCACCTAATGTAATCTACACCGCTTGGCCCCCGCTGAAGTTCCACTATAATTACAGTTGCTCAGACCCATAAAGAAGAAGGTCACACGACGGTTTCTTTATTAAGAAAATACATCGATTTTTATATATTGGGATACGTCGCCTGGTTAGCCAATAATTGCTGCAGTGGCGAAATCACTTTCCCAGGCTCGTGCGTAGAAAAAAATATTCAATAACTTGGTGCACGTGGGATGAGGCCTGTGAATATTGTTCGAGTATGTCAAAAATAAACTATCCAACGTCTTAACAATAACTATTAAGACTGTTGCAGTATGGATAGATAAAGTCTTTCCTCATTAAATTATTAAAATGCATAGATTGCTCTCAGTGTTAATCGAGGTTGAACTTCAGCTAGGTAATGCATTTGTACTGATTCAGAAATTTAATAAGTTTCTATATTTATTCACATTCCTGGATGAGTTTCAGTGAAACCAGATGGATAAGTCGATTCCAATTCTTTCCTTACCATCATTCCTAATTTTTCATAAAATAACTGAAATATATACGAAGATAGGTTTACATTTAGTTTAATTCGGTCGTATATAGCATTCCTTGCGCTTGATTTATTCTATGGTGTTTTACCCTACACTTGTACTACCACAAAGGATATTATTTTACTTGTTATTATAAATCACGGCATGGTAAAAATGTTACTTTTTCGCATCTTTCTGGAACAACTAGAATAAGGTAACAGTAAAGCCCAATTAAGGGATATGGGGAGAGAACATTGAAAAGATATTGAAAGTAAGAGTCTTACTATATTTGATTCGGTTGTACAATATTAACTTATTAGGTTTCATATTTCATCAATGGGATTGTTGAGCAAATTCTTCTCCACGATGTCAAACGCTCATTGATCGGTGTTAATAAATTAGGAAAGGTGGCCGTACCACTTTGATGTTTTTTTTCTTTTATAAAATGCAGAGAAAGCAGGATAGCACAAGCTTACATTTTTAGCATGCTCTTATACCCTTACAACCAGGTAGAGCAGGTAGATGAAACTAGCATAGGCATGGTTCACTAGATCTCCCTCAGATCGTTTAAATTATTACAATTATTAACCGCAGTGCAATTATTTTTTTTTTCTTTATTCATGTGTCTTTAACAAGGGAGAGAGGGGGAGAAATTACAGGGCTTGAGAATATTTCGTTTAATTTCCTCGCAACAGCATTTTGCTATTGTCGTCTATTAGCCCTAAATAGACGTCTTAATGCATTGAGTTGCTTTTAAGCCCTCCTGCAATGAGGAGCAGATGTCAGAATAGATGCTCATGCACTAGTAATGCGCGGCGATTTATGCTCTCTTACTCTTTGCTACTGAGATTTTTTTAGCACTGGCTGACTGGATATAATATTTAATATACTTCCTGCTGTGAATAATTTCCGCCTAATTTATTCGATGCATATAAGTAGTCTTCTTATGCTAATGTGATGCGCTGCTCACCAACTAAGACGGGATTTATGTGGCATTTTTTGGTTTTTCTCTCTTTCTCGTTCTCTCTTCCTCTTAAGATATTACTGTGACGCAGAAATGAGAGAAGAATGAGCAAAGAGGAAAGAAATGAGCTTCAGTGACTAGTGTCTGTGTACTGCCTTGCTTTGTTTTTCAGACTAACCTCCTCCTTATAGCCGAAAACAAATTCCCTTTTGCTGATTATCACTTTAAATGAGGTTGCTGTTTTTGCTCCGCACAATGCAAGCTTTGAAGCAAGTGTGAGGTCTTTGCCTCTCCTCCTGAGGTGTAGTTTATTATGTACAGGGTCTTCCGTTGCCTTCTTCCCTTTTTCTCTTTTGTGTCTCAACTATTCATATTGGCTTTCCATTGTATACCATAAACAGGCATTTACATTTGTTTCATCCTGTATCAAATTGAATTGGATTGCATTTTTGTAGTAATGTTAGCTAGAATAATAATTGTCTTCGCTCTAGCAATCCTCCAGTCTCTCTATTCTCCAGATTTGTGAAGACGAGTTTGGATAATGATAGCTGTTGCAATAAATGAACACATGTATGTAACGTTATGGATTCTACATTCAAAAGACCAGAAGATCCCAAGAAGAGTGAACGCGTCTTGACCAGATCACATTTCAGTATGTATTGTCAATTATAACTGCTTAGATGGACAAACGAGACAAGATTGGTGGTAGATAAAAGCTAACCATACTCAAGTCGCCGGGTTTTAGTGGGACTTTTTGATATGGTCAAATCCTGATGGCCGAATACCACAATGTGCATATCGGAGAATTGGTTGAAGTGCTGGGAACCAATGGATCAATCACCACATTCCGGCTGTTTGCGCCTGCCATGCATTCACCAATGTAGGCGAATCAGCTACATATTTAGAGAATAATGCATGACCATCCCTTTTTTTCTTACAGACGTCGACGCAACAAGCAATGATGAAACCGAAGGAGAAGCTGGTTGGATTGAAGGTGTCGCCATTTTGGTCGCTGTAGTTGTCGTGGTGCTTGTCATAGCATTCAATGACTGGTCTAAGGAGCGGCAATTCCGCGGTCTGCAAAATAAGATTGAATCAGACCACAAGTTCGCTGTTATTCGACAAGGCCAGCTGGTACAACTCCCTATCTCTGACATTCTTGTTGGTGATGTCTGCCAAATTAAATACGGTAAGTCAAGTCTCACCTTATATTTGTCACTTTAATTAACATGTCGGATTAACTTGTATTCCTGCTGTCATTTAACAATTTAGACAGGCGTTATGTTAAGCCTGATTATACTTAGGGAATTGGTAAGTTGGCGTACTGATATATCTGTCACAATACCTTTAAGAATTAAATACAGTACATTTTAAGAATTAAAAGGTAGGAAGGAAAAAATATAACAAAGCGAAAGTTTCGCCTACATTAGTAAGAAACTGAAGATATACCTAAATAAATAAAATAAAAATCACGAGCAGAATAAAGCTCGTGATCGATAAAAAATATAAACTGCTTAAGGACTGAAGGAGGGATTAGAAGATTTATTTAAATCGATACGTAATTTTCTTTCACGTCATTCAATTGAAAGCTGTTTAACTATCACAGCCTACGACTCTTATTTATCAAAGGGGAGCAGACCTTATTACCACTTTCACTAGCTGACTCTATTCACATATTGTTACCACAGTTGGCCAGTGTTAGCGCGGCAAAAATTGAACTCAAGAATATTTGTTGGCGAAGTGGGATGGGACGAAATGCCTTAGACTTTACTTGTCGGCCTAATATTCCCCTCTCCCTACCCACTTAAGAAAGCCTTCCTTCCTCTCTTGCTTTCTAACTACTGTTTCTGTTGCCTAGCCAGCAGTGGTTTTGACAAACGACTTTCCTCCTTCTTCCACTCTCTTAACACTGACCGCAGCAGCCAATTTTTAAACGCTGGTAGAGAGAAAAAGTCCCTTTCTTTAGCAGATTAACTATTTTAACTGTGTTAACCCTCATCCGCTCAAGCGATGATTTGTTAACAGGGGGTGAGAAGAAGTATTTTCTACTCTTTTAGAAAATTTTTTTGCAAGTATTTCAAAAATATAGCAAGTTCTCGCTGAAAATATGGAAACTCCCGGGTAGTTTACGTAATGCGACAAAGATAAGTAGATACATAGTTTTAAAGTTTAACATGTGAGGAGGGGAATGAAGATTATGGACATTGGGAACTTACATCTAAACTCCTTACCTTGTTATGATCGATCATTTCATTTCTTTAAAATAGATCCAATGTGATTCTAACTTTGTACTTGAACAACTTGTTGCCAAACTTCATATCGAGCCGATAACTTGGCACATTTTTGAACAGTTTAACGTATTGGAATCTTTAAAGGGAATTACTTTCCAATTAGCCTGCATATGGAAGTACGTTAATATGGATTCAACGAAACCCATGAAATGTAAAGGCATTACGTGTGTTGCTTATTATAGAATTTCTATTAGATTGGTGCTGGGAATCGCTAGAACACTGTATGTCAACCTGCTCTAGTAAAAGTTCGTTCTTAATTGTCGAGCAAAAATAGCAAATATACTGCTTTCAATCTTGCAAAGAAGTTAAGCCAGTATTTTGCTTAAAATTTTTATTCCCAAAATATTCCACAAATTATAAACCTACTTTTAGTCTTTTCTTGCATATGCATATTGGTGGGATGCGTTATAATATAAAACAAATTCTCAACATTGATTCAATTATCCTCTCTGATATGTGCACTCCAAATTGAGTGTCTCTTGACTTATTTCTCTTCACTTTGGCACAGGTGATCTTTTACCCGCTGACGGTATCCTAATTCAATGCAACGATTTGAAGATTGATGAGAGCGCACTTACTGGCGAATCGGATCAGGTGAGGAAGAGCGAAACGAAGGACGTCTGTCTCTTCTCTGGTGAGTATTTTGGTTTTTATAATAATGTTATCCACTTATTTATAAAGGTAGTGCACATTTTATTGTTGGGACAAGCGGATGCATAACTATACTTGAGAGAATGGTTTTGGGAAAGGGTAGGGAGATTTGGTCCATGGGATTCAAAGTTTTAAATTCTTCTCAGCTAGGAAAAATATTTGCTATGGCCGATTTTTCAAGTGACCTTTTGAAGGCTCACATTATATCGTATGTCAACGTTGGAGATGACATTATGATATGTGACCTTTCAACAACCTTTGTCTTTTATAAAGCTTAAAGCAACCAGAAATTGGGCACTGGAATTCCTTGATCATAGGTCGTGAATAAATGTGATCCCTTCGAACATTCGCACATAATTGACAGCTCCGTACTTCATTGTTTTTACTTGAGATGGGGATTTACGGTACTGGGGATAGGAATTAACATTGTTGGCCTTTTTAGCCATGACATTCCGATCAAAACAAAGACTTCCTAGTCGTCTTGATCGGTTTGCCTCAGCCATTGTGTAAGCTTTCTTTCTAGGTTTCCTTAGGATCTTATGACTCAAAAGAAGTTTTAGGGTGAGACAACCGGCGGAGACCTCATATCAGCCCAAACAGAGTTTTCTTCGTTGAACTGTCACATTTCTCGGCTCTGAGAGGATGTAATCCCGAGATTTTTCCTTACCTTGATTTGTCTCCCTCTGTCTCCAGTAAACGACAATTGTGTTGTTGGCTATCATTATTCGAAACCATGTTTATTTTTAGCCCCCTACCCTCCTCCTAGTCTTTTATGTGCACTGCGGTATTTAACGTAAGGAGATGAGGATTGTAAATCACTTCCCTCCTCTCTCTGGATCATCAATACTTCTAATTTGCCGCAGTTCCTTCTTATTTTTTTCTTTTTGTTCTGATTAAATTCTGAGGTATGCACTACAAAGACTGAATCATAAATATTCTGATGTTCGTATGACCGTTGAAGATTGCGTTTGTACACGAATTTCTACACGTAGTCAGACGTGTACAGACAAGTCGGGATACACTACGAGAGATAACTTAAGTTGTCAATATCTCTTGGTACCTTATTGAGCTTGAATGTGTGCTAATTAATACTTCATACTGAGCGATATTTTTAAACGCGCTTCAATAGTAGGTCTCTTGTGGATTCGGCACTGTCGTAAATATTAGTACAATGTGCATTTAATAGCTATCATTCTATCTACAGTGAGGTCTGATTCGAGTTTGTTCAAAGGTACTTAAATTGATGCAATTATAGGACATCTCTTTTATGACTTGGCAGAAAGTTTACGCGTTTTTAATTACTCTACAAAGGGATATAAATTTACTAATAGTTAAACACACTTTTAATTATTAATATGGGGATTTATAATAGGGATGATACATTAATCTTCGCGTACTATACAAACCTAAACCCTCTACTAGTGCGAAAGGAGAGTTACTCAGATGTACTATTAGCTTTGTTAAGAATTTTAAATCACCCTTTGCTTCTTCCTTTTCCATGGACTGAATTTTAACTAGTGGATTTTGCTTAAAGAGAGCTGACTTAATCAAATTTCAAATTTGCAAAGCTGTAGTCGGAATCACTCAGTTATAAAAACTTTTGAATAATTTAATTACCAGTAGAATGGGCTGCATTTAAAGTCGTGTAGTTTATGAAGTGGGATGCAGAACTTGTAAATCTTACTTTTACGATCCACAAGGCAATATCCCAGCTAAGAAGATGGAAAACACAAGTTCTCATTGTTACAGTGAAAATTTATTACAGTTTAATTCGAACTATGTACAGTATAAGGTAATTCATACCAGTTCAAGGAAACAATTCAAGGGTTAGTTAATATTTCAATAATATTTGGAAGAAACTATATAATGTAATATTACTTTCGTCAAGGGAAAATATTTAATTTTCTTCCACAATTATATTTTCGCCTTGACACTTACTAAATTGATTGTCGATGTTCCATGATCTAGAATAGGGTAATAATCGTGTTACTTTCGGTATTTAATAATGATTAAGGTCTCATTTATGGTTCAGTGTTTGATCAAAAAACGAGTTTCTAGTTGAATAAGCACTTCAATGTGTTTTATGTTATTTTAATATGGTATTGGTAGTAGACTTCGCATTTTGGATGATATATTTTGTAAGTTGTTAAATTGCCCAAATGAAAGTTTTAAATAATCCTTTTACATGAATTTTTACCCTTCTTTTCCCAGAATGTAAAATAAGCTTTTTGGAAGAACAAGAATTAAATTCACTTATTATTTTACTCCTGCATACAACAGTAGAAGAATTAGAAGTCGAAGTATAACCCCTAAAAAAGTAAGTTCTGTTCAGATCGGTCAATGTACCATCATAACTTAGATTGTTCTTTGTTGATGTTGTATCTTTTTCTGGCATTAAAATTGCTGCAGATATGTTAAACCTGAAGATTCTTAATTCTGAAATAGCAATTAAGCCTGATTATTTAGATTTTGAGAGTGAAATTTAACTAAATATGTCCCGCATTTGGTGCATTTCTAAGGGCCTATGCTCAATAAGTGGACATCTGGATACTTACATAGGACGATGATGCCAATGTATGGAAGTTTGCAATATTTTTTATTCTGCAATTCAATCGGATTCAAAAGTATGCTGTCCCAATCTCTTATATTGTTCATTCACCATGCGCTTTTCAAGATATTTGAAAGTGGATATCTGGGAGCATACCTTCGTATAACAATTGATTTTGGTTTCCATTTTCTAGCCCCAAGAATAATAACTTAAAACTTTTCTTTTTCCTTCCTATTCTTCAAGGAACAAACATCGTGGAAGGCTCCGGTCGTATTGTCATTACTGCCGTTGGTGTCAATTCTCAGGCTGGCATCATCTTCGCTCTTCTTGGTGCTACGGATGACGATGCAGAGAAGAAAAAGAAGGACAAGAAAGGTAAGAACCTTCTAATCTTCATGTGTTCATGAGCCGTTTCAGTTGGTCCTTTTGGGATATGAACAACAGGATAATAGCTTTCATAGTGCATCCCCGTGTTTGGAAAAATGATTTCCTAAATCTGCCTCATTTTAGGTCAGTTACTTACATATTTTTTTTCGGCAAACGGCTGATTAAAAGTACCGATTAATCTATCCCATTAATGACCGCTGAGTGTTGAATCAAAAGTAACAATGGAGCTAAGGGAATATCAGTGAGGAGCTTAAAGAGTAAAAAAACAAATACATAATTCTGTATCACTATCATCATCTTTTAGCTGTTTGAAAGCGTTGAACACAAATAAAATGGCTTTTATCTATTTGAAATGAAATCTGTTTGATGTTAAAATCCCAGAAAACCCTTAAGATGAGATTAATACTAAACAGTGTATTGCATTATTTGAGCTAGTCTGCGAGGTCAGAGGTCATGGGTTCAGTTCCCATTGGTTGAATGTTCAAGTGCACAGGTTAAGTCTAATTAATAATGAAGAGAGTGACAGATTTCGAGTTTTTCACTAGGGGCTCCATGACCTTTACTCATGATGACTTTTGAAAAATGCTTTCCCAAAACGGCCTAGGAGTTACTACTAAATATTCTATTCAATATATTTAGTTAGACTGTGTCTAAATCTTAGCTTTAAATTTTACGGTCATTTTTTTAGAGAATTCCTTACGAAAAACCATTGAAAGACGATTAGACTTGCATTGAATTATAGAAATGTATTACTTAACAGCCAGATATTGTTTAACCATCCTCTTATGTTAACCTGATGTTAAAACACGGGTAGATCAAGCATGCAAACTTCAAGTTGATTTAATTTTACTATTTTTCTTTTTTTATCGTCGAAATCAAAAGTTTTTTTTACTTCAAGGACGATCAAGTAATAACAATCCATTTAATTATTGGTAATTCGTAATATAATAATAGGGTGCTGCTTCAGTATCATTTTCTCTAGGACTAAGAAGGTTTGTTATTATTTCTCTCAATTGAGAGAATGATTAACATTCTTAAGATTATCTTTTATTCTTATGGTACTCAAACCTCTATTTGCCCATGAGACGGTGATGAAGTCATAATATCTTTGTTATAATAGCATTAATCAGAAGTGTTAAATCGATTCACTAAAACGTGATCACATCGAAAATCAACGCGTAGAGAAATGTGGAGTCGCTCGATATCCTGCAAGTCTGTTAATGGTTAAGCCGAAAGAGTATTCAGAGAATGGCCTTCAAGAGGGAAAGCTGTCCTCATCCTTTTTTCTTACCTCAGCAAAATCTTTCTACGCCACACACTAATTTTTACTCTGTTTTTGAATGCGTTGGCAGTGTGTATTCTTCCGTTAGTCTTAGGGCTTTGGCTACATCAGCTACAGCAATAATTGGCAAGGTCGCTTCTGTCCCTCTCTTGGGAGTAGGAAAAAGAGAGGGGAGGGAGAGGGAGATGGACATAGGGAGTCTGTAAAAAATTTAACTCTGTTTAAGACAAACGGAAGTTGTTGTCTCGTCAACGACCCTGGTCAACGTCCTCTCCTATACTCTCTCTGTCTCTCTGTAATTAAGAGAAAACAATCACATGATTGCAACTATGAGTTTTGTGTGATTAAACAATATTAGAAACCAGAGTACGAATAATGACTGCTGCGAACAACAGATGACCGCAATTTCCGACTCAAAATGTCAAGAATTGCGAAAAGATCAAATTATATTGTACAACGGCAATCGAAATTCGAGGGAGTAAGAGAGAGGGACGTAGACCAGAAGAAAGAGATGGAGAAGACCGAGAACGAAGAACGGGGGGAGAGAGCATGAGTCGTGTTGTTTGCATCTTTGTCTTAAAATGTATATGGGTAGATAGCTCAGCAAACAACAGCTTAATCACTGCGAGAGAGGCGAGTAAATATCAGTAATCGATAACTTAATGCTGTGTATTGGGGTAAAAGGGAGTGATTGTATTCAGTTTACTCACTTATTCAAATTTAAAAATTATTTTTTCCATAAAAATGATCTAAATTAACACGTAGTTAAAAAATTAATTTCTTGAAACATTTTAGAAGCAATCTTTCAAGTCCCTCTCGGCCTTTAATGCTTCGATGATGAAGTAGTTTCATTTTTTGCCTTGCCTATTTCCTTTCTGATTTGTATACTAGAGAGAGGCAAATAGATTGGATTTTCTTGCCCACTGCTACTTTTTATATATAGGGGGAGAAAAGGAAAATGGGTGCTTAGTTTAAAAATAGACTTGTTCTCTTGTTATTGTTGTCAGATCATGAAATGAAATTATTTTCTTTTCTGCCTCCCTCTCTCCTGTTTAGCGGACTCTAAGAAGTTTTCTAAGGATAAGAAGGACGTGGAAAAGAGCCCTGAAACTGTTGGCCTAAAGGAAGGAGAAAACGAGGTGACGGAAAAGAAGAAAAAGAAGTCAAAGCAACGCAAAGAGAAGTCAGTTCTGCAAACTAAACTTACCAAACTCGCTATTCAGATAGGATATGTTGGTAAGAATGTTGGACACCTCTCCCTATACTTTACCGCCTTGATTTAAAATTTATTTGTCTTTGTTAAATAGTAAACCACACTACCTTAGTGGACTCTGTCCTGACATGTGATTATAGGTCACGTTTTCGTTTGCCTATGTGGTGAAGCGCAGTGTTAGAAAGTTCGTTTAATAACTGTGATATGATAATGGAATGCCGAGTTAACAAAAAACAGCTAGTAAGTTTGAAGTGTATGCTGGTGTCGCAGTGGTCAACTCGCACGTTTACTAGGCCAGAGTTCACGAGATCGATGTTCATCGGTGCATATTCCGTAATGTGGTTGGCCAACTGCACTAATTACTTCTGGCCGGTAGGAGGACAGTAGAGTGAACGGTAAAGCGCAGTTTACGTAAACACTTTCACGTGTTATGAAAGTGGTTTCGATGAATGTGGTGAAATAATGAAAGGTAAAGGCAGAAAAGCTTGAGTTTGAAGTTTGACGTAGTTCTTTAATCGAATCACCTTCCTTATTTTCGAAAAGGTTTACTCTAAATAGACAACCTACATAATAACCAGTAACTGATGAAAAACAGGCCTATATTTCTATGCAGAGATCTTTTATCGATCACAAAGTTTAGATGCGAGTAAATCTATTCATCAAATTTGAAATGCAGTCCAGTTCGAATGTTATATGAAAGCAAGCGAATGTTTCAAAATTTCTAATAGGATGAGTGAAGATTAAATATATGACGATGCTGCGAACTTTGGCTAGAATTTTCTAATGCTAACTAGGATGTACAAAGTATTAAGCTGATAACCGTAAAGCCTGGGGTGGTTCAATACCCATTCCAGAGTCGCTCCTAGGTATCCAAAAGTTGAGCCTGAAGAGTAACTGGACACGTTTAATAGATACAGACAAACGTGAGAGGCTGCCTTTTCAGTTGTTCAATAGTTTAATAGATATTATCGAAGAGCATATCCAGAATAAACTCTTGGTCCTACATTTAAGGACGAGGTACAAAAAGAGAGACCCCTGCAAATATATTTAGTGTCACTACTACCTAGTAAAATAGCTCTCTCTCTGGATGTTTTCAAAGGAGGTGGTTAGAAGACTACCTACTCAAATGTTATCATTTGTTTTGTTAAATGAAATAATGAGAAATGTCTGTAAAAGTCAATGTTGATATGATAATTCCTGTGAAACAGCGGAAATGGCATTGTATTTAGAAACGAACGAGCTGTGGTCGGGCTAAATTAACTCATAAATATTGAATTTCGGGGCAGCTTCGCTATAGAGGCTAGCAACGAAATTAAATTCTGATTACAATAAACAAGATGTGGATTGAGTGACCCTATCTGATGCAAGTCCTCTAGTTATAGTTAATAAACTGGGGTGGTCCGTGGCTCAATCAACTCTTGACAAACGAATTGTCTAAATACTTTCGAACATTACCTCCCTTTCATCTGATTTTCAGGTACCGCGATTGCCATTCTCACGGTGATAATCCTCATGCTCAAATTCACAATAACCACATTTGTGATTGATAAGGAGCCCTGGCATACGGGAAAGCATTTGAAGAGACTCGTTGGTTTCATTATTACCGGTGTGACAGTGTTGGTGGTTGCTGTGCCTGAGGGTCTGCCCTTGGCTGTCACTCTCTCTCTCGCCTACTCTGTTCGAAAAATGATGGACGTAAGTTTGCCCTTTCTCTGCCCCTCGCTTACCCTTTTATTATTTTTACCTATGACAAAAACTGGGAAAAATGTGTACTTTTCATCATGAATAGAGGTGGTAAGGGGAAGCACATGCTTCCAGTTGATTGAGGAGGAGTTGTGTTGGGTAGCTACCCAGTCCATTATCTGTGCCTCTCATTTCGTCTTGCTTGATCTGGATTCTTTTTACAAGAATAAAATCGGAGTGGGGATAGTGTGATTCACTCAGACATTTTAGTTTCGTTATTAGGTTAGTAGAAGACTTCTCGAGCATATAGACCCAATGCATTTGAATTATTGTTAATCATTATGATTGGCATTCAATCACATATAAAAAGTACGTGCTCTATTTCGTCGTATGCTTAACAGACAAATTTCTCAGATTAAAATCGACAGACGGAATCTGAGAGCATACTAATGTAGAGGAGTCTACTAGATAAAGGTTGATCGGAATGCGCACGTACTTTGGAATCCAGAATTTTGAATTTCGAGATCTGTGGAATAAAAGGGACATGTCAGTACCATTTTCATAGACCCGAATAGCTGAAGTAGGAATTCAATTGAGAGCATGTTAATTAGTATTCAAAGGATGTCAATCTGACATGATTTTGAGACAGACATATGCTTAAGATGCCTGTAAATGGTTGAGTGCATTTATCTATGAGTGTGACATTATAAAATGCAAATAATAACTCCTGTCTTTCATTGAAGCTACTGGTTTTAAAAAGCCTATATAAATTGGACTAGGACATACATAAAGTCCAGAATCTGTATATAAAAATTCATTACTAAATTCAATCAGAAGCATTTGTGTAAAAAAATGTTTATGGCTACCCGAGAGATTTCGTATTATTTCACCTTTAGAAGAATATTGGTCTTCAATTTATGGCAGATATAATAGGCTATGACGTACAAAAACACAAGCAATCCATAAACTGGATTCATGTTACGGCTTTTTCTTAATTGCTCAAACAATTCGATTTAATGGCAAATACACATAAATGCACTTAATAGCATTTAAAGGCAAAACACATTTTCAGTTGAGTGTTTACAGTACTACCTATCTCTTCTCTTTAATAACTGAGGAGCCCTAACCGAAGCAGTCACGCAGACATAAAAGCAGTAACCCTGAGCGTATCTTCTCTCCTACCCAAATCGTAAACTGCTGTAATAAAGTTAATTACCCTTTATGGTCTAGAGATCTCTTTGCTCTCTTTCTCTACATTCACTCACCCGATTTAATCTAATTTGTCTGCTCAAAACTCCATCGCTATGTAACAGAGAATGCATCAGATTAAAATTGGCAGAGAACGAAAGAAATACTGTTGATGAATCAGCTGCCCCATAGCCTCAACTATTCTCGGCAGTAGGCTGAGAAAGAGAGTTATTTTACTGTATATCCGTTTTATTGTAACTTTATATCTATGTATAGAGTGGCAGAAAAGTAATTTCCGTAGACACCGTAAGTTATATAATAGTAAAGAGTTATTTTGATCATTTCCTTTCCTACCTCCTCTCTCGTTCTCTGTTGAGTTCTCCACCCTAAAATCACTTCTTTAAGACAATGTTTCTTTCTGTCTTTATGGATTTTATCCCCCTCCCTTTCATATTTATAACTTCTGACGGCTATTTCTTTCGCTTTCAATCACTCCTTTTCGCGTTCATGAAGAGATACTTTAATTGGAGGGGTAGTAGGGTAAGGTGGGGAGATCAAAGTAAACTCTTCACCGAAAACGCCTATTTTTAAACAAGTTAATTTGGATGTTCATATATTGAAAAATATAGGCATTGCTAATCCTATTCTGGAAATTGACATGATATATTGGTATTTTCCCTCTAAATGACCAACATCAATTTCCCTTAGTGCCTCTCAAGTTTTTTTTCTTGAATGGATTATTTTTATCATTGAGTATAGGATTACCATCTTTTTAAATTTATTTGAGTGACGGTTGGTTTCCATTTTTGGGGTTAAAGACATAATTGACAGGCTTTTTAAACCGCTATTGTATAATTATATCAAATAATTAGTTTGTGTGCTGTTATTCTTAACATGTACCGATTTTCCAACGTTTAATAATTAGTTCTTATTATCACTCGTTTACCTCGCCGTCCTGATTGCAGTATGTTAAATTTATGAATTCATATGGCTGTGTGTGCGTTCAATTTTTCAGGGATTGTATTTTCAATATCAACTAATTTAACCATTAACAAGTTTCTTCATATAAAGCAATCCGAGAATAAATATATTATGGGATTTTATTAACGAATCGAATAATACATGAGCATTTGTTTTCAGTTTCTTAGACCACTAGGGATTTCAATATTAGAACTTGGGACCTTGAGTTTTGCACGACAATTTTTGAAAGTCTCTGGATCAATTTAAGTGTGTTTCTGCAATGATCTTTCTTATTGCATTGGAATAAATAGTTTTCGAACTTCGCATGCTCTTGAGTAGTTAAACGTCCGGAGATCTCTTTTTGGAAATTAAAATATATGTGTTGATATTGATAATACTGTTCGAATAGGTCAATGGATAGGTACAGCAGAGAGGTAGTATTTCGGGAAGGGATAGGGAGACTCGGGATGATTACTTCTCAGCTCGAAGAATATATGCTACTGTTCACACTGAACCTGATGCTAACTTTGAACAACCCAATATATATATATATATATATATTTATATGGTTACGCCATGACTAAAGTTGTTCAGACTCGGAGGAAGGTAAAAGACCTGCTCCTTTATTGAGAAGGTATCCCTTCGAGATTTTATCCGTAATTTGATTAGAGTATTCACAAACGATGTTCAAATAATTTGTTTGCTAAAATCAATATCCTTCTGATGACGAAAATTGTAAATTAACATTTCATCTGGGAGGCGGATTTTTAACATCAAGTTTTAATGCAACTATGATGAGCTTTTTTTTTTCTTTCTCTTCTCCCTGCCATTCCTCCAACCTACTGCTACCCATTGCCTTGCTGCCTGACTGACTAACTAACATGTTACTGAAAACAGGACAACAATTTGGTCCGCCATCTGGACGCCTGCGAGACGATGGGCAACGCAACAGCCATCTGTTCAGACAAAACGGGTACACTCACTACGAATCGAATGACAGCCGTGCAATGCTACATAGGCCAGAAGCACTACAAGAACATTCCAAATGGATCTGAATTCCCTGCCAAGGCCTTTGAACTCCTCAAACAAGGCATTCCTATCAACAGCGGTTACACCTCCAAAGTTTTGGTAATTTTTCATTTCCCCTTGCGTACGGCAGTATTATGCCTTGTGATTACTCAGTCACCAATTTTAGTAAGATTTGTCATTTTCTACTCAACTTATTTTCTGTCTTTTACTGTGACAACTAACTAGCTATTTTTTCTTCATATCAACAGTACTGCACAGAAAGTAGAAAGCATGCTCTTCATACTCCCCTGAGTAGCAGCCTGACTGAGAAAGGAAAAGAGAGGATTCAATTGACTTATTTTTCTGACTTGTTTTAAATATAAAAGGAAGTAGGTTTTTAGTTGACTTTTGGTTGATGTTTCATTAGTAATCGACTGAGTGATGGCAGGACTATTAATCAAACCTTCCTACCTTTTGTGGTAGGTCCGTCTCGTTTGTTTCTCAGTAACGTGTCAAATTAGATTAATTGGTCTCGTCCTATTTGTTCAGTTGCCGAATCTGTTGTTGTCCAAATCGGTGATTTTAAATTGTTCGCTTAGTTATCAACCACACGTCGTAATAGGAAGAAGGTACTGGAGTAGCCAATGAGGTTACCCTATGTCTACAATATCTTAGATCCAAGTGGAAGAAGACCTGTAGCTCAAACAACGGTTCTTTATTAAGAAAACACATTCACTCATATAGATTTAGATTGACTGCTTGGTTAATCAATAGATGCTGTAGTGGTGAGATTGCATTCCTAGGCACGCGAGTGGAAAATCAATAGTCGATGATCCTGCGCATTTCATCTAGGTGCGTTGACAATATTTGATTAGACTTCTTAACAGTTAGTGTATATGCATCAATCGTGCAGCAGTCAACGTGCATGTCTGCCAAATTAGACATATTAGGTAAGTTAGACGGGTTTGATGCTGGCGAGCATGCTAGACCATATTAATAATAATTAAGAGTGTTGGTAAAATGCGAATTTCTCAAAAGAGGAACTTCATAATGCTACTACTTTGCTCTTTTAATGGATGTGGACATACTTTACGCAAATAATGCGTATCATATTATGCACAATAGCAAATGCGAAGGTGGATGCAAATTTGGTCTATAAATTGGAATTCATTTTTGAATTCTATTCATTTCTCATCTCTTGTTAGAAAACAGTTTGATTAGATTGGTTAATTCATTACTTTCTTTAGAAATGAATATACTTTCTTAAAAAGCTCTTGGAAATAGACTAGTATTGACCTTTGTCAAGAATCAAGGGTGACATTCGGACAGGTTTAACTCTCGTTAGAGTTGAAACATTCAGAAATTGAGCATCTAAAATCATTTGGTTTTTATATTGGCAGTAAATTAATCCCTTATTTGACCTCAGAAGTTGTTCTTTTCTTTCACATAAGCGTACGGGTATTTGCATTACAATCCAGTATTCTAGCGCGAAGCTCTCTGACAATGGGCTTTACAGTTAACACGTGATCGGACTTTCTCTTATTTTTTTACATCATTATAGCCGTCAGCTAGTGCTGGAGGTTTGCCACAACAAGTGGGTAACAAGACTGATTGTGCTCTATTGGGTTTCGTCAACGCAACCGGTGGGAATTATGAAGCAACGCGATCTGAATGGCCAGAGGAACGTCTCTACAAAGTCTACACCTTCAATTCGGTCCGCAAATCAATGAGTACTGTCATTAAGGAGAGCAACGGAGATTTCTTGATGTTCACTAAGGGGGCCTCTGAAATCGTAGTTAGAAAGTAAGCCGCCGAAAACTCGTATTATCTCTTTAATGGATCTAATATCGGTCCCTCTGACTTTCTAGATGCAAGTGGATGCTGAATGGTTCTGGCGAGGCAGTACCCTTCCCTCCTGAGGATCAGGAGCACTTGACCCGGAAAGTAATTGAAGCTATGGCCGGAGATGGTCTTCGAACAATTGGAGTTGCTTTCAAGCGCTTCCCTGCAAGTGGGTTTTTCTGAAATGTTGGGGTTTTTCGATATGCCGAAATTAAAGCTTAAGTACATATATAATCATATACTTTTGTTGCTCACGCAATCCATATCACCGTGGCGGGTTAACTTCAAAGCTGTGTGAGCTGTGTTTTAATGGTAGGGAGCAGATAAGTGGGGAGAACTGAGAGTAATGTTCACTTTCGCACTAACCCATTTTTCACTCCTAATCTATTCTGAACGTCAGTTGTATTTTTTTCTCACCTTAAGTAACTGAGAGGGAAAGTTTTAAGCTGTTTAGTATTTACCAAAAAAGGCCTCGTACAGAGTTTCGTTATTTGTTCTTATGAGAAGTAGTGGGTCTGTCTATTTAAAAATATGCACCCTATTTCACAGACTTGAATTTTGAACGTGTGCGCATGGGAATGTAACGTTTTGAATGGGGATCAGCGTTTTGCCGCATCCCCTATTCTCCTTGTCACAAATTGTTATTTATTTCAGCGTTTACGTTTACCAACCCTTCGTGAACTGAAGTTAGTGGTTCGTTTTGAAACTAGCTCATTGATCGAATTAATTGAAAGAGAGGAGTTATTTAGGGAACTTTTATGAAATGAGATTGGCTAAAAAAAATTATTTCAGTAAGTGGTTATTTAATATCTACATACCTACCGAAATTGTCAGTTAATATTTATATGAAAAACAAGAGCTAAACGCAGAGATCAGAAGGGAGGGGAAGAAGAGTGAAGATTTCTTCCTTGAAATGTAAAGGTTTCTTGAGAAGTTTATTTCGTTTAGAAATTATTTCTTATGACGAATAGAAGATAGTTACATTGGTTTACATGAATTTGAATTTGAATTCATCTGTAGTTTCATTGTCATGTTTTTCACAAACCGGTTCTAATTTGCCTGCTATCAGAAGAAAGCTTACTTCTCAACTTCCGCTTGTTTAAAGAATGATTGTGGTGGTCCAGATGTATAACCTGAAATTTACACCTTTGATACTAGGTCTAAATGTTTAACTTACTGCATTGAAATTTCTGTTTCTCTCACGAAGACTCTAGAGAATTCATATCCACATTTTTCTCCAACTTCCTCTGGGTGAACGATGGTTGTCAATCTACAGTTTGACCGCTTCAGTCAAGGTTCCTTTATGACACAATTACTTTTGGCAACCACTGGAAGTTAAACCACTGCTGGATTGACGGTAGCGAAGGAATGTGATCTAAATAGATCTTTATTAAGACACACATAGATAAGGCAAATAAATATGAAATAGCATAAAGTTAATAAGATGTATGAAAGATGGGAATAGATACCAAGACGTATAAATATTGCAAATGGTGAGGACAGGTGGCCGTTTACCCCATATTCCTTTAGCTTCACTATGAGCGATAGCGACCGATGACTATGTAGTCTGATTTAGCCAATGGCCACACTGAGCTCCCAGTTCAGCCTCCTCATTGGTCCATCCAACTTGCATACGTGTGCTTCAGTTTGGTCCAGCAAAGTTGTGAGCCTACATTTAACACGTGAGGCCTATTGTCGTTTTATTCTCCTGTTTAATTAGACTAACCTTTAAGATGTCAGGTGTACAATTCGCCCACAATCATAAATATGCCAGGTGAGAATGAATGTTTTATGGCCATTTAGATTTAGAGTACGTTTTCTTTACCGTTGAGTCATGTCTGTCAGTGTTAAAAGCAGAATCCGTTTTTTTAATTTTATGAGTTACTAGTTGGTCCGTTTTATTTATCTATATTTTATTTCACTAGTCTCTACTTTCTGTTACTTTAACCACGTGAGTGGAATCATTTTATCTTCGGTTGTTTCTCATTGGCAAAAAACTTCCTGCGTAGTAGTTGATTTAGTTGGACCTGAGAATGTCGTGCTTGTTAGCCAATTCCTGATTCCATTTCTGATGATGAGAGAATGGTGTCAGAGGTGAAGACCATTAAGTACCTTGTCTTTCAATCAACTTTAAGCCATCAGTCGCCTTTCTGAACCTTTTGCGTAATTGAATTCCATTGAACTAATGCTGGATTGAGAAGTTACTCCCTATTTAAAAATCAAATTAATTTTAACATTGTCTAGGGCTTCTTAAGTCACTTTGGACTTCATTATAGAACGTGTTACCTTGAATTTTACATATCAGTTCTTGAAGGTCTTTGCATCGATCTGACCATGTACATTTGTGATGATCCATTACATTTTTACATTCAAACAGCAAGATTTTCAAACATCGCACTGTGCCATTCTTGAACATTTCAATGTCTGGAGATCTCTACTGAAAGTTATTTTTCCATCACTTTGAAGATTGAATAAATCTAAACCTCTCAGATGATGCCTTTAATCTTATCTTGTTAGTGATCATTGTTAGTGATACGTAAAATATCCATCTGCTTTATTTAATAATGTATCCATATTGCATTCAGTTAATGTAATATCTTAGTGAGGTACTGGAGTGGTCTGAATCCCGGTGATTAATCCAGACGGAATCAATTATGGACAATGGAGGTAATTGGGTTAGTTTGATATTATTTAAAAAGAACAAGTTTAATTGAAACCTGAAAATAGAGATGACTCTATGAGAATAGTCGGGGACACAAGGTTCAGTCACCATGGAGATACTTTCAATCCGACTATGATTGTAACGTAAAAAATCTCGAAGACCCCAGGGAGAACATATCTTGACTAAATCACATCTTTGCATTGTTTGTCAGTTGCAACTGCTTAGATAGATAAAAGTGGGACATTTGACAAGAGAAGAGAGGTTAGTTATATTCGAGTCACCGTGTCCCAAGGGAGTTAATCATTTGACCACATGCTGAGAGCCAGGATACCACAGTTATGATAGCCAATATCTTGAGCACTATCTGCCCCCGCCATGCTTCCCTCTTAGATTGGTCAGGCACAGATTAGGGGATTAGCTGTGGTATAATTTTTTAATAAATCTAATCTGATGAAAGCATTAAAATTCATCATCCCTCATTCCCAAAGAGAATTCTAGTGGAGGCTTAATTGCCTGACTCCCATAGAGTTGGCGGTTATAGGGATCATTTCTTCCAGTAAGCTATAGGCATTGCTTGTTTGACACGAAAATGACCAAACAGATGGTTAAAACAGCAGCGGTAGTAGTATCATCCCTATCCTCCCCCCATACTACTACTTGCCGCTAACAAGAGGGGAATCTTTTAGTTCCATGCATGCGTGAGCCTATGAATTATTGTTTGCAGCTCCACATTCGGTTACTGTTGATATGAACTACCGGCGTTGAGGAAAATATATTCTTGTAATTATCCCTCTCCCCTCTTCTCCGGCCACTACTTTTCATGGCTAAATTAAAGTCAACCTCCCTTTTCCCCTCTCCCTTTCGGTGCTACTGAGTTGGTAGTTTTTTGTGCGCAACCATTGACTACTTTGTTCGCTTTTTGTACAGTTCTTTCTCTTGCAAATAGGGACATTACTTTCCTCGCTTTTTTGTCCAGTTGAAAGATTTTTGTAAGAGGAAGATAAGAGGAGAAAATTTGTCAAAGTTAATATCGCGTGTTGTTTTGTGCGTTTTAAAATAGGAGGATCTTAAAAGTCCTTCAGGAGTGAGTCTATCTCAACCGATCAAATGGTGACAAATCAGTGGAGGCTAAAATCATATCTCTCGCTTGGTTTGGCTTGTCAGGTTGTGGCACGGGTCCCGTTCCGGAATTTTTCTCGCAACGAATAAATTAATCTATTATTATGTAATAGCTGTTATTGGGCTTGTATGGGTTTTATTGACCATGACAGTGAAAGAATTTATAACCTTGCTCATTGGAAAGCATATGAAAATTGAACAGCAAACAAGTCCAATAGGGTATGAAATGAGGATGGGGATCTAGTAGAAGCAGGTAATGAAGTCCATCTTATCAAAATGGAAACAGTCCACTTTGTGATGTCTTAATGCCTAACCATCATAAATTGACTCTAAGGTTTATGAGTGGGATTATGTCCACGATATTCTGAGCTTCCTGACCAGTTGGTTTAATTCTGTGATTGGTCATCCCACTCTAATTTAATTGTATCTCGTCACAGTCAGGTGCAGGTAGAGGAAACTAGCAACGATATATTTAACGTAGCACAACTCACGACAGTTCATTCAAGATAAATTGAGCATTTCCATATAGCTCTTCCTATTCAGGTTGTTACGATATTTCTAATGGCGGTTAAATTACTTGCCTTAAATTCGGAATGTTGGGCATGCATGTTCTAAATCAAGACGGTAGAACCAAACTTCTTATGGTGCGAATTCCTGAGATACCGAATTCTGGTTTATGTATACTTTATCATAATAGAGTCATTTTATACCAGATTCAAGCAATAAGAAATAATAAAGTAAATGGATTACTTACCTAGTGGATGTAAATTCTACTAACATTCTTGATTCGTTTTGTACTTTTAGTCCCCTGTCTGCTTAATCTTAGATACAACTTTTCAGTGTTCAGTCAATGCAAATCTAACCAGAGATGCAGTTAAAATCCTCGGATTTTAGTTGAATTTCTATTTTGAGAAATAACGCCTTTCTCTAAGGCAGCATCTGCCTCTCTTATTCACTAACAAGAGCCCACCGTTGGGGTTTCTAATAAAGAGAACATTTTTACTTAGAGTCCATAAGTAAGGGCTATAATGGACCATATAGCCGCCCCTCTTTCACCTATTTTTTATTCCTTTGTGTGTTTAGCTGAGAAGGAACCGAATTGGGACGATGAAGACAGTATTCTCAACGATCTGACTTGCATCGGTATCGTCGGTATTGAAGATCCAGTTCGACCTGAGGTCCCACCAGCTATTCGTCAATGCCAAAATGCTGGTATTACTGTCCGTATGGTCACTGGTGACAATGTGAACACTGCTCGTTCAATTGCTATTAAGTGTGGCATCCTCCGTCCGGATTCGCACTTCCTTGTGCTTGAGGGCGCGGAATTCAACCGACGTATCAGGGATAAGACTACCGGTCAGGTGAAACAGGAACTGTTTGACAAGGTCTGGCCGCATCTGGCTGTGTTGGCTCGATCAAGTCCTCAGGTAAATTATTGGTTTATTACTCGATGCATAATTGCGAAAATAGATTGTTTTGTTGCTTATTCCGATGCCTGTGACTTCTAGTCTCTAAGATTTATGTATTAAACTCAGGTATGTCAGAGCTGTATGAATAAATGCCTAGGGCATTTAATAGCTGAAAAAGTGGTAGGCTTGATCTAATCAGGAATGAAACCAAGGAGCACTGTGGGTAAATTTTGCTCAGTGGAAACAAATTTGGAACCAGATTGGCTATATTCGTCTGAAAGAGGTATGTGTCTAATTGAAAGGAAACGGGGATGATAAAGTGAGGTAATAAAAACCTTTTGTATTGTGTTCGTCTGTTATGCTCTTCTCAACTTCGGTAAGTTAAGGTACGATTAGGACATAGAGGTACATAGATTCCAATGAAGTAGGAGAAGGGGAAATTGTAGAAATCCAGTCTTGAAAACAAAATTTCCAAATAGCTAGAGTTGTGGCCAGGGTTTCTTTGTCTTTAAAGAATTTCCCCCCTTTAAATTACTGAGAGCATTTCGTTGGAGCTTAGCTTTCAAGCAAGTGAGTAAAAATTGTGTATGTTGGTTAACAGGAGTGAAAGTTTGTATTTATTTGCTCTTTATTAATCTCATCTGGTTCGAATTCATCTAGGTGTGGAAGAAAGCGACCTACTTTAAACGATTGGATGGTGATATCACTTTCATCTTTATAGTTTTAAAACTGTACTTTAGCATAAGCTTACGAGACTTTATTTTAATAGCCAAAACAGTAATAACAAATTAGAAGCATTGATACTTGACCGAATAAGCAAATTTCCCAGAACTGGCATTATGATTTTTTTCAAATATATTATAAGTTATTTCCAAGGTAATTGATGGAATCCATTTTCCTTCGGCGTACTTAGAAACTTTAACCTATTCGAAACAATCCCTGAAATGTCAGGATGGTTACTCTGTTTCCTTCATCTATTATCTCTTGTTTATTTTTAAACTATAATCAAACATATGTGTAAAAGTGCACTGCTACGTTTCAAGTATAAATTTCAGTTTCATATAAATGGAAATTTCTATCAGCAGAGAAAGAAGCACAATTGGATTGTAGCGAACTTCTTCAGCAACAACCAATATTCACACGCCAAATATGTCCAAACCTCGTAAATTTTTCTAAAGGGAAGAGGATGTTGTCCTAACAAATTTGCTTGTCTTTTTTGCCACGTGGCTAAATTTTGCTCTGAATTTATCACTTAATAGGAGAATTCGTGCGTTAATGTAACACACCTAGGGACTTAAAATATGCTAGTCACCCACTGCGTGCGCATTTCGATTGGGAAAGCTTAGCTTTTCCCCAATGTACAATATGACCATTTTTTCCTCTCTTGCGCCCAACTTCCTAAAATGTTTATGAGGCTTAATTAAACGGCGGTTTTGACTTTATGAAGGGAGAAGAAAGAGTTTAATTTTCAGCAGCGGGTTTTTTCATTTAAAATATCTCGATTAAGTCCCCGATTATTTGGCATTTTAGGTTAAAATAAGTACATTTCTAAATTTTTTACCAGTAGGAGTTCGCTTTCTTCCCAGATAGGCTAATTTAAGAACAACTTTATAATACCTCAGAATTAATTAATCTCCCTTGCACAATTTTCTTTCTTCTTCTTCTTCTTCTTCTTCTTCTAATGCCAATCAAAAGTTTTACTGCTTCTAATTTCAGTTTTAGTAGAGTTTTTCTCTTCGTTCAGTTGTTAGTGATAGAATTTCAGTTCCATATATATTCTATCTCTTATATGTATGTGGTGGTGGTAATTGGGAAACATAAAATTTAATTGGTAGCAAATATTAGCTTGTGGTTAAAAGGTAATATAAAATGCGTTGGATCATTCTCATTGGTCTAGGTCACTTTTTGAGAGTGAGCTTAAAACGAATTGGAACAATTGAGAAAATCTGCCCGAGATAAGAGGTTCATAAATTCTTGGTGTAATGTATTAGGGACCACGTACAAAAGACTCAGAGGACCCCAGAGGATCACACCATAGTATATTACGTCAATTACAGCTCTTTAGATAGAAAACCGATACACACTTTATATGAAGTATGATTTAGACGGTAAATGCGTTTAGATAAATTCAGAGAAAATGTCTTCTATTTCTCCGCAAACCGTAAATACCACTTATTTACCAGCAGATTTTGTGTAGATTGTTTATGTAAAAAGAGAATAAATCTTAATCATTTGGAAATCAAAGTTCCACTTCTGTGGTAAAATGTCAAAATAATAGATATAAGAAATCGATATATTCTATCCAAGAACCATTTCTGCCATAAGGAAGAGTACATGATTGAGGTTTTTATTAAAACTTAAGCTTCATTTTCAAAAAACTCGTTATTTCTTGGATTGGCTCCTATTGTATTTATTCATTTAATCAAAACCGATGGTAATTATTGGAAATATAGTTACAAGAGATCCTGTAAAATTATGAATTATTCAATTTGATCCGAAACAAAAAGGAAAAATTTTGTTTACAAAATTTCTTTAAATTTTGTAGTTCAGATGGGAAAAATAAATAAACTTATGTGATTGATAGGGCAAACTACTCTGTGTGTATCTCTACTGAATAGAATTGGAGAATCTTGTAAAATATGGTGGAATCAAATCACGGTTAGGTCATACCAAGGCACAAGAAAGGACAGTTTAGGAACAGAATGCATAAGAGTTCACTTGCAGTTTCTTAATCCTCTTGGTCTTATGTTTTCCATTTCAGTTCCTGACGCTCTTCGCGTCAATATAAGCCTGTAGAACGATAATGATCTACCATCATTTTTTGTTTTCGAGCAACTAATTTCCAAGTTTCATAAGTAAGTTATGAAATTTATAATACCTGAAGCTCTTTACAGGAATTTATATTTTGATCATCCCGTCGAATACCTCACGAGCCATTAGAAATATATGCCTTTTCAAGATCAGAATACTGAAATGATGTGTATAAAGTTTTGTCTTTGACTCTTTATGTTCCTTAAGAAAGATGTTACATCTTTAGAAAACTGTTTCGGCAATTGGAATAGAATGGAGGACGATTAAAACGTATTGAAAAACCTATCCTGGTCAGAAGACACAGGATTTGGAGCTTTGACAGCAAAAATCGTCCAATATATGGATAATAACGGACAATCATCCTGAATTCAATTCCTTCCTCCCAAAATAAACAATTTGTTAAGGTTGGGGAATTGCGAAGGAAATGATCGAAAAGAAAACAGTAGTTTGCATTTAATAATAGCGGCTCTAGGGTGTCTTCCTTCAATCCAAGTCAAATATCCGGGACATTTGTCAAGAGAAGTTTTTTGTGAAGGTAAATGTGCATGTGTACCAAGTCAGAGGTCACGAGATCAATACTCATCAGCACACATCTAGGGGTGTGCATGGCCAGTGGTACTGGTTAATTCTGGTTAGTAAGAAGAGTGATGGAATTGGAGTACCTCACTAGACCCGTTTCAAAATTAAGTGCTATTGACACTTTAATGGACTTGAACAGTATTTAAACGAAAGTATAGTGAATCTTTGCGTCTGTTAAATGCGCAGTGTTCGATCATGCACCTCTAATCACTTCCTTTTTATTCGTACACTTGTAGGACAAGTACGTGTTAGTCAGCGGTATCATCAAGAGTCGTAAGACCGCGCAACGTCAGGTAGTGGCAGTCACTGGTGATGGTACCAACGACGCGCCGGCTCTCAAGCGTGCCGATGTTGGTTTCGCTATGGGTATCGCTGGTACCGATGTGGCCAAGGAAGCTTCCGACATCATTCTCACCGATGACAACTTCAGTAGCATTGTCAAGGCTGTCATGTGGGGTCGCAATGTCTACGATTCTATCGCCAAGTTCCTTCAATTCCAACTGACGGTCAATTGTGTCGCTATTACTGTCGCTTTCATTGGTGCTGCCTTTGTCTCTGTAAGTCTCTCACTTTCCTTTTATTCATTCACCTTATTTCCTAGCCTACGAAGTTGATTTGCGGTATAATTATCTAACTGATTAGTGCGAAACTTCAGTTTAGTTCTGTTCCTCCGCAATGTCTAGAGCTATAGATTTCAAGCACCAAGGATGCATCTAAATATGTGACGTTTGACTACCTTTTATAACATGAGGCATTCAGAAACGAGATATTTGTAATCGTTCCAAATTATACCGTTTCTGTTATAACATAACGGAATGGAAATTTCAATAGTAATCTCACAGCGCAAACCAATCTACAGAACTCAATAATATAGCAACTTAAAACAAGCCAATAACCCAAAGCAGAACAAGGCACGTTATGGTAAACACGCGTGCACTACCGAAAGTAAAACTCAATCGGTATCGGCTTAAACATAGGCATAGGCAAAGTGTCTTTTATCAATGAGGAATTAAGAAGGAAATTACATTTTTATTCATGAAAGAAATGTTGGAAGTGGTGGAAAATAATTATTTTTCTAGCAATTTCTAAAACAGTTAGAGCCTTTTCTGTTTTGCAGCGAAGAGCCCAAAACCTCTTGAACTAGCACATTTCACTGTCATTGTCCTTCTGAAACTGAATTTTGCTGCTCCATAAGATGAGATGAATTGGTAGAATAGATTAATCACAATTGACGGGTCTTAATGAAGACCTTCTCCAGATTTACTTGTGAATTACATAAATAGTACCTAGTAATTCGGAAAAAAGTTTAAGCGTTGGAAAATTAAATAGGAGTATTCTTGCTATTAAAAGACAACAAGTACTAGTATCAAATCGTGGCTTATATCAACTAATAACTCTGTAACTCCAAAAATGGGAGTAGCATCATCAGTCAATCTTTAGAACTTGGCAAATTGGCGTGCATGCCCTCTTCTACTTACTGGCGAATGTAAACTGGTTTGTGAAAAGTGGGAATATGAAAATGCAGACAAATACAAACCTTAGCTCTTGAAAGCCACTTTTCTCAGCAGTCAATCAGGTGTTTTTTATAGCTGAGATTGGACTGAACGGAACACTTCCAGATGTTCACACCATGAAGGCTTTTCAGGCTAATTGGCGTCAATGGTCGCTTGGGCCATACGTAAATCGTCTTCAGGAATGAAGCGTCCAACCCTCATAATTCGTTCCCTTTCTTTTCAGTTTATTTTATATCAGGAGCCATACACCTTTTGTTCAAAATTAGTATCTTTGATAGGACCTTTTCATTTTTAGGACTTATTATAAGTAGGTGTTTCGGTCATGTCAAAAGCTGACTCTTACGATTTCACAGAGAGACCTTTAGATCTTTATGGCTGCTATTAGTATGATGGAATTACTTACAAAGAATTTACTCTTCGACAAACACAATTACATTCATCCTTACTTCAAGTGGTAACGGTGGTCTCTTTTAAGTAGAATAAGGTCTCGCCAATTGTACACGATATGTTTTCTGTCATGAGCCATGTAATGATAAGGCGACTGCCTACATCTTTCTGTTTCATTTATCTCCTTATTTTTATAGGACAGTCCACTGAAAGCAGTACAGATGTTGTGGGTGAACTTGATCATGGACACTCTGGCGTCTCTAGCCTTGGCCACCGAGTTACCTACACCGGAGTTGCTTGAAAGACAGCCCTATGGTCGAACCACTCCACTTGTGAGCCGAAGCATGATGAAGAATATCCTTCTACATGCCGCCTACCAACTTGCTGTCATTCTGGGTCTCCTCTTTGCAGGTGGGTCTTATTTGTATGCATGATGACCGTCAATATTCATCAACTACTTCATATACGCTTCCTTTCACAGCACTATGAGACGGTTGACAGAGATTTTTGATATAGTGCCTTTTGAACAGAAGTTGTATTGTTTTTTGGACCAGTCCCACATATCGATGGAACAAGTTAAGTCACATGTATCGGTAGGATGGGAAGGTAGGTGACTGGGAAGCCATCCCTACCAACCTACCAAAAGTCTATACACTAATGAAGCATAGTAATTCATATCCAATCGATCTTACATCGAGATTAGTTGCCTGAGATTACTAGTCATGATACGTGCTTCTAAGCTTATTCCCACTCCGTATTTCCAGGTGGGTTGTTGTTGAAGTCGGAATCTCTTATTGATTTTTTAATGTAGTTTTCATGTCAACTTATATATGTTTCTTCTTGATCATAATTTCTTTTTTTATAACCCTAAAATACTTATGAGTTAAAGGTCAAAATCAAATTCAAATTGCTGCATTATATATGCATATGCTTCATTGGTCTGGAGTAGATTTTTAGTCCCTTTTGATTAATGGCGCTCACTGGCTTAGCTAGAGAGCGAAAAGATAACATCAGTTAAACTCATCATTTATGAATATATAAGCCCACAAAATGTATTCTGTTCTAAAGTTTTGTCCACTGACAAATATGTTTAAATTCGATGAGTCAGATCTGAATTTGTTTGAAAAATGACCTGAATATTCCATAGGTTCCATGTATATTTAATCGGTCGCCTGGTTGATAGAATGGCCATTCTGAAAGATATTGTACTGTACGTGGGTATTTTGACCATTTTATAACATTATTTCAAATTCAATTACCTCATTCTGAAATTGTTCTCCATTGTGTTTTCCAGTCAAAGGAACTTCAACGTTCCTTCTCTCTTAACATTGCTTTGATCGGTTTCGGGATTTCGATTAAACTATTACATTCCAATTGGATCATGTCCAATTCAGTAGGCGGCAGTTATTAGATCCAATAAATAAAACTACTTTTTTTTAACTCTAAAGTTTGAATGTTCATTACTTAAAATGTTACAATTAATAAGAAATTTCATTCAACTGAACCTATGCGTAACCTATGTATTATCCAAATTATGGTCAAATGTAGCGTGCATGTGAATTTTGAATACATTAGTGTCGACGCTTTTTCATTTCCTGAGCATTTAACTACTGTAAGAGTTGACCGATGAGATCACAACCATCATCTGAAAGTCATCCTATTTTCCAAACAGGAGTTTGTATTTATCTGAGTCGACTTGGCATTAAGCCAAAGAGGGGGCGACACGCTTACACTAACTCACACTTAGCTTATTTAATATTTCAGGAAACTTAAAACTGCTTTTGTAAAACGGAACAGAGACGGCAAGTATTTTGCCGTCTTCACGCTCTCTTACCTTCTTATTAGAGGCTAGTAGTTGTTTAAAGGAGAGGGTTTATTTAGCTTTGCACTAAGCCAACCACAGTTTGAGCACGAGTGGTTAGAATTATGGTTTAGCGGCTAGGTATCTGATTTTGGCTATTCTAGCAGAACATACCTTCTATCTTCTACCAATCTTCACCGCTAAAGCAGATTAGAAAAAAGAAGACAGTTGCGACAAGCAGGTTTATAAATATAAAATCTCCGAAAGGAGAAGCGGTCAGACCAAAGAGAAGTGGAATGATCTGGGAGGTTGCTCTATGTGGTGATTGCTGAACGCGAAGGCAGAAATAGCAGAAGGTGGCCGTGTGTGAGTGTGTTTTGGTGTGTATGTAGGTTGTTTATATACGAAGACAGTCCGGGAATGAAGAAATTAGGACTCGTTGGTGCCCTTAGCAAAGTGACATTCCTAGCATATGACCAATATCTATCGACTGAGTTGTTAAGGTGTGATCCATCACTTTAATTAGAGTTTATGGGTGGATCCATTTGCAGCAGTATCGTTCCTAACGCATTTGGAGAAAGTCATCGTCTGTAAGGACCGATTGAGTTGACTAAGTGTGGTCGAGTTCGTTGAGATAATTCGCATGAGTACAGAAACGGAAAATTTTAGTCAGTACTTGTGATCCACCTCTCAGCCACGTAGTGCATATTCATTCAGTATAATCATTAACAGTTACTTAGTCAAGTTTGCCTACATTCATAAAGTTCCCTACTGTGCGTGATAGCCCCACTTTCTACCTCTATGTGTGAAGAGGGAGCTCATTGCCACTGCGTGAGCTGGTTTTATGTTAGCTTTGGCAGCATAAAAATTTATTACTGTGCACCTCCCTCGTTCTCTCTGGGGAGGAGGCAGAAGGGATTATTTGCTTGCCCGCTCATCCTCTCTCTCTCATCCTCACTATAATCAAAGTCCAGAGAGGGAGAGAGAGTGGGCTTGTTCGTTGCCTGGCTGGCTGAATGAAGTGCCACTTCCCGTTCTGCTTTGCAATTTAATAAAAAGAGACCGGAGGAATTGTGTATGTTAGTGTCTGTTCATATACTTCTGTACCCGTGACTGCTTTTACGTCTAATGGTAAAGGCATATCAAGTTTCTTGAATTATTTCAGACTCGGCTTCATAAGTTCATAGTATCTATCCATTTTTCCTGGTTTATTATTTCAAAGAATGAGTATAAGAACATATAGATATAGATATAGATAGATATAAAGTGAAGGACCACAAAATACTACAAGAGTATGGATGATAGAAAGAGGGACTAAGAAGCGTTAAACGGTAAAAACCATCTTACCACTTCCCTCTCGAGGAGCATGAGAATTGTGGTTGAGTATATTGGTTCACCCTTCGTCCATTTTCGTCTGCGTTCTGGCAGGTGGCTCCATTACCGACTGGTGAGGTTGCTAGCTTAGCCTACCTCAAATTCCTAAGTGACAATGTTTTTAGTGACTTATAATATCTACATCCTAATAAAGTCTTTATAGATTCATTCTTTTAGCAAGTGTACGTCTATATGGTTGGGATTATAAGGGTACTTTTAGGTAAACTTGGAACTAAAGAGTTGTAGAATTAATATGATCTCGGCTAAATATTTATTTGTATTATTAATTTTTTTATTATCAACTCTATGAGATTAGTCATTTTATCCATGCTACTAGATAAATCACCCACGCAAAAAATCCCTACAAAATTGCTTCGCAAAATTTTGGACTAGAAACTTGTTCAAGTTTGTGATGTCCGTTTTCGAGGTTGCTAAATACTCTTCCTTCGGGCTTTTAACTGTCAAACCTTCACTTTACCTCTAGGCATTTAGCATGTATTTTCGCCCAGAACGTGGAATTCTTGGCTTAATAAAATTCTATAAACGCTGATTTATGAATAAATCATTCCACAATTGTATTGAGGTAAGTTTTTCGATTTTCTTTTGCGTTTGCTCGTCTGATGAATCCGTGCCTAATATTGGTTGCCTAAAGGTCGGTACAATCCATTCTCCACTCTTATTTTTATCCGTTTTGTCAAGTGAATGGATTAAATGGATATAGCTTCATTGGTGCCGTTTTTGTTCAATAAATTCATGCATTTATTATATTACCGAGAGGTATATTCAATTCTTTGGGATTCTGTCCTATTTCTGTTATTAGTAAACGGGGGAATGTGAATTAATCTATTATTTAGTATCGTGGGGAAGTATCTAAATATCAGGATAAGTAAAAAATGTTCTCTAAGGGGTAAATAGGGATGAAAGACAAGTAGAAGCGGAAAATAAAGTCAGGGTATCCGAACTACTTTTACATTATTTGAATTTTTAATTCATCAAGTTATCCACTTTTTACTCGATGAGTATAGCTCAATTTGCCATGTCCTAACATTCCAAATTTCTGTATTCATGCCGTCACAGCAAATTCGTCTGCTTTTATAGCCAAGAACAGCTAGTTGCTTATAATTTGAATGATTTTAACATAGCAGAGCTTTCTAATCTTCACTCAAGGTTCATTAAGCACCTAATTAATTATGTAACATTTTATGATTTCCAATTCACTTTTTGAGAAAAGGAAATTTGTTTTTTGTTTGGCTAGTGTTTCTAGCCAATCTAATTCTTGAACGAGAATTGACAAATACCTCTTTGTTTTTATCTGAAAAGACAGTAGCCCATTTGAACCGGTTCTTGTTAACTTTACTTAATAAAAACTCTTTCTCTTTATTCGAGTCTTGAAATACTGCGGTATATGACAGCATTTGAAGGCTCTTTCGTACTCTTTGACTTAGTAAACACACAAAAACGCACACTGAATAATAAATTGCCTTGCATCGACGTACCTTCATATGCGCTATTTTCATTTGCACACAGATGTTTTATTGCCAACTATTTCCATTCGATACGTGACTTCTCACAGTTCGCAGACAAAATACTACTTATAAATGATATTTAAGTGACGTTAAATAATATCTCATTTTCTTAATGGTAGGAAGCAGAATTAAATGGTTTCGATGTCCTGATCAAAATTCACATTTTTTATGTGAACGGAATTCGTCCCTCGGACACTGGATTTTCAGTTACTGTTCTTCTGTGCTCGTACCTGGGAATGACGTCTTATTACCGGTATCTTACTGGCAAACCAGACAGCTAATCATTCTCCTATACATAAATAATATATTATATATGTAATTATTTATTTATACGTAAGGAAAGCCTTCGTTAAGTTGCAAATTTTCTGAGTATCCGATATATCTAATTTGATTAGATTATATTAATAGCTGCCCACAATTACAGCAGCGGGGATTTAGCTTTATATCATCTACTCTTCACGCTTTGTTATTTTGAGCAGGTAGAATGGCAATTTTGTTTTGTCTGACGCTGATTACAAATAGATTGTTCGGTTATTCGCTTCTGCGAAAAATGAGATTGCATTGTGTGGAATTTCAGGCAGTGGGTAATATGAGATAAATGGAGGTAGGATTTCGTGATTGCGCTTGCACAAAATGCTGCAGGCAATCCTACCTTAATCTTCTCAGCTATCCCAGCAACTTAATAGAGGAAATCTAACTTCCAACATATGAGTGTCTGATATGCATAATGAATTGCTTACGTTTTCGTCCTTAAAATAACTTATAGGAAGACGTACCGGGATACTGAAGTGAACCACTTTATTTCCACTATTAGGAATCAGGCACAAATCCGAAAAGAATGGAATAACAGGGAAGAAGGGGGATTAGGAAGGGATGAATTACAACTGCTCTTTTATCTTTCTAGCTCAACGTACAAATGGAAATTGGTGCAATGTAAATATCTGCTTCTACCCCCCCCCCCTTCTCCTTTTCATGTTCCTTTTTTGATGTTGACACGATCAAGTCCCTGGTGCATTCATGCCAGAAATGAATCAAAATTTAGCTATTTAATGGGTTATGACTTGCAGAAGTACCCTCGAATTTTCGATTGTTGTTATTAGTTGGAAGGGGCTTGAACTAGAGGATAGCTCATTCTCTTATTTGAGTCTTCAAAGGGGGAAGAAGAGAAGGAGGTACAGTCTGCTAAATCTATTTCTGCATTCTCTAGGTTTAGAAAATGGATTCTGCTTCTTCAACTGGAACCAAGTGTTTTCCTAATATTTACTAAATAATATTTCTGATGATTAGGTGACCCTCTTATCTGAGACCCTGTTTATTTAAAATAAACAAGGAATTCTAAATCTCAATTAAAGTCTTGCGTAACTTTAAGCGTCAGATGTTTAAGAATAGGTTAAAATTTGATTTTCCGCTCTTATTCTTTAACTCTCTATTTTAACCAAAGATTTATTACTTTAATACAGCGGTGAAATCTTTCATCCTCTTTACTGTCTCTGAAATTTCAGTTTGATTGTTTATATCTGTTGCCATTTGTCCGAATATAAGTTTCCTAGGTCACGCAGTTCCTCGTTTTCTCTATGCTTTTTATCCAATAGACAAATTTATAGTATATTTGCAGCGATTGAAAACCTCTATGTCTTAATGATAACACAAATTTCGTCTTTAAAGCCTAAGAGGCGGCCTTTTAATTGACAGTGATCATTGAGGTGATCTTCAACTTTCCACGAAATGAGAAATGGAGTTTACATTTTCGGTACCTAAAGCTATTTTTATCCTTTAATATAAAGACAGGTTGCTGTAAATGGTTAGATATTTGAATGCAGTATTTAACACAATGGGGATCTATTGTATGTATGATTATTATCCTACACTTTGAAATAATGTATTCTAGTTTGCGCTCTAATACGGCTACAATGGGACTTGATGTTACGTTGCCTTCCTAACGATATTAAGATAATGAGTCAAGGTATCGAGAAGTCCTAATATATTTGATTTTTGGATTCGGGTCGTATAGTATTTACTTTAAAAACTAGTTCGCTTTCCAAAATTCAAATTCAAGCTCTGGATTACTGAGCGGACTACGATTTCCAATGCCATTTCATTCCATTTTTTCATCCAAATGTTGACAAAGCAGAATGCTCTTGTATGATATTAAGCAGCTTACCTTATCTTAACAAAGCAGAGCTGATATAGTTGAGTTTTTTTAACTTTGTAGAGCTCAATAAGTAGACGTGTAGCTTTCAGGTCAGGACAGGTTGCGGTTAATCCTTGAGTTGTTCTTTATTCAGCCCAAATTTTCTTATCATTTTTGAGTACTTATCAAGAGTCATCAATAAGCCTTTCTCCGCAGTTATATCTGGGAAAGAAGATTGCGATTGATCTTAAGTCGTCCAGAATTAAGACAAACGCTCAGAATCGTGGCGCCTCAATCTTCTTTTTTATAAAATTTGAAAAATTATAAATTGCAATTTTAATTATAGTTAATCGCAAAAACATATTCGAATAGGACTAAGTCCAATTCCAGTGATCGGTAAACGCACTTGAAAATAGGGGATGACTCTGCAATCGAAAAGAAGGAATACTCTGCTTATGTCTTTTGAACATAATGAGCCACAGTAGTTATTTATATTCACCTATTTATTTCTCTCCTTTTCATCTAGGCGAGTACGTGTTGGAATGTGACAGCGCAAGGGAACTCGTCTCCCACGGTGTCTCCAAGCCGACTCAACACTTCACAGCCATCTTCAACACATTTGTGTTGATGACCCTCTTTAATGAGTTGAATGCGCGTAAAATCCATGGTCAACGCAATGTTTTTGCCGGCGTCTTCCGTAACTGGATTTTTATTGTTATTTGGATTTCCACTATGGTTCTGCAAATTATCATTGTCGAATTCGGTGGCTATGCCTTCTCCACACAGGGACTGGATCTTAATCAGTGGATGTGGTGCCTATTCTTTGGTATCGGTGAACTTGTCTGGGGTCAGGTAAACCAATTTTGAATTTCACATAGCCTTGATATCGGTATATCAAAAAAAACAACGTGTGTATTTTGAAATTTCGGTGGTCTTTTCACTACCAGGGTCGATTTACTCTGAATGTATGTTGTAACGTGTAGTTAGGTCCTTTTGCTACAGCTGCTTCAGGCCCCAGAGAGAGGGAGAAAACAGAAATTAAACCAAACAAGACTAGGCAACTGGTGGACATTTATTGACTGAATTTAGAAATTATTTATATACTTGGAATTGGGGATGTCCAGATTTTGATTGATATTTATTGAAATCCTAAGTACAGGTCAAATATGATAGAATACTATCAATCATGCAACAAAACAGTTGATGAATGACGGTTGATCTTGACATGTTGTGACCTGGAAGTGGTAATGATCGATATTGCACTTCTGTTTAACGGTAAATGATTATTTCGCCTTCCCGTCAATGTGTTATTCATATTTTTGACCAATATTTGGTCTCAGAATATATTATCAAATGAAATTAATTACATTACGGATGTTTCGTACTTTTACCGACCTGGAAGTAGCAAAACCCGATCTAGATCAAGTAAACAAGGGCGTTAAATTTGACTACAAGTAAAAGTCTAATGAGATTTATCATGCGGGGCCTGGATACCAAAATAAAATTGTACTCATTCGGCCATTGATCTTAACTATTATGAATTTTCGACTTCTTCAGCTCTATATCAGGTATGTCATTCTTTCGGGATGTCTTATTGATATGATGAGCTGAATATAGTAGTATCTATTTCAAACGGTTGTTTTAGCTATTTTTCTGAGATTATATAATTAGATGACATATATCTACTTAGTTATCTACATACTAATCGTTCAATATCTATATTTTAAAAGGTTAAATCAAAAGTTCTGATTAAAAGATCGCCCTCATTAGTAAACTACCTTTTATCCCGAATAGTTCTCTCTTCAGTGTTCTTGCATTTTCTCTTATCCCTATTCACTACCTTAAAAACAAACAAGCGTCTCAGGCTTAATTCATTAAAAGATTATATATTAACGCAAGTCTTACGGGCTTTACGTCGATATGTGGAAACTTTGATATAACTGATCTGCTTTTTCACAGCTTAAAGGAATTTTGTGTTAGCCATTTTTCGGAGTATTAAATAAATTAGTAATCTTTTTTTCTGGAGGCCCGCTAACATAAAACAACACGACAAGTTGTAAAAAAAAACTATCTAATCCCATTAGGCACCATCCTTAAGATTTTACTTCAAGCTCTTCTTTTTACCTAGTTGGTCATCTCAATACCCGACTCCGTTATTCCTGTGTGCAAACGCAAGAAGCATGTTGAACCAGAACCCGAAGAGCCCGAAGAAGAGGAAGACATCGAGGAAGAACCTTCTGGAACACCCTCAGAAGAGGATGAGACCGCAGTCAAAGGTCAAATTCTCTGGCTGCGTGGTCTCAATCGTCTCCAGACTCAGGTGAGTTCATTTAGCTATCCATCCTGTCATAGCTTCTAAATTAGTAACATAATATAGTATTACTTAGATATCGCTCTCTTACTTTCTTTGATTTATGAATCGAGGGTAGGAATTCACGAATATAACAGGGAGGCTTGTATTGAACCAGACTGGGAACACGTCTATCACTTACCTGGCGTAATGGGATTGTGTGTAGACTAGAGGGGGGATTCAATGGTAAGGCGGAGAAGCAATCAGGGCTGAGTGAAAAAACCCATGTATATTACAATAAAGGTTTGAGCGCGTTTGGGAAAATCGATGCCTTCAAAGTCACTATATGGGAATCCACCGAACGCTGGACTTGAGGAAGGATGATATTAATTTCACTTATGGAGGATTTAGGTGATGTTGTTATCAATGTAAATTTGGGAAACGTTAGGGGCCTTGAATTTGAGACCTGTCAAATAATTTGTCAAACGCTATTTAACACTGGTTGGATGCCTTTTCTCTTAATGTGTTGGAAAACGCTTTCCTTTATTGCGTCCTAACCGGAACGTCCAAAACAATAAAATACTGACCGTAAGCCTCATAGCAGCCGCCAATTTGGCAGTTTCACTGTATCCAAAGTTAGAAGTCGGAAGAGAGGTTGATTATGTCTACACTGTAGATACACATTTTAACAGAAAACTCAAGAGAAAAGGGAATTTTCTGGGATAAACTCGATGTCCTAAATTTAGGATACGATACGAAATCTTATAAATTCGAGAGACCATCTGTATAATGGGTGACATTTCACCTTCAATGGGCCTGGAATTAAAAAAAGCTATCCAAACATCATCAATCTTACTTACCTCTTTCAGCAACAACGGGTCAGTTTGTCTAAATTTTTAGACGGTGAAGGTGGTATGCGTCGTTTTCTATCTAATACCACTCATTTTTTCTCGATTTATTTTCCTTTAACTGTCCATGTTTGATGTGAGTCTGTCCTTCAACGGATTTGCTGGGCTCTGTTTGAATTTGTGTTTCAGAACAAACACGATGTCACTATATGTTTCCAACTAATGAATTATGGTTTTGTCCCTTCCCTTTTTGCTCCTCCCCTCCATGTTCACTTCCTCAACTCAACATGATACTCACATATGTAGATGCAAACTGTAAGTGACACAATTAATAAACTGCACTCTCGCACAGTTACTGCTGCTCCCTCATACTTGTTACGGAAGCCTTGTTCAAATTATCTCTCATCTCGCTTGCTAAAAAAAAACCTTAGTTGCTTGCATTTCGAAATGACGGCCTCTCTCCCTTGTTCGAGCAGTACTCAGTACTGCATTTTATAATCGGCTTTGCTGCGAGTTTACGAGGATGCCAGTTATCCTCTCCGGAATGCCTTGTTGAATTGAATTCAAATGATTCAAATGCACGTGGAATCGTCGTAACTGTTTTCTTCCCGAATGTGAGAGAGAAAAAGAGAGGAGAAAATTTCGCTCTAACTTACATTACATTTCATTCCTCCCCTCACTTTGATTATATAAGCCACTTAATATCAGCCTTTAATGCTCATTCTCATTATCTTGGTTAACCTGATCACTAATCCTCACTATCCCATAATTTTGTTCCATTTCCATTTGCATAACGCTACAAGAAACGTTCGCTTGTTTTCTATGGAGTTATAATAAAAATATTTCCCTTCTCTTATTCCACTATCGGGTAAGGGGATAATAAGGAACGCAGTGAGGCATCAGGACCCGTCTTTTGTATGTTTGAGGAAGCGTCCGTTATCATTTTGTCACACCAACTGATTTTCCTATAATTATTTGACGTCAGATTAGACTATGTTTAACAGGTGGTTCAAACCCCGTTTGTTTACATTTGAATATGAGATAATTATAACTACTTTGCAGACTCAAATTATGGCCGAGGTAAGTCTGGATACTAGACGAGTACTATGTGATTTACTATCTTACTCTGTTGTCTAGGTTTTGTGTATCTTAGTCTATGTAGTCTATCCTGAAATTTGTAGATTGTCTCCCCTTTTTTATGCATGTGATAGTTTATTATAATATAGACAACCACAGTAGATTCATTTAGAGTCTCCCCCTCAGCTTCACACTTAATGTCACCTTATTTGTTTATGTGTCCCCTTAATGTCCCCTCCTCTCTGTATGTGTTGTGCCTTCTGTATTTGTCTTGATACTTTCATGTTGTATCACATTCTTTATATTATTTACTAACACTGTTCTTTTTCTCATCCCCTTTTTTCCCCAATTCGGATGTTAACACTATAGCTCAAAGTTGTCAACGCCTTCCGAATGGGTTTAGATTCAAGGATTGACTGCGAGCAACGCAAGAGTCTCTCAGCAATTGCTTTCCGACAAAGACAGTCTGCGGAGGTTAATGAAAATACTGACGAAAATGAGAATGATGGTTCTTCTGGAACTCGGACTGAACAGGCCGTAATGCACTGAGAAATGCGCTGCTGCAATGATACATTATCTCCTTCTCTCTCGACTCAAAAACTACTTCCCTCCTAATGCGAATTCTCCATTTCTCTCACTCTTTAGCAGCTGCCTTAAAACTCTTCCCCTTCCCCCTCCGTGAAGTGAACAGATATACACTCGGCCTAGTCTGACCTCTGGGATTATCTCTCTATGTTTATTTACTCACTATTGAATCTTGATCTTTTGCTCTTTCTCCTCCTCATGCATACTTGCTGTTGTCGATTGAAACACTCTAGGTGATCATATGTATTTTAGTTATTTGATTTGGCATTATCGAGTGCGTTTGTTTGTTTGTTTGGTGGTATGTGGCGTATGTTTATTTGTTTATTCATCTCGCTCCTGACTCGCGACTTTTCTACAAAATTCTCCCCAATCACGTGTAATTTCTACCTGGTCTATAAATATTTGCATTCTTGTTTGACCCCTCTTTCCCCATTCTCATTCCTTCTTACAAATCTCTGATACTTATATGAAGGTGGTGTTTTCTAATAAACTACTACGTTGTTCCTTCCCTTCTATCGATCGAGCTTTGATCATGTCTAAACAAACTCCATCTTTGCAATATATTGCAATTGCTTTAATCTCTCTTCCTCCTGTAGGCATGTATGCAGCATGTCCAAAAACTCCCATTTACCCATTTCCCCATTATCTCGCTCTCTTTCTCTCGAATGCCTTATACTGGGTGTCTGTGTTTCCTTGATTGAACTACAAATTAAACAAAATACCGACAACAACACAGTATGTGATGTGATAGGAAGTGACTTTTTGATGTGTTTTATTCAGGAAGGGGAGAAGGGATAAGGACGTCCATTTATTGTGGCCTGTAATCTGGCTAGCTGGGTCTGACTCGCTTCCTTGTTAGACAACTAACCTTAAAGTTGCAGAAAAATGCACACAGGGCAATGGGGAATTTAATTGTTCTTCGAAAGTTGCTATTGGATACAGTAGCACCGGTAACAGCAGTACGCATTTGCCTTTTTTTTCAGGCAATCTCATAAGCGTTTTTTCCTCTAGTTTGGAAGAACTAGGAGAATGACGGATGATTTGGTTGTTTTTTTTCCCGTAGAATCAAGTGCCAGGTCAAAGATACTTTTGAATAATCAATTACTACTCGAGGATTTGTTTGGATTGAATGGCGGTTGTGTCTTCAAAAGGGGGTCAGAAAGGGTAATTAAATTCTAATTCCCTTGTTGGAGAACTAGTTTTGATGTACGCAAAGCTTAAAGTAGTTATTTTTTAATTTGGCTAAATAATCTGTTTGCATAATTCCTTTCGGGATGAAAATCAGAAATGTAAACAGTTGCAAAATAAGATCCAAAAAGCCTAATTAATCACTTTAATGGAAAATCGAATAGTAGACTGATTTAAAAGAAGGAAGAAACAGTAAGTAGACCTTTTGTCTAACTATCCTAGTAGTTTAAAACAAATTCTCAACGACACGGCAGTTAGGTAGAGAAGGGAAGCTTTCCAATTTAGTATTTTGGAGGATTAGCTGCCTACAGGGTCCGATTTTATCTTTAGCATAATCCTGAGAACATGCACTCGCTTTTTATAGTAGAGTAGTTTTAAATGTAAAAGTAAAATTGTGCTTTAAGAAAATGAGATTATCATTTAAAATTTATATTGCATTTTTTTAGTTTAGTATATCAATAGGACGGAATACAGGTTTTATTAACGTACGAAAAGACCGGATAACAATGAGTGATACTCTATATATTTCAATTTTTCAATGACCGAAGGAATCAAAAACTAATTGGATATGAATGACAGTATTGTATTGCCCAATAGGCAATCAAGAGGAGCACAAATGCATCCGTGTTTAACCTTAACATATTCAGGCGTCCTTATGAATAGCGAAAATCGACCAAGCAAATGCATTATTTCTTTCTTCCTCTGTATTCATTGACGTAGCAAAAACTTAAATGTCAAAAAATAAAAATGCATACAAATAAAAAAACTATTTTTCCCTGATTTAGTTTTCTCGTCTAGAGCTTAACCTTATAATGCCTTATATGAAATAAATGAATCATTTTATTCTATGTTGAGTTTCGTAAAGAACTTTAATAAGTTCCTGTAAATAAAAACTGGAATCCACTATTCCCATTTTCTGGATTGGGATATGCATTTTTAACATCAGAGATCGCGGAATCGATACGACAAACTGTTTTGGTCAAGGCTGGTCAGTAGAAGATATGGAGACTCCTGCCGAATATGCATTGGAAAACGCTTTCCTTCGAAGACTGTTTTGCTCATCTTAAGCTATCTATTTAATAGGAATTGTAATATAAAAGTGTCTATAGATAAAGCGGCAGACGTCTGTAATTCACATCAGAAGACCTGAAATTGATCTGTGGACACCTAGGGCTCCAAATGATAATCAAGTGTCAGTTTTTGTATGTTCTGGGCCTCTTTCTTCAACATATACTTGGAAAAGACTATTATTTATTTCTTGAGATGTACCCTCCTTTATAGCTATAAGCCGTCTAGACCCAGCTCCCCCACCCTTTATTACCAAAACAACGCCGTATTTATGCGCTAGGCTTTAGAGACAAAATGCTAACTCCTATCCAATCGGCGGTTCCCGTATATCGGTGTATCGCAATCCACATCCCCAAGACCGTTTCTTTTCTAATGCCTTAGTGTTTTCGAAATTAATTAATCATATCGTTCTGACAAAGTATGAATAATGAGTCATTGACTGTCTCCGTTATAGGGGAGGGAAATTGGTGGTTTGAATTGGATCGCGGCTCATAAATTAAGTTTCCTTATATTCGGGTGAAATACAAATTTTTGGACCCGCAAAAGCTGTGGAAAAGTCTTAGCGTGGAATAGAGCTTTATTTAAGAACTTTTTAACGAATAAAACTCCCTAAACTAATGCCCTTGCCAATTGTATGAACTGCACTACCACAAGAGAAGAAGGAGAGTTTCGGTGACAGATTATTCATATTATGAGAGAACAGAGAGAAGAAAGTATTCTTGTACCTGTTAATTCGGAATCGTGGCTAAGAGGCAAAATAAAGCTCAAAATACAGGTGTTCGATAACGGAGAAAAATTGATAAATGACTTAAGAGCTGAAAGATTAGTCATACGCAAACGGCGTGAAGACGGAAATCCTGGTAAAGTCGATAAGCAGGCGTGAATAAGCGATCTAGGGTAACAGTTAGAGTGCGCCGGTGGTGCAACAGTTAACATGCTAGTCTGTAAAGTGAGAGGTCAGGAGTTTGATGCTTATCCGTGCACAAACAGAAGGGGGAGATGGACAACCGAACTGGCTAATAAAGGGGAGAGTAGGCTTTGAAATTCTCATCAAGGAGGCTCTTTGATGTTAACCCAAGAATCGAAAATGAGGCATTGAAGTTAGTAAGAAACTCTAGAGAACAGTTAATACAAGGGACATCCCGCAAGTTCGCTACAGCTGGGACGTAATAATACAGAAATACCATCTAAAAATAATCATATGCACGGAAAACGTATGACTGGGTCATTGATGATGATGAATGTCGGTATGTCATCCACTGCATTTGAAAAGCTTGAATTTATTTCATGGGAGAACGCACTAGCATAAATGCTGCATAGTTGAAGTTTTGGGAATATTTTTTTGATAATCTGATCGTAACAATGTATGATTTGCGAATATAACACTGAAATTTAATCTGATGAATGAGAGAGAATGGAATTACAGGAACGAAACCAAATTTGAGATGTAGGTATACCTGCAAAGGAAGAAGAATTTAAAGATTCGAACAAGTTCACATGCTTATCGAATTCGAGCTACAAGTTTTTTTTCAGAATGCACTGATTTATCCGTATCGTCCACCGTATAAGGTCTTATATTCCGATTGAATTCTTTCACTCCCAAGTTTATGTATACGATTATGTCCACGATTTTCAGAGTTAATTGACTGGTTGATTTACTTCCGAGGTTAGTCATGCCATCACAATTCACGTATTTCTTCTGACATCCGAAAGCAAGTAGATGAAACTAGCAACGATATTTTAACATGATAGAGCTTATTAGGGTTCAATAAAAGTTGAATTCAAATAATAGTACACGGAGTAATTAATCGGTCATTACGATGAACATGATATTATTACTGAGCAGTACAGGCAATTCGATTTCGGGGACACTGAATTGAAAATCCGTTTGAGTAGGCAACACCAATAAAGGTATTGTGAACGCGTGAAGCTCGATTTAATATGACATTGAGGAAACGGAATTGGATATTATGGAGAATTATACAAGATGATTGGAAGTAACTCTTCATCAAATCAGAATGTTATCGACATTCTGTGAAATCCAGAAACCGGTAGTTCGAGTGTACGAAGTTGGTAATGGATCATTGCAAAGTACATAATCAGATTGATGTAAAGACCTCCACTACCGATTACACAAAACTCAAGAACTCAGACTTTATAAGAGACTCGAGCTATTTAGGAAATTGCGAGCGAATGTTTATGTTTAATTCCATTACTGAATAAACCCCAATCCTATCTGACTTCGTCTTATGTTCTATTTTTTGGAACCAAGCCGGTTAAAAATTAGTTTTTCATCATCCTCTCACAATAAAAATTGCAACCGTACAACACTCATAATTTTAGGAATTTATATTAGGAATAAACAGCTCCAACAACCAACGCCAGCAGGAGACTAGATACTCTGACTTGAGAAGACCAACAGCGGCATACTACTCCGAAAGAAATTTGTTGGTTGTGAATTGCAACGCTAAATCTGAATCCATCTTTTAGTAATTATTGTTATCTCAGTGAAATTGCCTTTAAGATAAGAATGACATTGCTTATTTCTAAATATTTTACTGTTGGATAGAGGAAGGTTACTTAAATTATTTGAATATATTCGACACATTTTTATTTCAACTTTTAATCATGAGAAACGTCTTGACATTCAGGATAGGAAAGATAGGCAATTCAGTCCTAGGTCTACTCTACGTAATTTAGTAAACATAAAATTAGAAAAAGTCTACTAAAAGCTTAATAATGTATTTTCAACTAACTATGGGATTCAAAGAACACACAAAGAAAGAATGTTTTAAAGAATGGTTTGCGAAAGTGGCTGTTCTCTCTTGAATTTGGCCTTTAAAGAAATTTAACTAGCTAGAAACTTTAGCTACAAATGTCAAACTTCCTTTATATTGAAGGATGACTATGCATTTCCAGGATTACTTTTCATACGCATTCCCTATGACAATACTTCGGTTTTTCGTCCACGAAGCCACAGTGACATCTTTATGCCCCTACGGCTCAGAACCCCTGTCATGTCTGAACACCTTTATCGATTCTCTCTTCTCTATAACTGTCTCGCCTCACTTAAAAGTGCACCATTACTCATGTTCTCACTCGCATCCTTACTCAGATGAGTCAATATAAACTGTCTTCATATTCTCCCTCACACACATACGCACAGACGCACGCTGGTCTTACACGTCTCCCGCTCTTCCATCTCATCTCTGTTCCTCAGCTCCCTTACTTGCCTGAATCCTCACTGCGGTTTGATCAATACATTTCGACCTACTCAGCTCCTGGTGTTCCGCTCCGGAATCGTTATTTCTGCTGTTAGCTACCCTAACCCCAATAATATCTAGTGCGCATGTATTTTTTCCTGTGCAAAATTTCGACTGGAAGAAATTGTAATTCGAATGCACACAGGTGCGTAAGGCATCTGAGGACACCTTACGTACTTTTAGAAAAACAGGACATGAAACTGTTAATGGTTGAGACTTACAATTTCTTGTAACAGAACGAATAAACAGAGTACTAACCTAAGTTTTATCCTATATATCCTCCCTCGGTTTCTATCACCCACTCAATTCGAGTCCGAAGGCGACTGACTGCAAAGTTTGATGAGGTGGTTTTTATTGATGTCCTCCATTGCTCGGGCTATTGCTTCCATCAGAGAGGATTTGGTGTTATGGAGTTGCTTATTAACTTCCTTTTCAACCACGCCCTGCTCCACACGTAATAATCGAAAGAGTTAAGATCTGGTGAGTTAGGAGGCCAAAAGAAGTTTGATGTGATGTGTGAAAATTCTTCACCATCCAATTCTGGGTTTTGAGAAATTTATAGGATGGAGCCAAATCCTGTCGGAAGAACAGGCTATGCTATCTATCCAAGGCTTAACAACATAACCATCTATCATTTCCTCGATTAAATTTTTGATGCCGGTAGAATTAAGGCAATTACATGTTATCATTGGATTCTGGCGTTTACGGCTATTTTGGAGGTTGATGAGGCTATAACAGTTTCATTACTTTTTTATGGGTAATTTTAGTAACCTTCTTCTAAACTTCCATCTAGGGGAATTATTCGTATTATTTTTATATCTCTTTAGTCAGTTAAACGTTTACAATTCTTGAAATTGATTTTAAATTTCTTATGAATGCTTCTCATTTCAATTCCCTATCGTCCCTCAGTTTGCATTCGCAAATGGGATGATTCTTGTGAGGAACCCTTGATTAATAAAACATTGATTCCACGAACCGGGTAAAAATGGAGATTGGAGTCAAACCGATAGCTCAAGTTTAAAGTTTTGAGGCTCATCAAATATTTAAAGTAGCTCTTATCCCCAATAATGTCACTTTTATAATTCGACTGAGTTAGACTAACAGGATATAATAACCCTTCCCAAATGAGAAGAAGGAGAACTGGGGCAGGCTTGTTGTGTATTGGATATTCAGGGAGGAGGAAGAGAAAAAGAGAATGGGTTATAAGAAGGGAGTGGGTTACACGTCTAAATTGCAAAGGTGACAATGAAGTTATTTATAAAGGCCAAATGAAGTACATTTATTGAGGCTGTCTGATTTTTTGGTCTTTGGAAGTGAAATTCACAAATGAGCAGACCTGTGAATCAAAGTGCGCAGATACTACTCATAAAAATGTTAGAAAAAATCAGAGGTCGTCGCGTTCTTGTGATTTATCTAGTTTATTATTACTCATTACCTTTTAAAATTCCCTTGTTATATTTTTTAACTGATCCTTCTCACCTTTTTATGCACTTATTACCTACTCCTCTGCTTAGACTAATCTAAGATAGCTGAAATTGTCAATTATAATTTTCAGACACAAAACTTTTGTTTGAATCTCCTAGGTTCACGCAAGAACAGTTGCTTGAGAAACAACAAAAATATTCTAATATGTTGCCAGTATGTCTGTTTTTGTCAAAGACTAGACTTCAAAGTCGTGTCAAAATAGATCAGCTAATCTATTTTTTGTAGCTGTGATAAGGTCTGAATCGATTTAACAAATAAGTAGTGTAAATGTTACAACTTATTGGAGGACTACACACAAATGGCCCAAAAGACCTCCGTGGGAACAAGTCTTGACCATATTGTATTAGACTCCATTCCAGAGCTGTTAAATTGCCAGCCCACTATGTACTCAAGGTAAGAAGACAGGAGAACAGTTGGAACGTCGCATTGGTAAGTAATAAAAGGCGGATGCGCTTGTTAACCACCAAATGGCAACAAGTAGCAAGTCTAGAATAACGTTTAGATTTTGAGGGGTACTTGCCGTGAGTTAGCAAGATCAGCTATACAACTTTAATAAAGAGACAAAGGTCATAAAATGTGAAATCTCCATTTCCTTTGAAAGTTATTTATTAATTAATCCAATTTATTCACTTGGGAAGCGCAAATTGAACGAATTAAACAAATTTAAGTAAAAAATTGACTTCACTCTGAGCGATGAGATTTATTATCCTTTGTTTACTAATTGGATAATGCAATTAATTAGAGGCGAATCGAACAAGGGTTGTGACATATTATCCGAAAATTCTTCTGCGTTAAATCACTAACGATTATTTCGTTTATCAACGTTCACGGAATATGGAAATTTAATTTGTAGACATTAGATTAGATATTAATGTTGCACATAGCAGAATTTGATGTTTCCTTTGACGTAAATTATTTAAACTGGAGCAGCATAAGATGTAGAAGACAATATATCGCGTTTTTAATATTTTCGCGGTTGCAGAATTTGCATCATCCGAAGTTAAATTTTTCTCAATATCGTTAGAGCGTTTCTGCTGCTTCTCACTGTTTGGAAAAATTTAGTTTAAAATGAATTTATGAAGGATTTTTAAATGAACTTTTGTCAAGCTTTTCAGAATTTTTTAGATTTTAAATTTAACGGAAATAGATAAAATAAATTGGGAAGCCCCATAATAGTTATGATGGGATATTCATGATAATCATACTCAATTGTATCCTATTCTTTACTAATGATTAAATAAAAGGTTCAGTTTCATATCGTTTCCGATACGTTTGTTATTTTTCGGAATTGCCATCTTTCTTGTTCTCACTTTTCAGTTTCACCAGATGTTGTCGATGTCTTAGCGATGGCGTTGTTTGGAGTTAGTTATAGTTATAAATAAAATTTTTACATTTTACTCAATACGATCATCGTTTTTCAGACCGTTCATCAAATGACGGGTTGATAACTTTCAATGACGTCAATGATGTATTGGTACGTCTCTCCACAGAAGTTGGTGGGCTCAATTCATTGATGTGATCTTAAACGTCTATGGGGGATTATCATGCTCTCCTTACATTTGGAACCCTACACCATTCTTGCGATCCTTGAATGCATGCTGCTAAGTTGCAGTATTCTACACGGTTCCCTATCCAACTGCATCTCCACATATTCATATCCCTCTCTATTCTCCCACTCATTATCGCGTCAACAGCAAATACTGACCTCATTATTCCTCCTAATGGTCCCGTCTCTCTTCCAAGACCACTTTCAATCAATAAACATATCTAAAATATCCTATTTTTTACGTTTAGTTTACATAGTGTGAATGACAGGAAATGAAAGGTTTTTTAATTGAATTGAATGACTTAGTTTGCCAACGACAATGGTATCTCCATTTTTGAAAGTGTACTTAACTTTATCCATGAAAATTGAGTTAGACCCCAATGTGTTAATCGAAGAAAAGTTGATTGATAAATGATCATCCTCTGAGATGTTTCGAAATAAATTATCACACTCTTTAATCATATGGTAATGTAAAATAAATGTTATTATTCTAGGGATTGACTAGTATGCACGTATATGTATTCCTCTTTAATTATTTCCGTCTATCGTGATTAACTCTCTCATACCTTTAATAGTATAGTTGCCAGTATAACTCAAATAGCGTATAATCCGTAAAGCAATTAACAGAGCTCTATTATTGACAACATAACTCATCTGCTCCCTAACAATCTAAAGTAACTGTAAACAGGTAAATAAGTAAATAGTACTGACTTTACTGGCTACAAAGCTATTATGAAGACGGGAAAGGTATGACCACTCAAGCCTACAAAATCGTTAAATTTGATGTGCAAGTCTTTTTCGCGTTATTAAACACATTAACATTAGAAGGTGAAAATCAACCTTAGTTCTCGAAAAACTCCAACTTCGCAGTCTGCAAAACTAAGTCTTAGGAGATTGTAACGTCACTGACTAAATGCCACCGGTCAATAATCGAAATAAAAATTGTCACATTGTATAATTTAAGGCTTCTAATAACTATTTCTTCCAATAATATTTAGGGCTGTATATTATAACGAATAGTCAACTCAATGTTATAAAGTATACCACGGTTGCTCAGACCTCAAAGAGAGAGAAGGCAGAGACTAGGCCGGACAGGACCAGCCACTTATTGAGATAATTTAGTGACCATTTGTAATATTAGAATTGAGTTGGATTGTGACTGGCCAGAGAAGATTGAAGCACTCATTGATGGGAATATGATTGGAGTGACAGAATATGATTGGTCAGACAACGAACCAATCGATGAATGGGGGTCGACCCTGTCATCCCATGACTTACCATGACGTGTTGACATGGTGATGGCACGACATTGATATTTCGCTTTCTTATCATTATAATTCTCGTACTCTCGTGCACTATGTAACTATCATTTCTAACGGGGCTCTCCTTCGTCACTTAAAATCGCTAGCCCTAGTGACCATTTTAATTCTAGCGCTCCATCCAGACCAGACGTTATGAGAGGAAAGATTAGATTCAATAAACGATAAACAAGACCACTCGGAAAGGGGAATTCAGACACTCAGTCTTTGTTAACAAGGCACAGAGGTATGTAAAATTTGAGGATTAACAAGAATGTCAATAAATGGTTGGACTGAGGGACCAATCATCACAGCGACATCTTCATTCAGATTGGTGAAGCATCCAGTAACCTGTGGTTGTATTCATTTTTATGATCACCTCGCCTTTTCGCCTTAATTTCCTTTAAAAAGACCTATTTAGTTTGAATTATTTAGGTCAGATGGAACTTACTCAATCCCGTTAATCTTAGGATTGTGGATAATCTCTGGAACTTTAATTTCTTAAACGCTCTAATTCGCTGCATCTTTCAGGAGGACGCAATTTTAATTTGTCTTAATCTTGTGGAAGCATTTGAAAACATCAAAGTAGTCCAATAAGGGATGAAACGGAGGTTGAATAAAATAAATAATGAAGTTTGGTCATCAAGAGTCTTATTTGAATCCTGTTTGTATTGAATAGTCCACTGTCTTATAAGGGGTAGATTTCACTCCTGGATGAGTTCGCGTTCGCGATATCCAGAACCTATCGGCTAGTTGTTGTTCATACCACCTGGATTAATTTATCTCTCCATGCAACCAAAAGTATTAGACAAGATTTGCGAAGATGATTTTAATAAAGGTGTCTTTAATAATAATATTTGTATTTTATCGATGTTTGTTTGAAAATTATTCGTAAATTCTATTAAATTCTGGACCTCAAATTTATAATTTTCCACGTGTGGGTGGAGGTCAGTGCAGCTGGTAAACATATCTCACCGATGTTTTTTATTTGCTGAGTCATGTTGCGCTCGAGTAGGTTTAAAGTGAAACAAAAGGAATCACCCGTTTGAGTAATAAGATCAATCAGCCCTCAGAGCACGAGAAGAAACCATTTTATTTTTGCTTAACAATGATGAATTTCAAATAAATTCTCATAAAAATAGAACCCTAAGTCGGGCTTAATCCAGGGAGAAGGAAAAAGACAAAGGATTGTCAATTAAAGACAACTTGATTACTCGACAAGAGCTATTAACATTGTTTAAGTTGATTGATACCTTCTTACATGTTTGGAGACTACAGATAGGGATTAGATTCAGATGCAACGAGTTCGACCGTTAGGTCTCCGACCAACTTTAACCTATGTTGTTGGAGATATCTCACATCCCAGAGGTCTCGTTTAGTTTCTTCTTCCAATGATCTAAAACTAGATGAACGTAGTAAATATATTATTAATTTGAACACTTTTCACCATCAGAATTCCGAATAGCCTGAATGCGAACATACTATTTTAAGCATTTCAAACCAATAAATCAAACGGGACATGATGGAAGGACCACTATTTTTTGGCCGGATGAAGATTGGAAATAAAACTTCAATTAACACGGCTGCTAAATTAGTTAGCTGTCACTGCGCAAGGGTGACAAGGGTAAAGTTAACAATCCGTCAAATTGGGACTTAAATAATTTAATGAAATCTAGGTGAACCTTGAATTTTGTAGATATTCTTAAACCTGTTACAAACATCAAAGTGGCAGCGCATTCTGACACCTAAAAACAGATTAGTTAGGAAAATACCCGTTTTTCATTGTACTCTCTACGTCAGTCGGAGTTCAATTGATAAGTAAAACCCCTTCTGTCTTTTAATTCCTCCAAAAGCGTTGGTCATAATTGAATATACTATGATTATATATATGCATAACTGCAGCATTCTTTTGAGATACAGCGTCTTGATTATGATTGACCTTTGTTTCTACTCAAATGTGTTTGTTTTATCTGTCTAATCAGTTATAATTACGTCTTATAAAACTATATGAACTATATGGCGTGCTATCTCTGAGGTCTTCTGAGGTTTTGTACGTGGTTCCCAATAGGTTACAATAACCTAATGGAATATTTGGAAATGTTCGCTGATAAATTTTTACATGTGAGCTGGCAATCATCTCACAATTGTATAAGAATATGTTTGAAAGCTCATCAATTTCGTACTATGCTAATTTATTATCCGTGAAAAAATTATAAAAATATGAGTGCTAAAACAGGAATGAGAACTGGTCCTTTTCAGCTATTGTCATCATTTCTAGTGATCACCATGGCTGTCACGCAAAGACCTTTTCTACTCGGTCCAAAAATATACAAATCTAGCTAGCTAGTATTTTAGCAGAGATGATACATTAGTATTACTTACGGTCCTGAGAGAATAGTTATTTAAATATCCGATACCTGAGAAACGAATTTTGTTCCCACTATTTTTATTGGTTCTAATCAGAGCACCGGAGATTTCCAATTCTGTTTCCTGCCAAAGAGAAATGTATAAGGAAAGTGAAACAGAAGAAATAAAATCTTTTCCCATTTTTGTTCAATTTTGACTATTCAAAAGTTGACTCAAGTGATTGAATCATTCCTTTACATAATCTCTCTTGTTAATTCTCAAGCATTGATTTGATTAGCGCCTCCCTCTGCTAACTGGAATTTTCACTGCAATTAGCCGCCAGCCGTCTAGCCTGGAATAGCTAAATCTCCCATCCCAGAGCCGATAAAGTGCCTGCTCCAATTTACCCAAAATAAGAGGATGAGAGAGTGTCTGAATAAGTAAGTTGGGTTAATAAAGAAGACTGCGCTTTGGGGTATTTTTTCCCGTTTTAACAGACAGTTCATTAAGGGAAGTAGGATTTTCATGGGCGGTTATCAATTTGAGAGGCCGCCGAAAACATAGTGAGTGACACTTCAAGTTAATCAAATGCAACTTGCGCCATCAAAGTTCAACAACGATTTCAGAGTAGATTTTATAGTTGGAGGGATTAAGAATCCCCTAGACAGAGAAGCCATTCTCCTCCCCAACTGTACGAATTCAGAAACCACAAAATAGAAGTAGGGAAAGATTAGCAGAAATCTGAGTAAGGCTCAAGAAGGTGTTGGATAGGGGAGAGGGAATTGATAAACAGCTTTTACGGCCTTGGAATGAATTATAGACGAGTATATGGAAAACCGGCAAGCTATTTATAATAACATTTCAATGTAGATCACTGCAATTTTACTGCACAACCTGGAATTCAGCATTAAGCACTCTGTTCTCTCTCTCTGCGCATATTTATCGAATTCTAAATTACTCCGATACAACCGACAGATCATTACCGAGATAAATGGAAAGGTATTTTAACAATAAGTGTTGACTTAAAGTGCGTAAATTAATTCATTCTTGCTTATTTAATATATTCACTTTCTGCGTTTTTTATTCATAAAGCAACAATAACTGTTATTCATAAGTGTTAAACCACCTATCAGCATAAGGTCATTAAAGTTTGATTAAAATCCAATAAATCTGGGAAGTTCCACTTGCATACACAAGGGGACGCACAAAAAATTATTACCATTCTTAGTGGAGGCAGAGAGAGAGAGAGAGAGAGAGACGGGGAACGAGAAAAAAATACAATAAATATTCACTGACGATGGTAAACACAGTAGATCGTTATTGCGCAGTACTTCATCTCCTGCCCCCAAATAGCCAAGGTCACAGAGAGAGGGAGAGGGAGGCGGTGAAACCTGGATTAATTGGAAGAGTTTTTTGTTGGTGGAGATAAGCTCGTTTCTCTTTCTGGGAAATTTTATGATAATTATCGAATTCAATTTATTATGTATTAGCCAAAAAGTGAATGTGATAGAATTAACTTACATTGAATTTGATTAGTGCAATGGAATTATTTTTCTTTCCCATAAAAGTCAAATAAAGGGGTTAAACACTCCTTAGTTTTGTTCTGCTTTCAAATGAGTCAGAAATGGCTTTTAAAATACAGGATTAAAAATATGAATGCGAAGTTTTTCGTGAAAACGGAAATATGTGAGAATGTAAATATAGAGAAAAGAAATCTATCTTATTCGTGATGGCTTGGCTTGATTCATGTAATGTAGTTTTCCATTTACAAATGCAGCTTTCTCCTTGATGATCGTTGAATTGCTTTAAATATTATGACTTGTAGTAAGACACCTTGAAGACACTCAGAAATATTAGATCAATCCTAGTATCACAAGGAATGCTGTTTTAGATATCTTGGATAAGAAAATTCAAAATCAATACCTTAGAGTAAAATTAAATTAAATTAAATTAATATTTATTGTGAGTGCACTTATCAGTCACTTAATTATACTTTAACACAGCTTACGGGGCTCTGTTAACTTAAAAATTTTATTTTATCTCTTCTACGTGGAAATTGTAAGATGCAGAACCCCTTATATGACCATTTGCCTTCTCAATCATTGGAAAATAAATAAAGTAGAGCGGCAAGACTAACCCTTCCTGATAAAACAATGAGGGTCAATAAACATTGAATATCGTAGACAAGCATTTACTGCAATCCAGGGAACGAATCGTGAAATTTGGATTCTGAAACGTGAAGTGACTGGTTAGCAAATATTGCACAGCCCAAATCCAAAAATCAAATGAAGTAATAGTCTCTGATATTTTGACGTCGTTCACTGTATCTTTTCGATCCCCTCCCTCTTATCAAGTGTTGGACATACTGTTATTCGGTGTCAGACGCTTTCCACAATTAAAAATTGTAAATATTTTTCTCCTTTATTGTGGATTATAATGATTATAATATTTGATCTATTTTGACAATCGATTAGAAATCGGCTGGAAATCCGTTTTTGGGCAGTCACCTAATATTAAGATGCATTCTAGCTTAAAGACTCTAGTATGAGTAAAAGTACCCAAAATGTCAAATTTCCTTTTGGTATGCCTTTTCAATTTCAAAGTTAACAAACAAACTTGTGTTCTGACATGAACAATATACATTTAAAAAGTTGCGAATGCGGAATATTGAGAAAATAGCTGTAAACAAAATTTACTTAATCATATTAAACCATTGCGTTTCACTTAATTACATTTTATTTGCATTTATTAATTAGAAAGCGCTAATGGAAAAAGTTATTATTTTAGCAAATATGTGGTGGAATTCGGGGATAAATAGTATGCATCCTAATTTTTGAAGCTGTTTCAATGCCTAAATATGCCCCATGAAATTCAAATTGTAGTTTAATAAAGAGTATATTGCAGCAATTACTTGTTATACAAAATGAATTCGGTGTAAGAGGCGAAAAATAATCAACAAGATCTGAATACAACAGGCAACTAGAACTTTAGTTCGCAAAAGATAATAAACCAAAGATATGAAAAAAATAATGTGAAAATGGTACACTTTGCTCTCGCGGTCTTTTACAATTGTCATTGATTTAAGAAAGTGTGGGCGGATTTTGAGTATTGTCAGATGCAAAGAATTACAACTGTACATGCTTGACATTTCTGTTTTGAAAATATACAGAGCTTATAAATCACTTGTGAAAGATTGAACTGAAAATAATATAATCATAGACTGCGCTTTAAATACTTATAGTTGGAGGGAACAAAGGAGGACGTGTTTGAAACTAAACCAAAAGGATTAGTTAATGATAGTTAAATGATTTAGACACTAAAACAAACAAATGAACAACATGCGATAGTGATTAAAATGAGTCACTATATTTCTAAGTAAACAAATAAGAGATCCACTTGTGCCCCTTTTGTCCCTGTTGTGAACTCTCTGTGAATTTGACAATTAAAATAGTGTGCTTCTCTCCGTTATTTTTGGAAGATAATAGTTATGGTATGATGTTCTGCCAAGCAGTTAACATATGCTAAGAAGAAAACAAGATTTACAATCCTACGTTATGGATTTCATTAGTTCACCTAGAGAATAATCCGGATTTATAGCTTTTAGATTAATACAATAACCTTCCTGTTTTCAACATTTTTCAACACTCAACTTGTCATGGTTTTGCTGTGATGGTAAATAATAATAAGAGGATTGAAGCAAATACGCTTACTTATTTAGGGTAGACATTTTCGTTATCCGACGACCTTGAATTACGAATCTTACAATTTTGTAATTTTCGATGTATAGAAGTTTATGTTAAAAGACCAGAAAACAAACGGTTGAAGTTTATCTGACTGATCGAATAGAAACCCTGGTGTCTACTGTTGTCGTGGTGGCCGGTATATGTGCGAAGACTAAAACAAAGTCGAAATTATAGAGTTTTTATTTGCCAAGCTTTCTGTTTTTTAGACCACCTATTTTCTAAAAGATTACTTAACTGATATCGGCACTTTGGAACATACAAGTTCGAATTCGTTCACGTCCGTTCCTACTATTTTGAATATTTTCACCCACTTGCAGGTTGAATGTGCATTCTTTTTGTTATATAAATACAATCCCGATGCAATAAAAACATCTTTCAATGTAATGACAGCATTAGATAAAATCCGATAGGCAATATTTATAAATATTAAACCAATATATGATGAATATTAGTAATCATATTTGCTTGTATAACTGCCTAATCAATAATAGAGAAGAAATTATGCTGATATCTAAATTGATATTTTCATGATGGTCAGTGTTAATAAGGTGGAAACTTCGCTTAGTAGCTTTATAAGGATCAATAACTTAAACGTATATTGGAATATTAGAGTTACATATAAGAAAATAATGTTTCGCCCAAAATAGTTCTCATATGTAAGGTTTTTCATTTTCTACCTTTTAATTCTGTCTTCTTTTAACTCCTTTTTATTCAAACAGATTTTTATGTGACAGTTTTAAATGGTGGATAATATTAGTTGACCTATTGATACGAAAACATGCGTTTTATTTTGATATGGTGGTTTGGGTCGTTTTGTATAGTGGCATTGTCAGTTGCATTTGTAACTAGTGCAAATTCTTAAGAAATCTAAGAGTCGATTACGGTAACCCGATCGAGAAGAGCTGATCATAGAAAATCGCTTCTTCCTGCTTGACATTATCCAAGTGGACATCTCCTATACATATGCTTGGGGAGTGCTTGAGAGCTTGTCTACAGAAACAAGGATTCTTTCCTTTCAATGCTTTGTCCCTTCATAATCCCAGAAGTGGAAGTTAAAATGGTAGGTTATGACTTAAAAAATCTGATATACGTTATTTGAATCGCATAGATATTAGACACATAATTTCTAAGCCATACTAAGTACAATTTTCTGGAGAAAGTGAAATCGTTAGAAAACATTCATTATGACTCAACACTAGAATATGGCTCATTAAAAAGTCCAGCTCAAGATTAAGTCAGTAATATACTGGAAAATTTGAAGGGCAGGTTGAAAATATGGTTGAAGACAGCCAAGTTACCAGTCATTCTCGTTTTATATTTAATTGCGTAATAGTATCTAGTGAAAAAACAGATATCCATTAAAAAACAAGTATAATTCATATTACACTGTGAAATTTAATAAATGATGCTAACGATAAGCATATAGTATAATCTTTTATTAATTTAATTTATAAATGCATCAACGTCTGTCAACAAAATGTTGGTGTACACGGAAATTATAATTTCCCCAAAATCTGGTGCAAAGCACTTCAATTTTACATAACCTAATGTAAATAGCTGTACTTTTATTGAATTATTAAATAAATCAGTGAAATAAAAATTAAACTGGGACACTTGTATTAAGAATTCGAAGGACTATGTTAAGCGAATAAACTTATTTAACAGAACGAACATAGGGTTTCTTTTATTAGACTATGGGAATATGCTTGCATAAGATATCAATTTGTTATTTAATTAATCAGTGAGTAACTTAACATTTAGTAGACATTTACAGGCAAATATGGTGGTCGCAGACAAACATCCTTGAAAGATTAGGTATAAAATAGGGAATATATAAATAAATGCAAGAATAAGTAAAATTGTAAAAACAAGTTGCTGCATTTCATTATGGATTTTAAAATATGTATATACATAACTAACCTATAAAATAATAGGCTATGAAAAATTAAATATTTCAAGTCAAATTAATCATTTAAACCATTTAAATCCTGTTAAAAGTATTCACAGGTCGATCTACGTTGTATTGGAATATCCCTAAAATATCTTAGGTCAACTGATGAATAATTCATTTTCTTACATATAATAAAACCAAGTAACTTTTCCAAATATTTTTCACTTTTATGCCAATGATGTACACTGGATCACTTACTATCTCAAAGTTTGCGTTAGCTTAGAGCTAGAGAATTTTTATCAATAATGTCGAGGATGCTCACCGGCAAGTATGTATTTTCGAAAATGGGGAATACCTTTATATTTCAAAGTATTTGTCCTACTCTCTTTTGAATAATTTTATTTAATAACTAATTTTATATATTTGAAATAATATATAATTTAAAAATTATACTAAAAAATGAGTGAAATATTTTAATTTTGTCTTAAATTATCCATTTGGAATTTTCAAGGTTATGTCATTCGAGAACATAATTTCAAATCTGGGAACCTTGTAGGGTTAGGCGGGATTTTACCATCCTTAAGTTTAAGTGGATATATCAATTTTAAGGTAAACTTACTAAATTAATCATTGAATTTAAATTTTTCTCCAATTAATAAATCGTCAATCCTCCATATTTTAGATGTCTACAGAGTTAAACCCCATAAAGAAGGGACTACTTAAATATTTCAAAAGAACAATTGGTATTTTACCCTCCCATGTCCAGTTCTATGACTCTCACAGGTAATGATCGGGTTAAAGTATTATTATTTTAGGTTGACGCTTCTGTACTTCAGTGTATGCGGACTTTCCATAATAAATGAAATTCCATCGACAGAAGTCGATCATTTGATTGATTTTATTTATGCCCATCAAATACCTCCCTCTAAGGGTTTGTTACAAATATTAAGTAAATTTTAACTTATATAGAATATGGGTCGACACGATGCGGATTTAGAGGCTCAAGTTTCATTGGAGCTCCTTTGCATCTTAATTTTGGTAATGATGGTGATGTTGAGGATGATCGAAAATTGCCCCCCCTTCCCTATGACTCTTGCCATGTTACCACGGACTATTCTGCTCTGATTTCCTTATTAGTTCTTGGTGATGATCTCGATCGAATCGACAGGCGAGCGATTATTGAGGGAATAAAGTCACTTCAGCATATTAATGGCAACTTGATCAACGGAAGTCTTTTCTGTCCGGAGTTCGATCCTCGGTTTATTTTCAGTGCAGTTGCTTCTGCCTATGTCCTAAACCTGCTCGATCAACTTGATTTAGATGCTTTTGAGCAGTCTATGATGAGTTGTATTGTAAGTACTTAGAGCTGTTCTTTACAGTCCCTATACGAAGTGATTAATTTGAAAGTTTATTGTTTGTTTGTTTATATAAGACTTACGAAGGAGCTTTTGGTAGTTGGCCTAAACTTGAAGCTCATGCCGGCATAACCTATTGCGTCTTGGCCAGTTTAAAGTTAATGGATCGTTTGGACAAAATCTTTCCAGTAGGGTCTTTTGAACGTCAAAAACTCATCAATTGGCTATTAAGTCGACAGAATGGTGGCTTCAATGGGAGAGGCCACAAAGATGCAGATGTTTGTTATACATTTTGGGTTGGAGCTTCTCTTAGGGTAAGTATGTGATTGAATAAATTCTAGCACGTCTGTTTAGATGCTGAAAGTGCAACAACATGTTGACAAAGAACCTCTTCTGAAGTTTATCTGTTCAACGTTCGATCCCATTGTCGGTGGATTTATGAAAGCACCGGATGGGGACTCTGTTGGCAAGTGAATTTTTCATATAAAAATTCAAACAAATTTATTAAAATTTCCAATAAAACGTAAATGTCTGATTTGAAGTACATTGTGGATCGGCGAAAGATTTGATCATTTTTATACCTAGCTATTCAATGCTTTAAGATGTAGATCCCATGGTTCAATGTTGTTATAATTTTCTCCCCCTAACTTTGGCAGTAATCCCCTCAAAATCTAAGATGTTTAAGTTCAACTGTATCCTCATTGTTGACGACGAATCTAGTGGATGCTAAACAATCGCCGATTAAGTATCCATTCGAATTCAATGTTTTCTTGATCACTTTCGGCTTTCCCCAGATTATGCATATTAATTCAAAATGCATTGAAAGGCGCGATATTAAACCTTCAATCTAAGGAAATGCTTGTGGCATTTTTTTTCATTTCTAGATTTTAACCATATGGGAAATCTAGGTAAATTTCGGGGTATTTTTCTGTTATAATTGAACTATCGTTATTTTCCAATTTCACATGCGTTTACGACGAGTCTGTGACATCGGAAGGCGTCTGGTCTAGGTGAAATCGCTACCTTTTTGGCATCTGTAAGTAATAACCTCAGTTTGCTCATCCATTTTTGATTGCTGAAATTTCTGGAGGAAAAGTTGAAGTATGAAGACTTAGTTCTGAAAAGTGTGGAATTTAAGTTATTAAGGGCTCTTTTTTCCTTAGGATTTTGTGACTTGAGACATTAAGATCATTTAGGCTGTTGGATGTTTGTTTTCATGATCTAACTCTGTTTTGCACACTCCGGAAACAAAAGAGAAAAAGTTTACATCTGAATTTATCCGTGTTTAAAATATTGAGTGATGGTGCCACTCCCATATTCATAGCTGTTTTTTTTCTGGTAAACTAGCAGAACTATTGACCTTTTTTAATTGCATTTTTTCTCTTCATCTCATTCGCTTATTGTCTGTGATGCTAAGGATTCACAGGTATATGTATTTTGCAAGCAATTTTAAGTGGAGTTGAACTGATACAAATCCCTATCGTTAAGAAATCCCACCTCGACAACAATACACATGGCAGTGAAAGGTGATTATATGCATAGAAACTGTCATAGAGACCACGTCTTGATTAAACCATATCTTAACATATTATATGTCAATTACAAATTTTTAGTTAGGCAAGTGAGATACATTTGTTAAGGGGGTGGGGAGAGGGGGGGGGTGCCATATCTTAAGGAGAGTTCATCATCTGACCAGACAGCGAGTATCTGGATATCATGGTGACCGTCGATTGAACTTGTTTGAATAAATGAATCCACTATGTATATTTGACTGCTTTCGTTTGGTAAATTAGAGTAACTTCCCAGCCATTTCTGTACTGGATCCTCTTCGTTTTATTAGACTGATACGAAAACAACCATTTAATATTCATGTTTTCACTTATTTTTATTCTTTCTGCGTGTCGTTTCGTAGTTAAAACTTAATAGTTATTCGTACTCTATAACTTCTCCAACAAATCTTCTCTGTTATTGCTTTAATGAAATACTCAATTCTTGAAATTCGAAATCTGGCTGATAAATGTTTCTGATTTGTAGACCAGTTACATACATATATGGCTCTAGCCGGACTTTCCTGTCTTTTTATCAATCAAAAAACCCCACAAAAGCCTGACGGTGACACTTCCTCTCAGCTTGTCGAATCCATGGGAAAGATTAATCTAGACGAGGCATCAAGTTCTCAACTGGTCAGAATACTTGATCAATTTGTCCAGAATGATCTAGTACCTATTGTACCTGAGCTGAATATGCCTCTATCCGCTTTCCTCCGTCTCAAAGAAATTCACGCTAAATGGCATTCTAAATCATCATCAGCAGTAGCATCAGACCCTTCTTGTCTCTTAATATAATTTTGTGTATGTTTTAATATTGAAGATAACTCTACAGACGCGTGTATGACTTCTTACTTATGTATTTGAGTGTTAAAATAGCGTTTTTTAATCTTCTGCTTACTTAAGGCGACGGTTCTTCGAATGTTGGTTCCAGGGAGACGACTCTTTACAACAGGGTCTCAGAAGCCAATTCCACCTGATCCAAGTGAGTGCTGTGGCTGCGGATGCGACAGTTGTATATGGATTGATTACGCTAATCATCTACTTGACTATCATTTCAAGCGACTTGGTAACAAAGCTGAAGCTCACAAAAATCGGAAATATTTACGTGAGACTATCGGACGCGAAATAAGTGCGATTGAAGATGCCAGTGTTCGAGATTTCGTTTTATCAGAAATCGACATTCGGCTCAATGGGTCTCCTAGTCTAACGGGGTCTTAAGTATCATGACTTACTATTTTATTTGTTCTTTAATTTTACATCTTTTCGTTCACAATAAATCTTGTTTTATCATCAAACTGCCTGATAAAGGATCTTTCCAGCCATAATTTATCTTCGTAAGTCCCAAGTCTGCTGAAGGTAGTGATCTCGAAGAATTGTACATTCTTCTGGAGCCACTATTGAGAGACCCACATTCCACCATCCCTCTTGTTGACCAGAATTAACCAGTGCGGTTGGAGCACCACTCCCGCGACCTTGGACTTGTCAGACACGCACGTTATTCACTGCAATACCATTTTCTAAATACTCCTGGTAAAAGGAATGCTGACTGCTACGCCGCCGGGACATAATTTAGTTTCCGTTTGGAATTTACAGACAATGCAAAAATGAAATGATATGAGGTGTGAAAGATGTTTATTTCATCCACTATTTCAGTGAAAAATGAGCGGAGTGGGACTGACTACTAAGGGAAGTAAGGTGGGAGGTATTCTGTACAGTATAATATTGAGGTATAGGAAGAGAGGAAGAGGTTGCATCTACATCCACTGTTCTGATGGCATCATGGCGACATCGATGACACGCCAAGCCATCCAAGGATTTAATTCCGACTGATCGCGACATAGGGCCCACACATGGGCCACCCGAAGCACTTTCTCGGGATCACCTTCCCTCACGTCTCCCTTAATATCACGAATACATTGGATTTGTTGGGCTTGAAAGGTGATGATTAGGACGGGTCCCTGTTCCATCATCTTACCCATACATACCTAGAATTATATAAGTAAATTAACAATTAAATTATAAGAGAATGGTTATGTAAGCTCATGAGAAACGTGCATCGATGTTGTGAACGTCAAGAACTCGAGAGTCCATGTGGAAGCCGAGCTCCTTAGTTGTCTTGATTGGAGCAGCGAGGACGTTGTAGGCCTAAGCGATAAGGAAAGAAATATGTGAAAATTTTGACCTTTACGGGTTAGTGATACTTGAGCTCTAAAAGAGGATAAGAGCTGTAATGCTCACAATGGGTAAAATATGTATCCAGAATAATTGCATATCCGGAAGTAACTAGCTGTTAAGAAACAAAGGCATAGTAAATGAAAGCTTAAGGCAAAGAAAAAGTTCAATCCCTAAGAATAGATTCTCCATCAAAAATTGGGGCTCGGTAGTCATGAAAGTGTTCGTTCACCTAATATAGTTCTAATCTAGTAACTATATGACTGATTTTCGAGAATTCAAATACCATAAATGAGTGAATCTCTTATAAACGGATATAGGCATCAACCTGCAAAACTTTCTACCGATATATGATATATATGTCAATCCTAAATTAAAGTAGATTCCAATTCATTTTATAAAAGTTTTAAAGTAAAAAGGCAAAACATACATTTGAGCCAAGAATGAATTAAAGGAAAAACATCAGTTACACATCAAGTCGAGAAGAGGATGGTGTACTCAAACTTGCCTAACCTGTTCGAAATTCAATACACCACTATCTAGTAAATCTTAAAAACTGCACCTAACTCATAAAATGATGGACGCATGAAAGACGCCAATAGTTCTCAAGGTTAGACCGATCTGACCGTATCTCCACCCATTTTAGTCTTATTTCATTGTGATAAACACCGGTCTTCTTCAACAACTTAAACAATACTAGATGGTTCGCTAGAACTAGGGCGATCACTGGGGCTAACAGAAATAACTGGAGGACATCTAGCATTATGAGAGAAAACGAAGTATTTTCTTATGTTTTACACGAATAAAATAATCGAAAAGTGTAAAATGACTTGACACTAAAAATGAACTTACTGCTTCGTAACACCAATCCTTGAGTACGTCCAAGTGACCATGAACGATAGACTAAAAGTAAGGATAATAATGGTAGTAAATAGGTTTAACTTAACATAAAACTAACAGTCAACAGAACAAATATACCTCAAGTACATTAGGGATAACCTCAAGGCGGCAATACCGAACGAATTTTTCAGTGGTGAAAGAAGGATCAATTTTTGTTATTTCTTCAAGGACGGTCTGCAACTCGTTCTCGGAACTTTTACTGCCTAAAAAGATGATAAACAAATATTACATTTATAGATGACAGAGAAAAATAGCTAAGGCTATTAGCTTACCAACTAGGTCACTTATCTTGTTCGAAATGAAACGAAGTGAACGTACTAACAGGTGATCACTTTCCTCGTATTTAGTTTTCAAATCAAAAAATTCTAAAATAGTAATTAAATATTGTTAATGAGTCCACAAAAGTGTGAATGCAGGTTGCTAAAAAATAAAGCTTACTTTGAACATATTGATTATTGTCTTTGAAATTTTCCCAGGCATCAATCCACTTGGAGTCCTTATGAAGCACGATTCCAGAAGATTCTCTGAAAAAGCAAATAAGCAAACAGGAACGTCACAAAAGAGATAAAATACAAAAGCGAAATCGAGCAAAAACTCACGTATCAGCCTCAACAATCCTCTCTGGAGAACTACCAGTGATTTCAGCTCGAGTTCTGGGCCTATCGGGGGCACGGTAAACAAGAGCACGATCAGACTGAAGCTCTTGCTCTAATGCTTCCAAACTCTAAAATCGAGATAAGTGAATCAGCTGGTTCAACTTTACCTCTCTGGCAGATTTAACAAACTCCGTCTTTCCAATCGATCGCGACACACCAGCAATTTGCTCACTAGCCTTTGATATTCCCTCGATACTCTTACGAATAATTTCTTGATTCTTAAAGTTCTCACCCTCTTCTTTGAGTTTCTTGGCAGCAGACTCGAGTTGATCTTTAACTTTTTCCACGGTGTCAGTGTGAATTTCGTTTTCGATTTTTTTCTAAGTGGGTAAGATCGGTAAGATATGAAATTACATAGAATGCTCGCATTGATTGAATTTCTTTTGATTTTTCAAGTTTCTCTGTTTCTTCGCGGAATTTTCTCACACTTTCCTACACAATGTTAATGCAATAAAGACAAACACACCTTCATCTGTTTATCACGCAGAGACTCTTCCTTAATTTTTCTCATGAAATTTTGAATAAAATTTCCCCCACCGGTGGAGTAACGTGCATAATTCTAAACATTTACATATGAAAAAAACTTACTGTGAGCCGCACGTAACGCAATAACTGTGTATTTCTAGCGAACAGCAGCATCACCCAATAAAAGCAGCTTATGAGGGTTCAAAAAGTGGCTCAAGTGCGGTAATAATTATAATAAAACCTAGGGCAGATATAATTGAAAGCATTATTGTTATTTGTATAGGTAAGAAAAAGTAAAATAAATGTTATTTTGCAAGCATACGTCGGTAATCACGGAGATCATTGGATCAAGAATATGCTATATGGAATGCATATTTATCAATTTCCCCCATATAAATTTTAGTTTGATGAATGAATAGTTCATTTTAATAATTATTAAAGCAAACTAACCTTGAATTTTGTTTATCTCTATCATGTAATCAATCGGCATTTTTAACTAAAATGTGTTATATCGATTTCTATGAACGAACAAAAATTCATAATCCAATGATCCTCGTTGGAGCCATCCTTATCATCACTAGTATTTTCATGATAACCTTAGGAATCGCACGCAACCGTGAAGACGTTTGGGTTGCTGGTATTTTAGTTGCAATAGCAGCAGTTCCCGTCTTCCTCTTTGGCTTATTTATTTTCTGCTATCTGAACCGACCTGGCAGAGTTCCTGGTCTCGAACAAGACTATTCTGTCAGTAAATTCTCCATTCCAACTATGGTGAATGCTCCTCAAGGCAACAGATTGTTCTACCCCATCAAAGGTTACGATCTATCGAGCAAAATCTTCCGACCTCCTTACACAAATTCGATGAGTTCACGCTATCCCCCGCAAGTATGAATATATTTCTGTAATTTGTTTCATCAAAAATAAAAAAATCAACAATCTAACTGGTTTATTATAAAATTTTCACGTATGAATACAGGACAAGTTCAATAATGTACTTCAAAGTCCGAAATATGCCAGTCAGAAAATGGCTTATGCCTTCCTTCATCAAATAAACTCCTCGAAGATTTAATCATAGCTCCACCGAGACAAATCTCTCCCTTATAGATAGCTGCAAACTGACCTGGAGCAATACATCTCATTGGTCTCTGCAAATAAATAGACAAGGCTTGGGGGTTAAAGATATCTCTATCTATTCGACATCCTATGGGGCGCCATTTATTCTGCCATTGAAAATGAAACTCATCTGAGGGCAAAGACGGATATTTTTCTGATATCCACACAGCAGGTTCAGTGACACAGCTTTGCATATACAATGATGGGTGACAATCACCTTGAACCTATAGACGCAAATGGGAAACTAAATGAACTTACAATAAAAACTTCCTGAGATTTACTGTCCAATTTTGCCACGTAAAATGCTTCATTGCCCCAAGTAACACCAGGAATCTTTTGACCAAGTGTAAAATGATGAACTCCAGAATGTTCGCCAAAGATATGTCCTGTCTCTAATTCAATAATTAATCCTCGAGTTGGCTCTATGTACTAGAAAGACAAACAAATAAACACTAAGTTATAATTACCTTGTCGATAAATTCTGAGAAATTTCGCTTGCCAATGAAGCATATACCCATGCTCTGAAATAAAAAGATAAGATACTTTAGAAAACTTAAATTAACATGTCATATAGACTCAACAGCAGATGAAAGCAATTTGAATCTTTTATAAACTCTCCTTCAACTAGTATCCAGATACTACTCCATGTTATTCGAAAACTTAGATAATTAAGATCTAAGAAGAAATATGGGGAAAAGTTTCAATATCCATCTGATTTAAGCACTTCATCATTATCTACAAACTTTTACAGCAACTTTAACGCATCTTAATATTTTTAGTAAATCAGTATATTCGGATAAGATTTAAAGTCGTGCTCCAATTGTGAGTCTAAACATAAATAAATGTGCATAAGAAATGATTTAGATTTTAATCGAATAAAACAGAAATTTATTTAAACGGTCCGTATCTACCCATTTTAAATGCGTAGATAACAAATGACTCACGTCGCTTCAATTGCAAAACTCATCCGCCGATTTGCTGGCAAATGCTCTTCTCCCCTCACGGCTACTCTTTCGGTATTTCCTAACCATGTTTCATACTGTGACGTGACCATATAGGTACCATCCACTTAAATGAATGTATTGAGCTTTTAAAAAAGAAAATGGAACAGAATACCCCTGCTATGAGAATTACTTACTATCGAAATAGGGTTATAACGAGCAATTCCAAATCCTTGACGCGATATTAATCAATTACCACTATTCTAAATGTTTTGCCAACGAAAATCATACATCAAACAATTTCCGAGTTCTACTAAATAACACTGTATTTTAAACACACTTATTTGAACTCCACAATGCTAATAAATCTCTTAAACTATAGTCAAATTTAAACCGATGTCAACAGATCCAAATATGACAACAAACTCGTCATCTATTCCCACCTCCTTCTTCTTTGCAATCTTTTCGAGACCAATCGATACAGCGATCTCCTTTACTTTCGGTTTTGTTAAAGTCCCGATTGGAAACATGCAATGTTGCAAATGCCTCCAAGATATCTAAAACAAATAATACAGTCCAATTAAGATATGTATCGTGTGAACACGTTAAATGTGTAACTGAATAAAAGAAATCACATTGCAAAGCCAAAATGTTTGATCCTTCACACGATCGACGGATCTCAATAGAAGAGGTCGGGAAGAATGTCCATTTCGTTTTTCAAGGAAATTGCCAAAAGAATTTTGTGCATAGTGGCCGGTAGCAAAAGCATCTGCACATATGGAGGGATGACAGTCTGAAGAATGCTTGAGTGCATATTCAGACAATTTCTCAAATTTCACAAATCGATTGCACAGTATGTCTGGATTTGGTGTCTTACCTCCAGCATACACTTCCACTATTTTACTATTTTCCCTATTAATTTAAATAAAACAAACCTGAATACATCATTCCAGTATTCTTTCACAAAATTCAATTCAACAAAGTCAATTCCAAGCTTTTTAGCTACAAATCTGGCATGTTCCCTATCAGCGTCAACTGAACATTTGAATTTTTCATCCTGTTGACTCCAATTTGTCATAAATACACCAACCACATCGAAACCTATAATTTAATCTTTAGGAAAAAATGAACTATTGCCTTTTCGCTTAAGTAAATAAGCAGAAACGGCACTGTCAACCCCTCCTGAAATTGCACATGCCACGCGTCTTATTGGGCCATTTAACTTTGTCATCTTCTTAAAATGAAGGTCAGTTTTGCAGCATTTGAATCATTTCACAACATTACATTTTCTTGAAAATTAGAAATAAAAGTAAATATTTTGAATAATATAGAGAATTTGGCCTCACACCAATAAGACGGTAATTTCCAGTACGAAAAATAGACAGTGCAAAACAGACAATGATAATGCTAAATGCATATATACACATATATTAAATATTATACGATGTGTTGTTTATAATTTTTCGTATTGAAATTGCAACTAAATCTTGAGTTCAACATTAAATATTAGTCCAAATGGTTAAGATAAAATTAAGAACAATAGGATTATTTTTGAAGTTGGGATTTATGAACAGTAACGAAAATATCTATTTCATATCAGCGGGTTGATAAATATCTTACGAGATCAAAATCGTTTTTTAGTACATTTCATCAAATAGTGGCAACTGTCTGAGAAGAGGCTGTTAACAAAATTGCATTTACTGATTTGTCAGAAAAGAGAAATCAGGAGTTTTAAATGTTAAAATCGAAAGTATGCTTTGATTCGTATAATAACATAAATAGACACATATCCAAACCGAACACATGAAGAAAACATTGAATTGTGGTGCCGCTTACATCTTCGAGTGTCAATATACTACATTTGTATTTGCTTACATTTGTGGCCAGCACAATTTAAACTACGTCAACTCAATAAACTTGTGATTTTATGTCTCTTTAACTCCCAGTACTAAAAATAGATATATAAATAGTTTAAGCAACATATCAGTAGGAAAAATCACAAAATATGAACACGTTAAATTGAAATCAAACGAACGACAATTAATGCTTAACTTGCCAAACTTAAACACTTGAGAAAGAAGGCTATTGAAGAAAATAGCTAGCTTATATTTATTACCAAAATTCTTTAGGATTTTTTAGCGGTAGAAAATTTTCAGTAAAAGTTTTTTCTGTAATACTTTCTTACATACATAGATGGCTTGCGCTTTACAATAAATTTCAATAATGAAAATTTCAAGAACATAAAATCAATTAGTACCATTTCTCTCATGTCATATCAAGTGTTGCTGAAATATTTAAAGCATAATTAATTATAGGAGTAGACATAAGTTATACTTACGTAGTTAGTATTTGAAATAAAACTCTTTTAGTGTTTCAGAACATTATTTGGCTAGCTATATGAGGGGTCAAACTCGTCCCTTGAAACGCGTCCTCGTAAATAATGTCTCTAGCATTATATGTTCAATTTTAGAAAAAAGGAATTTATGAGGCTCACATTTAAATACTTAATTCGATGAAAATGAAGAGAATGGGGAAAATTAGGTAATAATGCTACAATTGATGTGCATTTACATTAATAGAGTGACAGTATAATCTCATCTATTGAAAGAAGAAAAATTTTGAACACATATAAATAGAAATATGAACCATATAGATTATTACACTTCACAGTAGTTGCAAGAGAGAGTAAAAATAGTAATAATGTTCTTAAAATCAAGTTGGGAGAAGGGTGAGAATGTCAAACTTGAACCCTTATGCGCTCAAATTGCATATCGAAAATTTACCTCTGTCTTTGGATTAGATAAGGTCACTAAATATTGACAAAATTTAGTCAAAATATGAAACGAAAGTATATTTGGTCATTAGTTTTTAATCATATTTATCACTGATATGCCAACGTACATACATGAGTGCGTAATTATTGTTTATGTATTCTCTTTATACATTAAAAATAAGGCAAAATTAATTTAATTTTACAAAAAATTTACATTGAAACCCAAATATAAATAGTATTAATTTCAACTATAGGATTTTTTATATTGACCATCATGGCGTTTTTCTGAGTGTTTGTTTAATCTAATGGCTTACTCCACATTCGAGTACTTGCTATTTTTTCACAGTCGTTCTTATTCTGATAATGGGTACCCTTTCTAAGCGTGAAGAATGTGTTTACAAGGCCAAGCTATGTGAACAATGTGAACGTTATGATGGTACGTTTGCATTGGATTTAAACTAATCGATATGTAGAAATGGTAAAGGCTATGAAAGAGGTTTTGCAGTGTGGCGCAGACCTTTCCGTTGAGGAAAGGAACCTCCTCTCTGTTGCCTACAAAAATGTCGTTGGTGCTCGTCGTAGCTCATGGCGTGTAATTAGTAGCATTGAGCAAAAACACGATGATGACCCCAAGATGGCCATCGTCAAGAGAGTCCGTGAAGGTATTGAGGAGGAACTTCAAGCTATCTGCGAAGAGATCCTTAATCTGCTTCATAATGTTTTGATTCCCGCTGCTCAGAGTCCTGAGTCGAAGATTTTCTTCTTGAAAATGTATGTTATCCTTTATCTGCTCATATATATTTTTTCAGGGAGGGTGATTATTGCCGCTATGTTGCTGAGTTCTGCACCTCTGACAAACGCAAAAAGGCTTCTGAGGACAGCCTTGTTGCTTACAAACAGGCTACAGAGATTGCCGAGAAGGAAATGCTAACCACAAATCCTATTCGTCTTGGCCTTGCTCTCAACTTCTCTGTCTTTTACTATGAAATCATGAATGATCCTAAGCACGCTTGCGACCTTGCAAGAAAGGCTTTTGATGATGCTGTTGCTGAACTCGATTCGCTGCCAGAAGAGAGCTATAAGGATGCTACTCTGATCATGCAGCTCTTGCGCGATAATCTAACCCTGTGGAATAGCGACACTGCGGTTGATAATGAAGGATCGGACCTCAAAGAATAAAAAGTATCGTCGGAGTTTTTAGCTATGCGCTCGCTTTCGACAGATCAGTTAATTAAATAAACTTTCTTGCGAGACTGTCTTGTTATCTCTTGATAGTAGTCATTATTCACATTACTAAAAATATATTATTGGTGAATCGGCAGTCCTCTAATTTTGCACTCATACAGCTTTTTTTCACTGGCATCCCTTATGTAAGCTGGGCTTCTCTAGCTTAGCGTAGGCTGTTAGCGTTATCTTGTCTTATTGCATTCTAAGCTGGATTCGTCTCTTAATGGTAGGTGATTAGTCTTCTCAGCTCTTGCTGAATTATGCTCGCTTTTGGCTTTTTAAATTAGCAAGTTATTCACCATGGTAGCAGGGACTTGGGTGTCCGTGAAGAGCAACGATCACTTGGCCCACGCACACAGCGTCGCGGCAGTTAGTGTCAAGGCGAGCGAGCGAGATGTTGCATGCATTTCATTGGTTCCTTTAATTTTGCCTCCTTTCCTATTGGTAGCTCTCATTTGACGTCAAATCCTAGTTCTCCTGCCGCATGCCAAATCATCGACCAATTGTCTCATGCGTGCGTCAGTGCTACCTCGTCTTCTGTCTTGGATGTATTAGTCAGTCAGTACGCGCAATGCAGTGTGTGTGCTAGCCGCCGCGTTTTTATCATACCCATCTAGGCGTGCGCTCGGATGCGCATCCAAAATGCATACATAAACACACATGCTTCGCTTAAAGGGTGTAGTTAATTTACTCTCTCGGTGTCATTCATGTACGCATAAGCACTATATACTGAAAAGTCGCTTGCATAAGCTGCCATCTATTACCCCTCTGAAGTTAGGCAGATCCATTTTAGATTTTAGAACTAAAGCTTTATCAGTGGTTAAGGTGACGTTGCCTTCTTTTTTGTGAAAAGAATTTTAGGTTAGGATATTGATCAATCGAGCTATTGCAGCAGTTTCCTAAATGTCATTGGTCGCACTAGTCATCTGCGCTTCGTGTATTTGTTAATCACGTAGCCACTTAATTTACATACTTATGCGTAAACTTCTTTTTACGCAGAGTTGCGATGAGGATAATACGGGGTTTAAAGTACAAGGACAGTAGTGGACATGACTCTGTGACCATGGTTTCTAAGAGGTACAATCGTATTACGACAAAAAAAGGACAAAAATTTATCTAAACACTAAACCTATTGATTATCTGAATCTTGTCCGTAAACATTTCTCTAAAGTTTCGTGAAATGCTTACGGTTAGATCGGGGATGAACAAACAAAGCAGTTGATTTAATAGTATTTTTTCCACAATTGAACGATTTAATTTTAAGTAAAGATTCTTTAACGAATGCTGTCGCCGCATCTTTGAACCGCCACTTCAAAAGACGTCATCAAGTGCTGTGCTCCCGAGTGCAAAACTTTCCATCATCATTGATATTAACCGTTTCACGTTTGTATACTCTCACACTCTGACACCTGTTATAGCTCCACAACACGGGGAGAAAATTTCACATTCACATTTGAAGTGTGCTCTCACTTACTTGGAGGTTAACTTTAGGTGCTATGTGAATAACAGCACCCTAATGTATATATGTGAGAGATACCTATGAGGTTTTACCCTAATTATATTTACCTATTTTAGCAAGTGACATGATAGTATAGAAATCAGTCTGCGTTTAAATGATTATTTCGTCTATTTCGTCATAAGAAAGTGATCGGTGAGCCCTGCTCATATCATCCCGCTAGTATCTTTGCAAATAAATTAAGAGAACCTGAAATGTTTAGGCCATCCACGTTAAGTGCTCATTTAGTGAAAAAGTCCTGTTTCTTTCAAGTATCTAACGTCGCAAATTAGTGGAGATGAGACGGTGAAGGATGCTGTAGCCCACAACATCTCTAGAACCAATTCGTAAGGCTCCAATGCATTTTAAAATATGTTCAATTATCATTCAAAGCTTATCGGGATCTCTGTAGAGCCAATCCTCTATTACGACCCTTCTACAATAATACTAAGAGTGTCTGATAACAACAGACTTATGGGTCTTAAAAAAACTCTCTCATCGCCATGACATGTAAAGAGTTAGCCCAGCGGATTCCTCTGAGGAATCTCGCAACCAAAATTCAACAAAGACGACTTCGTCTTTGGACTTCTAAGAAAAATTCCCAGCTCTCTTGTCAAAAAACTTCATTGGAGCCATCAGATCCCAGGTATAATTAAGAAAAGCTTTAGCAAAGTCATGATAAAGGGAAGTTAATTGATATGTAAAAGAAGTCTTTAGTTTGGCCGGGCTGTCATGGATAAAAACAGCCAACAATGCCGATCCCCTTCTCTGAAAGTGTGCCCCAAATGAATTCGACCGAAGACAGTAAAATGCAAGGCTGATACTTATATACAAATTTTTACAGAAAAGAAGGAAATGATTTTGTATTATCGATTGCTTCACCGTTTTGTATGTGTGGTGGTCAAAAAGGGCTATAGTGCCTAATTTCTGGCCGATTCAAGACCTATTAAGGACAGAATGTCATCTCCAAGGTTGAAATTTATTTCTATACGTGGACCTTGGAGAAGCAGAAAATAATATCAGCAAATGTTCTTCCGACCTGAGTAATGGAAAAAATGAAATCCTAAGCATTATGGACTAAAGAATCCTATTCTTTCCCAAAATTTTAATCTTAAAGCTATGCACCCGCTTGCCCAAATAGTGTAATTTATGCTAGCTTTATAAATAAATGGAAGATTACTATTATATTCAACCTTCCAAAGTAATCGATCCTTTGATAAGCTCTGGACGCCACGAACACGACTTTGCTAAGGAAACCAGGGGAAAATCTTGAGTAGTTCATACTAAGCATGAAGTCATGAACTGTAGTCTTGAAGTAAAATAAATGAAACTTAAATCCAAAAATCAAATGAACTTAGACTTTTTAGCCGACCTAACTTTATCCTCGGCATCCGTACAATTCCCTTTCTTAACCCAAGTTGGATTATTTTACTGTTCCCTGTTCAGGTGGTATCCCACGATGAAAGACTTGAGAATCTTTGGTCTTGCCGTGGGTAATAAATAAAATAATGTTCGTGTGGACATACATATTGGAGAGGGAGATATAGAGCTTTCAATATTAAAATCTGAAAACTTACCTTGGAAGGTAAAGATCTCTCTAGAGCCTCGGTTGCAACCATTGACCCTGTTATTTGAATTTCTTATGTTGGAATTTTGAATTTATTTGATCTTTATTACACGAAAATTGAAGAAGACATCGATTTCATGAATAAGAATTTACATTTTATTAATCGCTCATTTCAGAAAGGAATTTTCAATTTATTTAAAATTTATTTTAAATCCGTGGAAAAAAATGAAGATCGTGATTGCTCAAATTTGAAATATAAGATGTTGGTGCTACGGAGCTACAAAGCTACAGTTGAATTATTAGGATTTCTCTTTTATAGAGATTGGTTGAGAAGGTACATTTGCCAATTAGTACTTTCGAAAGTATTACTTAATGCCACTACTGCACTATCCTAACTTACTGCAATCTTACGTTAACCATCTATCTTGTAAATAAATTATTTATAATATTGGGAAAAAATGAAATAGTATATTTTAGCAAAATGCAAACTTTCAATTTTCTTGGAACTTATGTGCTCAGAAATGTTTTCCTTCTGGTATAAAGAGTTCTCGTTCCGTTTCAAATAGAATATCAAGCGCTCCAGTGTTTGAAAAAATTAGTTTTGGTTATTTCGATTTGTCAGCAGAAGTATCACCATGCACCAGTTACTCAGTCGAAAAAGGCTCCCCATTTCTGTAAAAGAGGAATTTACAGTCAACTGTTAAGCACATTGGGTCAGATAAGGATTTGGGTTGAAATATGAGAAATATAAATAACTTAACTTTATTGAATAAGCGTGATAGCTTACATCAACTAACAACGCTGCAACTCTAAAGAAGAAAGTGACAACACCACCCAATCATTTAAACTTGACCAAATCAAGTGCATGCTTTCTACCACGATCGGATTATATCGAATTGGAAGGATTGCAAACCCTTACTTCTGTAAACTATCATTTACTACATTTTTCGTCCACTTGCCTTGAAGGTTAAGCTTCAATCGGAAGCTCCAATAAATTCCAAGGAATTAAGATTAGAAGAGCAAGAGAATCTAACACGAAATAACACAATGAAATCCCTCACTTTGAGTTTCTCTTTCCTTAAGTGAATATTATACTGAAAGTTATATACTCCTCGTTTAAATCGTATCTATGATACAACTTTTCATTCAAATGAACGAAGTGTGATAAACTAACTGCAAATCTTAGCTATGTCAGTTTACTGCTTTATAGTTGGATTGGAGCAACTGCCAAATCTTTCAAACTTGTGCAGTTTCAGATGTACGCCGTAAAACTTATCACAGATGGTTTGTAAAAATAGTAACTCAGAAAATTAGCAATTGAATGTAAAACTTGCAGCATACATACGTGTGTACAAAGCCCTAAAACCAAAGGAGTCTTCAGAATAAAAGAGACTACTCATTACTCAATCTTAAGCAAATTTTTGCATTCCAGATTCAAATTCTTCGAATACTTCATTTCTTTTCCCTTTATTTAATGCAAGATGGACATCCTTCTCTCTAATCCGTTTTTTAGACACGAATTTAAGCAGATCATTTTGATTAAACAGAACCAATAATAAAGATCTAACAATCCGTTATATGTATTGCTGATACAAATAAATATAGACATGAAGGTCAAGGGACAGACCAAAACTGTTCCCTTATCAGAGATTATGGTCTTGGAAATATGTATAAAGCCACCAACTTTCGACTGAATTGTGCAACTTCCTTCAGCAGAAGATAAAGATGAATATAGCATGCTTCCTATTGTTAATCAAGGGAGGCCACATTTCCCAAAGAAAGAAATTTCTTGCAATTTCAAATTATTAGAATTATAACCATAGTTCTAGCTAAATGTATTAAGAAAGCGAATACACTGCTCTCTATTTAAATATTATCTTATAAGAGCAAATCCAAATTCATCTTGTGCCATGGTCTTCTTTTCGTTAAGTAAGACTATTTAGTTCAAAATATTTAGAAACTATAAGTAATCAACTATTAACGAAACAAAACTCTAATCGAACCTTAATATAATTATTAAACACTAAAATAAGATGAATTGAATTTTACACAAATAGAACGAATGAAAATTCAAAGAAATTTGGAAAAAAAATGCTTCCCAAAAGAATTGTTTTTTTTGTGCACATTATGCGAAATAATTTCACCTCGTTACGTAAAGGTATGGGAAATGGTGATCTAAGGGGAGTTCATATCATAATTATCTCCAGAATGATTATGACAGTGTTCCAAAAATGCTCCTTTTAACTAATAAAGTTATTAAAAAACAATTAAAATAGGCTTCTCTGTAGTTAATGCAACTGTCTAAAAGTCTTGAAACTCCGGACTCTAGAAATCATCAGTCGATTTGAAGTCTTCGTAAGATATCGAAAACGCTGATTTATCTGAAGAAGTGGTACCATTTATTATCCACTCATTGGCATTTTGGGGAACGTATTTACCGAGAAAGCATACCAACCTCTCATTTTCGGCCTAACGGTTAACCAACATTAACTGGATGAATTACCATTCAGGGAGCTATGGATTAGATCTCAAAATTTGAACTTTGGAAGTTGATTCACGATGTAGTAAGTTAAGCAAAGCGATAAAAAACCAATGGGAAATCAGAAATCGGAATGAGTAAGGTTTTGAATTTATTGCCAATTCTATTCGCCCTCGTTCCTTCTTCACCCCTTTATTTAAACAAAGGGCGTTGGTTACTTCTCCGTGATCATAAATTTGAAACTTGATTTACTTTGTAATGGGCAATTGCAGGAGTGGTCCAGATTTAGAGATTTAAGGCGCAGGATTCAGATAATTGAAATGAGAAACTATTCATTATAGCCCGTTTCAAAAAACTATTTGAATGAGGATCTGCAGGGCTTTCTTCGTATTTACCAAAGGGAGAAGGCGGTAAAATAAGACGGTATTTATTTCTGGAAAATTGGAAAATTATCATGAATTTTAGATGCATCTGACGTATCACTGATGTGTTTGCCTTCATTATCGAATCGCGGTCAGAATTTTCTATAACGCAAGATGAGAAAGCGATAAGAAACCGATGCTTACCTAAAACTCTGTATGCATTGTAATAACACCACAGTGTCATAAATTAAACCAGATGATTGATTTCCTATTCAATCCTCCCCGTTTTCAAATATTGGGAAATGATCTTTCATCTTAAAAATTAAAAGTTAATTAAAAGTGGTTTTTGAAAGTGAGGATCGTGAGTATATTTTGCCCGGAATCATTTCAGGCCAGAGCGCTCTAATCATTTGTTTTGATAAAGAGGTCTTTCTAAAACTTAGTTTAACAGAATCCATATTCTAAAAGGTCAATTCCAATTTTTATCTTAGTGATAAATACTTCATTACTTGAATCCAAGAGAATTACAAACACCTGTTGGTCTATCCTGAGGATGTTCTGAGTTTTGATTTGTAATAAAATTTGAACTCTGAACTATTTTAATTGAAGACCATCAAGGTCAAAATAATTTCCTTTGACAGGACTAATATTTTTGGAATGTAGGAATATTTCTCAAGAGTTAATTGGGATACCCTAATTTGTCAAGATCAGATTTGACTTCGTCAACGAATAATCTTGATACAAGGATGTAATAATAACTAAGATAATATGCAAGCTTATGCTAAAAGAACGAAATCGATTTGGAGGAATGGAGAGGACGTATTATAGCCATTTAAAAAACTCATTTAAACTTGTTGGGAGCCACCATCTTATGAAGATGAAAAAACCACCATTTAAGATGTTTGATTTTTTGTGCGTGTTTTCAAAACTAATTAAAACAAATTTAATTATGAAGTTACGTATCAATAAGAGCGTTTCACATAACCAAAATAGTACAGTTTTTACTCAAAGGCATTAAAATCTATGCTTCAGGCAAGTTTGAAGTAGCGTAAAATCTCAATCTTTGGGACAATGGGGCATCAAGCGTTGTTTGAGTTCATGAGAAATAGTCGTATTTCATAATCAAAATCTGACAAATTCATTCACCTCTAGCCATTACAAATACAATATGTAACTTGTATATCTCCCTGTCCAACAGACACCTCTAACGAAAATCTCAAATGCTTACTTGGGATCAAGTAACTTTAGTAATTTTTGCTATTTCATCCTTGATATTCTCTGTTGTTCTGATAGATAATATTGTATCGATTAGTTCTGTAGATTCGCTCTATAATTTATCAATCGCGTAAAGGCATTTCAAGTCATTATAATGAAGAAAAGTAGAGCTGAAATAGAGAGGCGCAATTTACAGGCTCGCAATCAACGTTACCTAGTTTGCCTATCGGCCATTTCCCAAAAATGACCTTAGATGAGGATAGGAGGAAAAGGTATATGCAAATTTTCCCCTCCCAAGCCCACTAATTAAGGATAGCCTGAGAGCTCTTCCTCAGGTTATACATCCAAACGTTATTTTCTAACACGCAAGCATGCACCCAATTGATAGGAAATATTTGGGGTACCTTAGTGAATTGTGAAATTTGATTTTGCGGCATTTGATAACATGGTGCTTCCAAAATCAAAGTACTTAATAAAATTATGACCACTTATTCGAATAAAAGCATTCATTTGTTCATCAGAGAAGTCATGAGTAATGTAGAGAGGTTCCACATATTGATCCGTCTCACACATTAATTCAACAGGTTGAATATGGTGGAAAAGCTTTGAATTTTTATAAACTTTAATGAACTTATTACAATTTTTCTCAAGTCCATTAAAGGAAGGATTAATAACACTTGGGTAGATGGAAGGTATTATGGAGCCACAAATTCCTCTTTGTGAGCAAGGTTTGCCACAACGGTTGGTAGCCCACATTACTGCAAGCATAGGCATCAAACTCGTTATTTCTGACTCAGCAGACAGGCACGTTGATCACTGTACCAGGGGAGTATTAATATTTGTGTTGATACTTCATCATATTAACTAAGATATTTAAACTTAACAGAAATGAGAATAGCTCATTCGAAATTAATTCTGACATTGTTATTTTGGTGAGAATGTTATTTTTTCTGAGTTATTTTCACTTCTAAGCTGACGCCTGTAGAGATGGTTGCAACTGATTACTGGGATTCTACTTCATTCGCGGTTTTAATTGTCATTGAATTAGTGCTCCTAATGAAACAGCAGCCTCCGTGTTTTTACCAAAAATAATATTAATGCTGATCATAATTATCATAATTTTGTCTACTTTCTTTGCTTCAGGCGTACTGATACGCCTTCGAAATCATTCATTTTTTATGCATTCTCGTTGATTCCTGAAGTATGGCTCCTGAAGAAATCTTATTGCTAAATACATGTGTATGTATCTGAGTATTTCACCATTCAGCACATTAATCTACACTCGGATAGAACCATAAAAACACAACTTTTACATTCATGCTGGTACAAGAACGGTGTGCCCATATTGTGACCAACACAAGTGTCACGAGCATTAATGTGCTACTATCAACTAGCACAACCAGTGTACGAATTGTGGTTTGCTGTAGTGACTGACCGATTAGCCTGTTTAATATTACTAGTCCATATTTAAGAGTTTCGCTGGTCTCATCTACATGCTTATGATTTTAAGAAGATGTAATGTAATCAAAGTAGCAGGACCAACAATTCAATTAAATCGATCGACCGAAGAGCTCTGGAAATTGCGGACGTGAATTCCTCCAGAAACCGAGGGGTCGGATCATGAAAATCGAGCTATGAAACATTTGAATACTGCAAATTAAATTATATCTTTTGTGAGAAATTGGACAATTCAATATTTCCGCAATTCAAATATGCCCCTTAACATCCTGATTTCATCATATACTCCTACTCTGTCCTACATTTCATCCGTTATTGGATAAAGTTACTATTTCGCATGTTCCGAGACTGTCCCATGATTGAAATCGTTAAATGTTTTTTTCAACTGCCATGGGTGATAATATTAATTAATCACTAGTTCATTTCATTTCACTGTTTAAAAGATTTAGAGTCAACTTCAAGGGGCACTTATAAGACAAGTGAAATTCCAGATTTCTCAACCTAGAAAAGAAGTTTTGTGAATCACATAAATCTTCATAAAGCTCCGATAATTTGTTCCATATCTTAGTTATTAGAATTCGCCCTGTGTGAACTCAGGTGCGTTAGAGCCATTTTTGGCTGGTATCATCTTTCTGGTGCGATAGCCATTAAACTAAAAAGTGCGTTGTATTAACAACCCCGATCATTCAAATCTATCACTTGAAAAATGCACTCTTCGCATCGTGGACATGAGTTCGTTCAAAAATCATGAAATTTGAAAAATGAAATCAAATGACGTAAGAAACCCTCTAATAACCTGACTTAATTCTCCACTTATACCGGAGCCCCTCCCCCCTTTACTTCTTTGTTTACTACAAAGTTGCAATTTTGCCTATGGTTCTGTTATTGGGCGCGCGACTGGTTTAGCTTGCCGTTTTGAGGCAATGAGAGAGCAAAATCAAATATTACCAGAGATGTTTTCAAGGCGAGTGTAATAATAGCAAAGCCAAATAGTTTCCTCAGCCATTTCAGTGATAAATTGCTCGTTTGCTGCATATTTCACATACTACATTATTACTGACGTACTTTCTGGCAATCAATCAACAAACGAATAGAGAAAACTTCGAAATTAGTGTATTGCAAATATATACATTTACTGGCTTTTTTCTATAACAATTCATATCAATTCCTTAATTCTACTGATGACTATCATTAATTATTTGCAAACTGGAACAAAACTTGCGTAACCGGGGAGCAAGGTAAATTTTCTTCAGTCAAAATTTTGCTATTTTTCATGGAAAAGTTCTCGTTTTTCCTGAAAATTAATGCAACAATTTTAAACCTCATTATCGATACTGATGCAGATAGTGAACCAATAGTTAACAGAATTTTCATGAATTGTGTTGTCTCCCCATGCTTTTCAGCATTATTTCCCAGAACGATGGTTATCTACAATGTTCTCAAACAGAAGGGTATCCTTCCACGTCCAAAATACTCGTTTTATAGAAAAGTATGTTTCACCGTTTTGTTGAACAACAGATGCAAAATTATCATTTTTAAAACCTCCTTACACTATTATACCAAGTTCATATTTTATTGGTCGATGTGTATAGTTGCTAATCCAAGACCAGGAAATTGATACTTTTTCAAAGTGGAATTCTTCTATGCTAGGGCATCTATTTATGCTGCTATGATGTATCTGTCTACTAGATATTGCTAGACTTCCATTGATTCAGACCAGAGAGAGAAAGTCAAAATGAAAGACAGGCAACAAGACTTTCTGTTAATCAATCAAAAGCTACGTATAGGAATATAAGTTGTCTTCATGTTATTGATGTCCAGGGATCAAAACACTACCATACTGATAACAGCTGTCAGGAGAGATGTGTAGTCTCGCCTTGATAAGGTTGATAAGTACCTTTGAGATAACCTGAGGGAATTGATTATCCCGGACAAAAAGTATACACTACAGCTAAGAGCCTTGTTTTGCCGGCTTCCTATCAGATACCGTTAATTGTCTTAATGAAAAATTATTATACTTTTTCTTATTCTGTATCTAAATATTTAAGGTGATACTTAATTTCATTAGCAGGGATCTAAGGAATGGGAGAAATAAAAAATCCAATTGCAGTATCGTTTTCAAGGGATACTTTCAAATGATATATCATTTCAAATTATAGGAGTTAATACTGTCATCGGAAGATGCTTGTAAATGACGATGGCAGATATCACTTAAAATCATTTTTCTACATTTAACAATTATTTCGCGATCTCTCCTTCTGTACCAACTCATTTTATAACACGGGGGGACAACTTTTTAATTAGCATAAACAAGTTTTCTTAATCACACTCGATGATTCAGTTATTATTCCAAAAGAGCTAGAGAGAGGGAGACATTGTAATCTTTTATTTGATCTTTTTTTATTCACCTTAGAAATTTAATTCACTTTCTTTTCAGTAAACTTTGAAGCGATTCAGAAAACCTATAAATATAATTTAAAATTAGGAGAATGTATAATATGCACCGGCGATCTAGGGCTACGATACTATTTACTTAGATCACAAAGAAGAAAGCGTCACTATTTCAAAACTGCGGCAATTAAATTTATTGATAAAAGTTGTAGTGCGCGCATGCTGATCCATGCATCTGCGAGTCCAAATTTTTCTATCGTTTTCTCGTCAACGAACAAAGGACGTGAAATTTGTCAATTCTCTTATCGAATTTCAATATGCCTTCTTTATCACAACTTGGATTCCATTCGCTCAATACTGATGTAGTTTGTTTATCCTTCCAATTCCCTATAGATCCTCCTCCTTCTTTCTCTTTTTCCTCTCTCATTTCTTTACGATTTTCTAATTCATCCGTGGCTCGACTCAACTCTTATCCTTCCGATTCAAAAATGGCTGTTGCATCCTGTTAGTCCTTTAGAGAGATCATTTTTTTCTGTGAGGGAATATTTAGGCTAAATTGGTCATACTCCTAAAGTAACTTTACCGGGGGAATAGTGATACTTTAACCCCAAGGCGAGGTTACTGGAACAGATTATTGAATTCTGGAGATTTGACCACCACCTGATCGATGACAACCTGTCTAAATTAACTCCCAATCTGCCAAGAAATGAGTGACTGTCGCCCAAGGGGACCACATGCATATTGTCTACGCTGAATCAGAACAATGCTCAACGGCATTGAGGCATGTTATCTGGCTTCCTAATGAACGGTGGGTTTGATTAGAGTGAAAGTAATAGCAGATATGGGCGTCGGTAGCACAGTGGCCAAGTCAGGCATCACAAGATCGGTGTAAATGGATGGCCAAACACTAGTTAATTTAGGCTGAAAAGATGGGTGGCAGTGCGCCTCCAGGTCAAGTGCTGTTAATTTTACCCTTATTCGCCTTGACATCATTTTTAGTAATGGATGGACCAAGTCTGGGATTTCGGGTATTTTTTGGCACACATTTTGCTGAATGCCTTTTTTCCTGAATATCAGCAAAATTATAGGGAAGAATCTGATGTCTGTTCCTAGATAGCAAATAAGTGCCAGATCGTTTAAAATCTCTTATTTGGAGATTGTATTGACGTTATATGATGTCCTATTCACATTTTATTGCAATTTAAAACGGCAAAATCTGTATTCATTTTGAAATTCATGAAGCTCGAGTTAAAGTTAAATTTTTTTATAATACCGAGACATTTCCCCGCTATACTGAATATTCACAGGGATTCGGCAATGCAATATATCTCTGTGAGCACGCATACTCTCCAGGGATTCGTATTACAAATTGCGTTTACTTACTTTCTAGCATCCGACCTACCTAATTTGTTTTACCCATACCTTTAATGTGACTTTCTTTGTTGCAATTTCCACGAAAGAAATTTCAGTTTCAGAAAATTTTTTTGAATTCCACGGATTTTCTTAATAGGGAACTCTTGGAATCTGTGCCAAATGTAATACCTTAATAATGATAGTCCAATCGATCAATACTCTTATAAATCACCCCATTGAATGTAGTTCATACAACTGTAAGGAAACCATTACATAGCAGTAACTCGGTTTTTTTAGATTTTGGGTTTCCTAATTTAAGTTCTGCAATTTCTGCATGGGGAATATTTATTAAAATAATAAATTCGTTTATTTAAAGTTCGTGTACACTATATGAATTGATAATAGGATGCATAGCTATTAAATTCCAGTACATTAAATAGAGCTCCGCGAGACTTTATAGTTGCTTTTATCTGTATTTTGACGATTTAGTTTTAATGATTATATTCATTGAAACATTTTTCCTTCATTTCGTTTCGGAATTGTTATATGAAAGCATACATCCGGAAGCCCAAATAACAAGAAGAGTGGTTGCATGGCCAATTTGTTCTTCACACGCTTGCTAGATTTGGCAAGAAAATTATTTGGTTAACGGGACTTACGAGCGTTCGAATAGTAGTCAATATTAATAATATAGTAATATAATCATTAATATAAATTTTTTTACATTGCTAGAGGCTTATTATTTAGTTTCGTAAATACATATATCAAAAATTTTGGTTTTAAATATATTTTCATGTGACGATATGGACAACATGGAGACCAAATAGGACGACTGAAAGTGCCAAAACAGAAATATTTACGCGGATTAGCAGTGAGTCATCAAAGTGGATCGAAGCGAATAAACTTTAGCAAAAGAATGCGGATACAAAATTACCTACACAGATAAAAGTTTAATTCTATGATTATTTTTCCCGATTTTTCGATTAATCTTCGAATTTCAACAAAATACGGGGTTTAAACCAGTATTCCACCTGATGTAGCAGCTAAGTAAAAAATCTCTTTTCTTCAGATTATCGAAAGAAAATGAGAGGCAGTCCTAAATCTAAAATGATTTCAACTTACTTCCTTTTAATTTTTCATCTTTCAGTAATTGGCGACATTCCTTAAACAAAAGAATTTCACGAGCCAATTCAAAGGCCAAAGTGACACGGAGTTAAATATCTATTTTGTGGCACGTGCAACCCATGGAATCCCTGAAAAGGAATGCAACTTCACATATTTCACTTCCATTAATTATTAAACAGTAACGTTGCTATTACTATCGATTACGGCAGCGCAAAGAACTTTTACGAGTTTTAATCCCTGGAAAGTGAGCTCAATAAGGTACGAAACTAAGATACAGGTCAAGGAAAAGCAAACAATTAAGTCAGGACATCAAGAGTCTTGTTTGAATTGTGATAACAAAGATACATCCATATTCTCATAAGGACCAGCAAGTTTTTTACTGTCCTAAAGCTCAAATTTTATGAAGTGCCTCAAAATTCAATGACGAAATTACCTGCATGGTATTCAGAGCATGTTGACGGGTTGATTTGATATCGTGTTTGATTCATTTGTACCTTCTGACACCCAATAGCAGGCAGATAAGACGTAGGGTTCAAAAGAGTTCACTCATGGTGATCTCTAATAAATTCGAACGAAAATTGTAATGTGAATCACAAGAAAGGAACATTATTAGTGGTGGGAAAGTGTAATGCTTTGGCTGTTAATTGCATAGGAGTGCTGGCTGAAAGGGAAATAATTTTTTGCCTATTAAAAACACAACTAACTCTCCAACGATCTTAAATACCATATTTCTGACTTTTTAAAATTTTATTAAAGCATAGAGTGGTTAAACCGACATTTGTTCTGATGTATTAACATTAGTACTGATATATTTTCGTTGGACTTTCGAATAGAAGCATGTTCCATTTTGAAGGATTTTCGTGGACGACTTTGATGAATACCTGAAGATGATGATAAAATATCAAAATATATTCTTAAATCTAAGCTAACTAAGGAACAGGATTCAAAGGGAATTTTAGACACCCTAGATCAAATTCTATTTGATCTATATTTCACTCATATTTAAGAATTCAATCAAAAATGTCCTCATACTCGGATGGTATAATAAAAATGAGATTTATAAACAAGCGGATATCATCGTTATTATTAATTTCAAAGTTTCGAAGCTAAGTTTATACAAACTCATCCTGGGTTGTGAAAACACATAGAAAATAATTACAGTTGCTCAAATTATGGTCAGTTCTTCTTAATCAGTTCCTTAAATAAGTAAAAGTGCTCAATTTTATTGAATATTAACGATACCCACAAGTTCTTCAGATGTTATTCAATGACACTTCGCCTCCTATGTGTAACGCATTGTGGACTGCGTAAAAAGACCTAGAAGACTCAAAGAGAATGTGTCTTTAGTAGATTACATGCTATTATATTGTGTCCATTACAATAGTTCAGTTAGACAAATGAGATACAACTGACAACAGAGGAGGTCAACCATACTCATTCTCATGTCTCAAGGGGAATTTATTTTGTGATCCAACAGTGAAAGTCCGGATACTACACTGTACACAATTGTTATTTTGTGAAAACAGGTGAGCTTTGTAATGCTGATAACTTATTACCTTGTATAAACTTACTACTTGACTTTTAGAGAAGACAACTCTATTATGACAAATTGTGATATTAAGGTGATATGATATGTCATTTACTTTAATGAACTAGTCAGTAAGTTCCAAACATTTTGAACATGAAACCATTCAGAAACTCATGGGATAGATCCTGAAATTTAAGCATTAAAACACTAAGACTTGAAGGAGTGTCTATCACTTGAAAGTGAACAGCCGATGAGGTCCTAACTTTTCTTTTCTCTACTACTTTATTCACATTGCAGGTAGCGGGATCTAAATAAAACTTCACTAAGGCACATTATATAGGTAAGGCAGGTAAATATGATAGAGCTAAAGTCTAACAGGTGTAAGGAAGTTGGATATAAGGACCTAAAAGCATAAAGTTTACAAATGGTTAGAGCAGGCGGCCATTTGCCTAATGTCCGCTTATCTCCACCATGAGTGTTAGCGACCAATACCAATGTAGCTTGACCTTATCAATGACCATACTAAGCTCCCAGTTCCAGTTCTCTATAGACCCACCCTGTGTGTAGACGGTTGGTTCGATTCGGTCCAGCAAGGTCGCGAGCCTGCTTTTAACAAGTTTGGGGGCCAATGACACCCTATCTGATCCATCAAACAATCCAGTAATGTTTATCTAGGGGTATTTTTATTAGTATGAACGACTTCAATTGAATTACGGAACTTCTGTCCTTTTACAGGGTGAGTGACTAATCATAAGATCGCATTCAAGAAACGATCTTATGATTGGAGATGGAGGGGGAAGTACGATGTTGCAATTACCGAGATGAAAGAAGAGCGAGAATTTAACTTTATCTTAACTACCTTTGATTCCATTCTATCGGTGCTTGACTTTAGCATTCAAGAACAAAGATTTGCATTCGCTCGTATTTTCGCAATCATAAGTGTCATTCATTTGAGAGCAGAGGAAATCGTACACTAAGTAAAAAAATCTTTCCAGTTGCAGAACATTGGATTCGTATAAGCTGGGATTTCAGTTAGTATAAATTAACTTAGTGAATTATCTTACTATCAATTTTATTCTTATTTCCGGTTTTCATTCAGCCTACCAATAGCAACAAACAGTCGCTGAGACCAGTTCTCTGGCTGTGCATAGGCCTACCTCCCAACTTTGGCGTTAATTAATGTACTTCACTAGTGAACGCACGGCTATTTACCGACCCAGCCAATGAGATGTGAGCGGATAGGCATCCTCATTTTCCCTCTCTGAATTTCTAAAATGAGACAACATCCCATTGAACGAGATGCAAGTGAATGAATGGCAGATGAAAACAAGGCGTAGTAATTTGATTAGCTTTTCGGTTGCCAACGATGGAAAAATGGATAATTAAATAAATGAACATTTTTCAATTAAGCGGGAGGTTGCATTTGAATCTACCACCATCCATTAACGCTCGTTTGTTTTAGTCAATTTTTGAATGATAAAATCCTGTAAATTGCATGCGACTTTCAAGTACGTATTAATTGGCCTCAAAGAGTGCTGAAGTATTTTTTCAGTTTTAGAAGCTTGCTTTTTCCATTTTACGATTTACAGTTTCAAGAAGGGTAGATAATGCACTGAATAGTTAACAGATTTACTTTAGTAGTGACTAACTTAGTCCAATCGATTGCAATTTAATTTCGAATGGATGAATTGAAATAATGACTAAAATAAAGTGTCCTCCCATTTTAAGGTCATCAAGATGTCTAATGGCACGGAATTCGCATCATTTCTTATAAATATATAAGTATTGCTCCATTTCGTTAATCAATCTCAACGTTATGAGACTAGTTTTATCTTAGGGTTCTGAATACCTTCTTCATTATTATTCCCCATATCAGTTCCAAATGCATGTTAATTTGAAAAGTACATTTTAACATTTATATGTGAATTAATTATCCAAATAAATGATATGACAATACAGGTGTTAATTTATTTCACGCTTCGCAAGTACTTTAATAACAACCTATTTAAACTACTACATTTCGTAAAATCTCTACTGAAATTAAATAAGTAATAATTTTACGATTTTCTTTACGTCAAATTGGCACAATTATATTTTTGCTCTATGCGAAAATAAACCTCCTGCGTTACTTTCCCCATTTTCCCTATGACAAAAAGAGCCAGACATCTGACCGATCTGGATACTAGACTTTTTTCTGTATATCTTTCTACTTGGAACCATCTGCTTGTTCACTAATTAAATTGAAGTTCATTAAGGCAAAGTGTAAATGAAATTCAATGTAGTAGGCAGTCCAGTTTATTTTAATTGAAGGACTTAAATTTCTCTAATTTGCCTACACGGCATATGGGCACTATCATTCAGTCTTGATCAGCTTTGTATAGTTTTCCCTTCGAAAGATAAAAGTCGTTTCACTGGAAGAGAAGTTTAAAGAAGTTCAAAGTGAAGTTTTATTTATTCAAAAATTTTGTTTTGACTACCAACTTCAAAAATTTGCCATGTCGCCTGATACTAGTAACTATGTAGCTTATATGAACAATTGGGTCATATACCCCTTGTTGTTATATAAATAATAGGGTGGTGACGACCTCAGAATGGAGGTCGCAAGGCCAAGGAACTCTTGGTCATCCAGTTCCGACCTCAATCCGACTTGCAATGACTTAGGTCAATACATTCATTATCATGCATAGAAGAGTCATGTAAGTGATCTTCTAATATTAGTTTTGAGATGTCAAAGAATAAATTTCGAATTATCGAAATATACGACGGTCGAACAAGATCGAAGTATTGGTTTGATATTCTCTAGGCAAACAATTATACAACGTTTCTAATGCTTCTCCTCTTCCCGATTCTGATTAACAATGAATATTCAGAAAGTTTGTGCTGCGAATACAGACGAAGCTCTAAGACGCTGGTAGAGAACAAATTATTGCAGTTGGCCGTTACCATAATGTTATGAATTTTGGATTGTGAATAAATTAACTAACCTGAAGGATAACTCTCTATGTATTTTTCAGAATTACTTTTTATTCTCATTCTCTACGATAATACCTCCGTTTTTCCGCCCACGAAGTTGGAGCGACCTCATTTATGTCTCTATGACACATAACCCCTGTCTGACATGTCTAAACGGGTCCATCGATTTCCCTTCTTTTCTATAACCGCCTCGCTTCACCTAAAAAGCACATCTGCACTCATGTTCTCGCGCGGCCTTACCCAAGTGCTATCTTTATTTCCCACACAAGAACACGCACGCCGGTCAGGTACCAGCTCCTACGCTTCCTGCTCATCTCCTCTCTTCCTCTCTGTCACTTAAATCCATACTCGCTGTGGCTTCCTTAAATGCATTTTTGGTCTAGTCAACTCTTTGTGTTCTGCTTCACAATTGTTGTTAGCTCTTGCTCAAACAGCTACGAATTGGTGACTGTTATTCCTGTTGTTATTTGTTAGCTGCGAACTGTTCGTTGTCATCTTAACTCCAACAAGCTAATGCTGATAAATGAAGCCGAACACGATAGCGGTGCTTTATGGTGCAGACTGGATATAAGATAATCCTAAGATCTTTAACTAATTGAGATACTATTTGCTGAAACTCATCAGTAGAAAATAAATGTTTTTAGTGACTAATCCCTTGTCAAAGCTTCCTCTCTGATCCGGATCTAAAATATTCCAAGCTGAAAACGTAACAGGCGTATAAGGAATATCGGAATTAACGTATGCTAATATTTTATAATACTGAATATAATGTTCCTTATTATGATTACATTAGTGAATGAACCAATATTGTTGGTAAACTGTATCTTGATTTAAAGCTGCGTCTCAGTAAATCAAATTTTTTCTTATTCATTCAGAAAAGAGGTCAGAAGCTGCGTATTTTTATTTGCGAGTATCCCAGCGTAGGCTCATCCAAAATGGTAGAATAATCAAACTTATCTCCAGCCGATAAAACCGATTTCATTAACATTATGTGTTAATCTGGTCTATTATTCGTAGCATACAGTTGACCAATATTTTAAATAGATTCTGCAATGTTGAACCCCCTTTCTTATAGAACAAGTCTCATTCAACTTTCTATAAATTGCTCACAGATAGTTCCCCATCATTTAATCCTCGTTGTTTGGCATTATTCAAATTGCTCAAATCGTCGTAATATTCTTGTTATGTTCTTTACGTTATCTTCACTATAAATATCCAGTTACGACTTCTGCCTTTTTCATATCCTGCAGAGGTAAAATCTATTAAAGTTAGGAAGAAAAACGGATTTACATAATTTCACTGCTCTACATTAGCAATTTTCAATAACAATAGTAATGACCCTCCTTATATTTTATAATTGCATTACCATTAAGTTCTTTCCTGCAGGTAGACTAAATTTGATCAGTTGATTAAGAGGATATTTTAAATATCTTTATCTACCAATGATAATAATACTGAGATAAATAAAATTATGATCAAGTACACTAGGTTTTCTAACGTAAATACGAACTACCTTCAAATCGCACAATTAATTCAATGTTATCGACCCCTATTATTCAATATACTCACGTCATTAATTTCTACCAACCAACTCATAGACTTTCTAAGACGTTGCACTAGTTACAAATGCAACCCGACAATACCACAATATAAAACGACCCAAAAGACTATATCAACACAAGACGCACGTTTCCGTATCGACAGATCGATTTATATTATGCGCCATTTACAACCTTAATGTAAATAAATTCGTTCGAATAAGAGGGAATTAAAAGAAGCAGGAATTAAAAGGTGGAAAATAATCTTACATATAAGAATTATTTTGGGAAAAGTATTATTTTCTTATATGTAACAGGTTGTTTTAACTGTTTTAAACCCATGTACATAGTAAAGCATATTACTGAATATTAGATTTGTCATATGACTTTGTAGTTTACCCACCCATAAGAATTGAATAAGAAGTTATTGTAATTTTGAAATAACATTGAGAGATCGGATCTATTGGGGGTCACAACAAAAGATTAGAAGGAATAAGTCAAGTCACCAATGTCGCCAGATCAATTCGGAGGTGGCAGGCAAGCCACCCCAAATTTATAAATTACTAGATTAGGTTTATATACAAAACATTTCTTCGTTAGACGTCGGTCATGTCTCGTTGGTGTCTCAATTTGATGACTGACATCTATTTAGGTATCTATGTGCAAACACGCAAAACACACAGCGGGATCATCTGTGGACACTTATCGCCAGTCAACCATTTCTTATCGCTAGGTTATGATAGACATCTGCTGGTTATAGCAAGTTTTCAACCAAAAAATTTAATCATACATATTTGAGGTGTACGTTTACTTTTGAGACCACATTAAAGGCTATATCAGCTGAAAAGCATCAAATAATTAATTCTCAGAGTATTTTATGATTTCAAATATTCCTGAAGCCCTGTTTATCTAATCCAAATATTTGAGGGACCTTACGAATTTTCGAGAAAAGATTATGACTATATATTATTCGCCAGCGCGTTCTACTCTTCATATCGTAGCAAAATATTATTAACAAATTATCTGAAGAATTTTTCGTACATAGGACAGTCATATATTTTAGAATTCAATATATGTTTTACCCTGTAGTGTTAAAACACTGAATCGCATTAATGGCAAGTTACGACTATGAAAGATTATTCTGGCACACTAAAGAGAATTTATCATGATCTGCTCTTCTCTGGAGAATAATGTAATTGACCCTTAGATTCCTTAAGAAATTGTGCTTTTTTACAAAAACAACACGACAACACCATTTTAGGATGGGGACCCCTCGGCTGTAGAGTAAATCGAAACTAGGTTAAGCTAGCGACAGAACCGACCAATGTAATGGCCCCATTACTAAAAACACCCGATTGGATGGATCGATAACAATGCAGAATGCCGACGAGATGAGTCTATATGAGACTAGCCTCCGACTGAAGCGTGTGTGACATGGTCATTTTTTGTTCTCTGTCCCGGCTTCTCCTCCTCATCCCCCAATCTCCCATTCAGTGCTTGTACCTCCAGGCGATGCTATGTGTAAAATGTTTACAATGAACCCTTCTATTTGAGCTCAGCCCATCTTACATCATAGTAAAAATGATCTAAACCACCATATCAAAAGCATGGTGCGCGCATTCGGATCGATAGGTCTACCTTTGTTGAGCAGAGTTTACAAACTTAATGTAAATAAATCCGTTCAAATGAAAGGAAATCAAAAGAAGCAGGAATTAGAAGGTGGGAAAAAATTTAAATATGGGAATTATTTTTGGGAAAAAATAATTTTCTTATGTGTAACAATATCGAACTGATTCAAATTAATCTTTTAGCTTACCATTATTAAAACGACCCATTTGCTAAGACTGAGAATCACTGTATTTTAAATAAACGATACAAAATTTTTATGTTTTAAGGTCTAATTGGATCATTTTTAAAGTTTAAAAAAGCACAATATACACGAAGATTTTTTGAAAATATGCCGACCTTGTGTGAGAGTCGTAGGATGGAATCTTATTTAATCCGGAATTTTAAATTGTTATTAGAATTTTATCTTATAAATATAAAAAACTAATTTGCATTATTAAAATGGCTCGTAATATGATGATTAATAGGATTGCTGAGGCCTGATATTTACATAATCCGCTTTAGCAACTATGTATCAACTGCAATATTAAACCGATATATTTATTTCAATGTTACTACTCTATTTAATTTTATTCAAATTAAACACAAGGAAGTGAATTAAATCGGATACCGCTTTGCATGAAAAAAGTAAATACAAGTCTGATTTTATTAGTCCTGAAAATAAAATTTTTCTCTACTGGAATGTCTTTTTTCTAACTAGTCAATGGACAGGATAATGATAATGATGGTATATAATGAAGACTAGGTCACTACTGCGTAAGTGGACTAAAAATAGAACTTAAAATGATCAGTTAGCAAGTTTTAGTAAAAATATGTTCGAAAACTTCAGGAAATACATTTGCTAATTGGCAGGTTTAGTAATACTGTGAACATTGTCTCAAATAGGCATTATTATTATTTAATTTTAAAGGAACTGCATTAAGCAAAACACCAATAACACTTTAGTTAATAAGCATTTAAAGTTACATTTAGTCGGCAATATATTTCAAATCAACTTGTATAAAACCCATATGGTAAATCAGTACAAAGACAAATATAAGTCCATTTTAATTATTAAACAAATGGCATCTTTAAGTTTATGTAACTTTAACATCGAATAACCACTGATTTAACAAAATCAATTTCGTAGCTGTTGTTTAAGTCACTCACTTACTCTTTCTGCACACTTTGGTTTGTAGTTCACCATGGTACGTTGATTGTTTTGTTGGCGGTTCATAGTTAGTATCGTTTAATCTTTGACATTAGATGTGCTATTTTGACTTTGATTTCGAAATCACCTAAGTTTCCTCTTTCCTAGGGTCGTGTACGTACCAAGACTGTTAAGAGGGCTGCCCGTGTCTTGATTGAAGGATATTACAGCAAACTTACTCGTGATTTTCACACTAATAAGCGCGTCACTGAAGATGTTTCTAGCGTTGGGTCTAAGCGTTTGAGAAATCGTATCGCTGGTTTCTTGACTCACTTGATGAGACGTATTCAGGCTGGTCCTATTCGAGGTATCAGCATCAAGCTCCAGGAAGAAGAGCGTGAACGCCGCGACAACTATCAACCGGAAGTTTCTGTTTTGACTACCATGGATACTGAACTTGATCCAGTCTCTCAGGCTATGGTCAACAGCTTAGTAAGTTTTTAATACGCAAAACTATTCCGTTTCTAGATCAAATCCAAGAGTAGCCAACGCGGCGGGAGATAGTACTGTAAATTTCCTCAATAAAATATATGCTCGGTCATTATTCTACTTATTTGCACCTTTTCCCGCGTTTCCATTCATAAAAGACGAGTATAAGGGCTTAAAGGTCTTATCTTCAGAAAATCGACTTTATAAGTAATCGGTTTATGGGGAAGGGGGTCTTTAAATTTAGCATTTGTATGATTGTGTTGCTGATGTAACTGATATTGTAGGTGTCAAGGGCGGGTTTGTATAGTTGCTAACTTGGTGGCCTGCGCTGGTGTCCACTCCTGAACTGAGTGATGTTGCGTCTGCTCGGCTGATGATTTCCTTTTCATATCTCTCACGAAGTTGCTGAGAAAAGAAAAAAACTATTTTAGTTTCCTTGGTTACCGCAACGTTGATAAGCGAGTTGTATGCATACCTGGAGTTTGCGTTGCAAACGGTCTATGTGTGTCTTCATCTCTTGTTTATGGTCGTCTTCTAATTCTCTCAATCGATTAGTCTCTTGGTTAGTTAGTAAGGTCTTCTTCTCAGACTGTTGTTCGTCTAATTCAATAAACCGTGACATGATCTCACGATCCAGAGCTTGCCACTGCATTTGATGGTGACTTTCTAATCGTCTTACTGCGTCAATATCGCGTAATCGTTCTGTTTCGTCCATCTACAAGTCGAGAGCACAGTGAGAAATTGATGAATTTTTACCGAGAACCATTATCAGATTATTCGATCATTGACAACCAAAGATGCTAGTGTATCTGCTTAAATAATCGTACAAGTAGATGATGACGGCTTAACTAACCTTTGCTATGGCTTCCTTCATGGTCATACCACTCGGTGGTCCATCATCTCGGAGCTTCTTTTGATAGTGTGCCATCCTCCTCTTGTGTGACGACTTCTCATTCTTGAGGTAAATTTTCTTTTCTACCATCTGTGCCTCTTGCAGTCGTTCCCTGTCTGCCTCTGCAGCCTGGAAAAAAACCACATTACACAGATCAAAACTTGGCTAAGAAACTTTAGATTATAAGTTCAGCATTCTCATAAGTTGTCAAATAGTACTAATCAGTGGTAGTATCATCCACCCAAACACTGGATAGGTTTCGAAATCGTAACCTTTAACGTGACAGACACAGCTATCAAAACCCTAGCATATCGTAAAACTCACCTCTTTAAGTTCAATCAGCTGAGAAGCAAGTCGTTTAGCCAACAACTGTCGATCAGCCATAGCAAAGTCTTTTAATTGGCTTCTTGCCAATTGGTGTCGCATGTGCATGTGTCGTTGTTCCATTTTGCCCTGCTCCTTTGTGAAATCTAAAATGCAACAAAAAGCCGATAATAGTTAAGTCCCGATTGATCTGACATATTAGAAGGTCGACTCACTCATGTTAAGTTCATACTGCTCTGATTGTAACTGTAAATCCAGATGAGCTATCCTCTTCTTGTGGACCTCTTTTAATTTGCCTAGTTGAGAAGCGACGTTACTTTCCTGACGTTCTAAGAATTCAATCGCTTCTGAGTAGTATTCACCAGCTTGAGCTGAAGACCCGTCATTTGCCAATACGCGTAGACTAGCAATTCCTCCACTGCTGCCGATGTTTTCTCGAACATCACGGAAAATCGATTTGCGTAGGGTTCGCGAAGACATCTTTCGCTCCAGCTTTTGTTTGAATTGATCAAGGAAGGCCTTCTCAGCTTGCACCTGATACAAAAATTGAGGTAATAATAATCATACTACGGATTAACTCAAGGGAAGAAGTGGGGATAAGGGGTATCAAGTTACATTAGCTTCACGAACGGCCTTGAGATCATTTTCATATTGGAGTTCAAGTCGATCACGACTACTCTTGTATTTCTTTGCCGCAGCCTCCAAATCCCGTGTTAGACATCTATGTAGTTGCTGAAATCGAAATAGGTAGTAACGTTAGCAGATCGGACAGGATTAACGGTAGTGTTGAAAAATAATGGCACTTGCCGTGAACTCATTAGCTTGTTTGGAGTCTAACTGACGCATTTGTTGTTCCACACGTTCGGCAATCTCCCGATTTCGACGTTTGCTCTCCTTTGCCAGCTCCCGAAATTCACGAAGGGCCCGCAATCGAGCTCCACTGAAGATAGATATAAAATCTCAGTATTAGCCGATAATTTATACAAACCTCATCTGAGAGAAGTGAAACTTTACTTTTCGTGGTAACTTATACCAACCAACAGCTCTAAACATAGGACTTCCGCCAAATCTTAAATTTATGCACTTATGCTACCTTGGGAAAATGTAAACCTATATGTGAATTGCAAAATTACGAAAAATACAAAAAGGAATTTAAATAATCGTATTTGAAAACAGATATTTAAACTTTGCCTCAACTGAACGGAAAAAACTCGCACATGAAAATTTATGCAACAGAGGTAATGGTCACACAAGGTATACAGAAATCTTTAAATTTCGCTTTTCCTCTCGATTATTGATATTGATTTTTGCCCCAAGCCCATTTAGGAAAGTGTTTTTTAACATATATCTTGGATAGAGAAGTGGCATTATGGTGAAGAATTCTACTCTGCCTCTCCTTTACTAATCAGATTTGATAAATAAGTGGCTAACCAGTGCTTTTAACCATTCCATTTATTTGGCAATGGTGACCATAGAACCAGTGACCTCTGACATGGCAGGCGAGCACGTTAACCACACATCCATCAGATTGCAGATAAAATGTGTGAGCAGAGTTAGTTGCTTTTGGCATTTGGGTTTTTGATTACTGTTTTTTTTCAGACTTTTCACATTTACAAACAAAAGTCTCGTAACTTTAGCCACAATTTACTGGCGAATCAATCAATTCTGTAGCTATCCACAGCCTTATAAGCAGTTGTGTCTGTTTTCTGCCTTCCTACTGGGTTCTGGCAATTAGTTATCTCCAGTATACCGCGATGCCAGCCTATATTATGCCAACGACTACTTATTATTATTATTATACTAACTCCCAAAGACATCACTCCGAAAGATATGTTTGATCAGGTCTGTGGTAAGCTTTGGGTTTTTAAATTTAAAACGAAGGAAACAAACCAGATATAGAATTAAATCTAATTCCCAGAGAATGCTCTAACCTCTGTAGATATACAAACGAAAGTATGACAGGGTGACAACAATAACCATAGAAATAAGTGTATTAAAGGAAAGCGTTTTCAAATTATCATCCGGAGTAGCATCTTTGATGAGAAACTGGCATTCTGACGGCAACGCTATAGATACTAATATTATAAGATTTATGCAACAGAAAAGGCCTACCTATTTTCAATCGGCTTCGGTTTTGTCTCGGCAAGCACAACCTTCTTCGATGTAGTCGTGTGTTCTTTGCCATCCACCACAAATCGACGCGTACGAATGGAAGTCCTGAATTGTTTGGGACACTGTTGTAACTGGAACACAATGAGATACAAAACTAAATAAAACTTGATTCGAGTAGTATGCATCTTTAAGCATTTAGGGCACATACCACAGAGGTCATCGGTTGTTCCACAGAAAGCAGATTACCATTTTTCACCTCGTCCTCTTTGCTAGTTGTAGTATCGCCAGATGGATATGGCAAAGGAAGTTCTTTTGTCTCCTGCGATACGGAACTGTCATCGTCACTGGTTCGAGAAATTTCCAAGGCGAAATCGGGTAAAGACATAGGAGTGGGGGGAGGTGTAGGGAGTTGTTTCGAAGATTTCATAGAGGATTCTGAAGGAGGAGCGACAGCTCCAAACGAGGTTTGTAAACCGGAATTCTCTTTTTCTGATTGCTTCAAATAAAAAATGGACAGTTCAGTAAGCAAATACGTAGTCACATTTACATCAAATATAAACTGCCCAACACAGAAGATAAATCCTCTTGATAAACGGACGCATAAGAAAGATCCGTGAGCCACTAGTACATTGGCAGCTACTAATATTACTTATTTAAGCGGTTTCGATAAAAGTAAGATAATTTCAACTTATTTTAAGCCCAAATATATTCTTTAATCCGGTATACCAGTGGCAGAGGAGTAGTAGGCTGTCAAATCAAATGACAGGGATTCGAGATCTATCTGTGCATTACTGATGTCCGAAATGGCAAATATCCATAAGCGGATCAAACACAAGTTTTCCTATAAAACAGAGGTCAATTTTTGTCTAAACAATCCAAAATGAATATGTTACAGAGCGATTGAAAAGTGATTCCTATAGAGGATCTTCAGACGTTTAAGTTATCGATACACTATTAAGTTCAGACATTAAGTATTCGACTGCAAAGATGGCAGCGGATTATTACAGAAGTGCACGATCAGATCAATTCAATGATCGTCAAAAAGGTCATGTAAAACTCAAGATTAAGGAGACTGTAGGAAATTGTTTACGTGCAATTCGAATTCAAATAGAACTTCATGTTATGGGTTTTCCTCTCGTATACATAACTGATTAAAAATCAAATTATTTCATTTCAAAATTGGAAATGTTTGATGAATTTAAGGCAGCTTTCTTGCTACTTCCTTCCCTTACAAGAATAATCTAATGACACGAAATTCATATTCCCAAAGGAATTAACAAGAAATTGTATACAAAAGAATTTGCGCCTAAGATACCGCTCTCACTCAAACGCAATGCGGTCATGAAAATTCATAGTGCTTGGTTAAATTACACGCATTAATTTAGTCAAACACAATCAGGCATATCATAAAGATAAAACAGCCAATTCCCCATCAGCTAATACTCACCAAAAGTGGATGAAATATACGTATCCCCCAAATGTGTACTCGATAAACTGAGCTGACTCACCTATCGAACTACGAGAGTGATCTGATCTATTTCATGTCTAACAAAGCTAATATAAGGAAAATCAAAAAGGATAACGAACCCAAATCTAGTCACTATAGAAACACAAAGTAATCTTTCGGATTATTTTGCGAATCCCTATAACAAATAATTTCCCAAACCAGACGCAACTTGGACAATAAGAAACTCGCATTCTTGACCCCCTTTAACTAGTGTGTTTGATTATTTTGCTCACATGATGTGATGTGAATCAATGAGTATCGAACCCATATCTCTGACTTAGCGGATAACTACCATGACCACTGTAAGATCTTCGCACATAAAAAATCGCAAACTTCTTTTTCAACTCTGTAACAGGGACTTTGAGCAAATTGAATCGCATATTGTCGACACAGTTGAAAGGAATTCGCTTGCATCGTCTCTCATGCACATGATTAATTTCTCGCCCTCGCACCTGAAAAAGGAATATCGCCACCGTTGACATTGTTAGCTAATTGGACGGTCAATCATTTCCCTATATACATATATGTGTGTATGGGTTTATTGTTTAATATAAGATGAAATTCCATACCAGTGGATTTGGCATTAAGATTATTCATTTGTCTCACCTCCTAATTAAGTTATTTCACACTCTTAAAGGCAATGAATACTAGCAATGTGTACTCTACGTTCCCAAGGAATAGATCACGAATTAAAGTGTCTGCCACTTCTCTCACTGAATTCTCGCCTATTCTTGCCTTTAAGTCCTATAGCAAGGAAAAGGACACTTCTTCTTACTAAGGGAGGAATTAAATTTCACCCAATACGTGCAGTAGAAATTAGCAGAATTGCACTGAAGTGTGAAGGTAAACATTTCGCAGAAGCATGGATATAAACTTTTCAAATTTATGGGATGTGACTCACTAGGCTACTCATTTTGAGTCTAGAAATGACATCCTGAAGACCCTCTAATAGAAAAAACTCGCATTTTGACACTTTCTGCTGTCCACCTTAATCACTGGATGCGAACAAACGGGTATTAAACCTGCAAACCATTTAAGATCATCGACCATTGGAAGAAAAAAATGAACTGAAGTGGTAAGATCGACGTTTAACCGACCGGTTAACGAGTACATAATATTGTATGTATTTGCTCAGTAATCCAAAGGAATGAATTTCGGGACGTGAAGCAGTGAATTCGCCACCAGTGGATTAAAAAATCTAATAAAGTAACACTCTTGATATCCTTACTTCAATCTCAACATTTTTTTGATCTTATCCTCTTCATCTATTATCAAAATTCATTGTTACTCGATTTGTCATTCCTTGTCTTGCCGTGTGCTATATTAGTAGTATAATGAAACAAAAGATAGTATAACCAGTCTATGGATATGCCATTTCCTATCTTGCATCTGACTCATCACAGTTGATGAAAGAATGGCAGGTGCTCAAGGTCAGCGCTCATGAAAACAACTATCATTAATCGGGGCGCATTTTATTGGTGATAGGTTATAGTGTGTTCCTCACTGTTCATTGACATTCATACCCATTCTCAACTTTCATATAATTTTACTCGCTGTAAATAAGGAATGAAGTGGTCGAACTTTTCATAAAACGTCCAATCTCTTCTTCCTTACAACCTCTGATCTGGACGGGTTATTAGGACCAAGTCGGTCGCTTTGAAAAAAAGGAATAGCCCCTCTGACGAGAAAATCGTAGTATTAACCAGTATGGCCAATCATTTCAATTACTAGATGTACAGCAACGAGTATACAATCCATTACCTCTGACGTAACAAGCACCTAAGTCTTAAGCCATCGATGCACTGAGTATTGGAGGTATAGATTTATAAAAAACGTGCAAGACTGAAATAACCAAGGCGCGATAAAAAAAGTCAAAACAGAGTATTCATATACCCTTACTTTAATCAAATTTAGGACATGATTTTCAAATACATAGAATAAAGACATCATAGGTTGCACTCTCCTCCATTCTAATTACCTTTCCTGGTTAATAATAAGGATTAACTCAATACATATTGAAATGCTCCTTGTCATATATGGATATATGCATGTGTGTTCACCACTACGTCAACAGCGCATTGAGCTCTGAGAAAGCAGCATCAATTAAACGTGCATCACTCATATTTTCAAAAAAAACATTAGGAAAGGAAGTCCTTATAATGTTGCGTTAAACTGTGGTCCAATTCTTAGATCCACTACTTATTTTAGGTAAAAGAAAGACAACTTGGTAACACCCTTATTAGCAAGCCTCCCTTCTGCCACCATTTCTTGCTGATCAAAATTAACAAGCGCAGTTAGCCCTCACGTCACTGGATATGCTCCGATGAACATTAATATCGTGATCTCTGACTTATCAGACTGCACACTGAAGGAAAATGCTTTTTAATACTTATCTTGAGTAAAGGGATCGCTTCCTGGAGCATCTCAAATGAAAAAACTCGCATCCTGCCACCTCCCTATTAACACCCCAATGACAAATTTCCGGGGGAGGTAGATATTTTTAAAGCGTCTATGAGGAATTCGAAGTCATTGAATTTTGAATGCGTGGATAACTTACTTCATCCCCAGTGATAAACACTGGTGGGATTTTAGGTCCATCCTCAAAGGGCACATCCTCATAGCTCACCATATGCATCTGGGTGGTATCAGTTGAAGATGACCTGTCATCAGCCGAATCTGCGGAATCAGTTTCTTGTAGTGAATGTGCCATAGCCTTCACTGTCTTCGCAGACACCAACACTGCATCGAAATCAGGCTAAAAATGGAAGTAGACAAACAGTTAGGAATACACAGCTCCTTCAAAAGTTCAAAGTTTGAGATATCTTAGTATTTGCATAGCAACATGGGGATAAACTCAAGTGTGTCAGTAAAATTAGCACATAGCATAGCATACCATCATACATTTTTGACATTTTCACCTCGTTTTTGCTTGAAAATAAAATCAGAAATCAAAATCTAGATAATGGAACGAAGCGGCTACCACTCGAATGAAGTTAGAACAGTAGCTCAACTTCAGACACACATAATAACTAGTCATGCATATTAATAGAGCGTTTTCTCTTTGTAAGTGAAGGAAATTGCAGGTATAATAGGCTTGTTTAATTTGTGTAAAATAAGCAGAAATAAAACTCCTACTAATACACAGATCATCAATTAATGCATAAGCGATCGGTATTAGTAAGGAGATCTCGCCCACGATATGAAAAATATCAGAAAGTACACACGTGGGAAAAAATGTGACGGGATGAGATAGGCTCCATTACATTAAATAAATTATTGCTAAACTATTTTTTCACCCTAATATCAAACAAATTAGAGCCAGTTTGTGGTTACGAAAATACATGCGAATGCAAATTTGTGCTCAAAAAAAAAACTGATGACCAATGTAATTCTTCAAAGTAAATTTTAAACAAAAATAATACCTTTAAATATGAAGGTCCAAATGAAAACATGTACTCATCATTCCCCTAACTCCGAAAGGAAAAAACTTTTGATTTACCCTCAATATATAATCTCGTGCCTATATGGAAACGAAGTATAACAAATCGCACATATACATGCCAAGTTGAAAGGAGGCTTTTCAAATCCTCATCCTGTATGTAAGTCAGAGATACATATGAATGCGAACCTGCATTATTATAAAAACCAGCAACTAATGTAATTCTTCAAGGTAAGCCTCACTGCCTATTCTGCGAGCTCTATTCTTCAAATTGCTTACCTAAAAAACAGCACCGACAGCCATATATCGTCACATCCGTTTCTCATTTTGAAATGAGTTATAACTAACAAAATACCTACGTCTCAGGCTCTTTGTTAAACCATTCACCTCTTGCAGAAGAGTAGTAACAGCTTCCTTGACCAATATTAACCAATACGGTCGTTCATGCCACTCACAAGAAGTGTGTCGATGAGTATCGAGCCAGTGCTTCAAGGCTTGGTAGTGTAAGTTTACCACTATGCCACCAGCGTGCATAGTGTTGATAATATTGGATCAAATTGACTTGGAAATGTCACTTGTTATATTTGCAGCGGTCTCAAATTGATAAGCATTTTGTAATGTGTCTTAAATTCAGGAGATAAAGTGTGTTCTACAAAACTCACCTATTAGTGAGCTGTCTGTTAAAACTATGTGAACCAGATTCCTCAACCTTAGTATGATGAGAGTAAGTACGCTTATCTACGGGGTAAGCGTAATCAAGCTCTCTTTCGACCTTTAGCATTGGGGTAGATAATTTAACGACTTTAGGATGTGAGTTTAAAATTATGGATATCCCAATTAGCAGTAGAGAGTGCTAATCGGGCGCATCGACAAGAGAAAAGAACATACCAGATCATCGGGGGTAATGTCTTCAACCACCTCTTCAACTTCAGCGTTAGCTTCACCAAGAAGTAGTTTGATCGTAGATCGGTCAGTCTCGGTCACGTCTGTAACAAATGGATCCTGAAAGTTGGAGAAAATGTAATGCAAAAATAAATAGGTCATAAGTGATGATGTATAACAGTCCTAAGACAGGATGAAGCATATACAATTCATGGTCCTATAAATTAAGATTCGCCGATTTTAATAGAAACTGAAGTGATAATGTACCTACTTATTTTACATTGCAGCTTCATTAGGACCATCAGATAAAAGAACTAGAAAGAAAGTGAATACAAGGGGCAGAGCAGGCTAGAAGTCCGTGAGGATTTTAGCGTAACCGATCTATAATGACAAATTTGAATCCCACTTCCCAAACATTTTTGGGTTAGGAATACATGGTGTGTAAGGTACTTGAAGACATATTTTTGTAATCTAACCCGGTAATTATTAATATATTTTTTATATCATGGCACACACTTATATAACTAATGAAATGAAAAGACACGCTGTAATAGTGTCTATAATAACGAAACACGGGAATTTAGAAATTGCAAGATTTCTGGAAGCCGCTACATCTCTCGTTTGTAAAGTTAGGAAGGAGCCGCTGAATGAGGGAAATGGAGGTGAATTGGCCGCCACAAGCAGGAGAAAACAGCATTGTCAACGCTCTGCTGACTTACTCACAACACGTGAGCTTGTCATAAGAGTGCATGACATGATGGACGAAAATCCTGGGAAGTTAATGCGCGACATCTTGCCAAACATCATCAAGTGTCTGAAGGAAGCATAAGTAATGTTCTTCTTCAACACCTCAGATACAAATCATACGTTCTTAGGCGAAGTCAATTTATGTTGACAAAAACAACAAAAGAGAATCACTTATTGTGTGCACAACGACCTTCGGTTTTTCTCTGACGAAAAAACTTCCACCAGCATCAAAAAATCAATCCTAGGGATGATGAGTGGCTGTGTGCAGGTGGACCCCACTGAACTACCAACTGTTATCCATGTGCACAAAGTTTCCACCAACAGCGATACTTTTCGGCGTTGTGAAGGGCAGTGAGGGATGGGCACATCATGACTCCTCATTTATTTCCACAGGGCCTTAGAGCCAATGCGGATGCAGATACCTATGTCGAGACTTCTTAAACCATTGTTGTTAAGCCGCCTTGGATAGACAGCGTAGCCAATGAAGGAAGACCCTATGTCTTCCAACAAGATTCGGCTCCATCCCATAAGCCTCTCAAAACCTAGGATTGGATGGATGGCCGAGAATTTTCATCATCATGTCACATCAAACTTATGGCCACCTCCTACCTACTCACCAGACTTTATTCCTTTGAACTAGTACGTGTGGAGTTGGGTGTGATTGAAAAAGGAGGTTATTAAGCATCCCCATAACACCAAATCCTCCTCTCTCATGGAAGCAATAGTCCGAGCGGTGGAGGACATAAAGACTTCCTGATAAAAGCTTGCAGTAGCTTTCCGACTCGAATGGAATCGGCGATAGAAGCCGAAGGAGGACATAGAGAGTAAAACCTTGGTTAATATTATGTTTATTTGTTTTGTTGCAAGAAATTGTAAGTTTCATTTTCTGTTTTCCTCAAAGTGAGTAGGACGTCCTCAGATGTCTTACGCATTCTGTATATCAAGATTTTGTAAGACAAATGAAATATCAAGATTAACGCTTTCTGTTGAGATAAAACTTGGATTAATGATAATTGAGACAACAAGCAAACGATGAAAAAAAGAGAGAATTGATTTACAGGCATTTTAACTTGACCCAAATTGATGGCACCGATTGTCATATTTTGGTACAAGAATTAGCAATTTCCGATTTGCGAAGAAAGGTTAAAGTAAATCCTTATGAAGAAAGGAAAATGTAGCAGAAAGATATTGTTTACCTTTTTCATATACTGTGTGCTAGTAAGCAGAGCTGCAGAATTAAATCAACCGATGAAAATTAAATTATTAGAAAGACTTCCAATAACGTTTAATATGACTATAAAACAATGTTATAATGAAAATTTTATCTTGCAGATTCCAATAGGTATGTGCATATTGTCTTTGTCAATACCTTTAAATGACTAAAATCATGAGATAAAAATGGTTGAAAGTAGCATGGAAATGCTTTTTACAGCTTGGAATCAAACTACCTAAGCAATAACAAAATAATGGAGATGAAATAATAATCATTACTAGTTATTAAAAACAATCACCAATTGGAAAATGCGGAATATATTACAAATTCCAATAAAAAATAAATTTAGGAGTGTGTGCATGCTATCAATGATTGATGATAGTCATTGCTCATCTGATTCCTTATGATAAGTTGAAAACATTAGGAAAATGATCACTAAGACAGATACATCCTCAACCAAAAGAGAAAGACTGCAAAGAATATATATTGATTATTAGGGTTGGATAATAGGTGACAGGGAGAAGTTGAATATATACATATATGATGTATGTTTTTACTGACTAATGGTAACTATTTCTTTTCGGTCAAATATGGTAAGAGAACGAAAGGTTTGGTCATGAAAATGTTAAATAAAAAACATACGCTCTTGAGCTGATTCATAGACGGCCGTTGAGCAGGATTTTTTTGTAGACATCGACGTATGATTTTATTGAAATCATCAGACCTAAAGGCAGAAAAGGGTGAAATACCCCAACTTTGGTTAAGCACAAGCTGTAAGCTACTATTATAATGTAGATCAAAGCATCTTTCTAAAATGCAATTTGTATACATTCAAGACTTCCACATGCAATACTAAATCTACTACACAGGACAGTGTATCTAAGACGACACGATAGGGATAAATTAAAAATTCTTTACCGTGGATCAGAGAGCTTGAATATAAACGAAGTATGTCGACAACAAACTCAAAATCACTAAATATTATAGAAAATTTAAGGCATAAACAATAGGAAGACCTACCAAACACTCGGATTGGTAAGAGTGGGGGGATCACTTTTGGTAATTTTTAACAAAACACGAGTAGGATTGAGTTCATTGTAGGGCGGAAGCATTTGAGCAAATTCAATGAGCATGATACCGAAAGACCAAACATCTGCAGACACATCGTAGGGATTATCTTTAAAAGTTTCACAAGCAATCACTTCGGGTGCCATCCAGTAGGGAGTGCCGATAAAAGTTGTGCGCTTTTGGCTTTCACTGGCCATTTGTGCTGATACACCAAAATCAGCTAGAAAAAGTACAAGGTTATCAAGCCTCACAACATACCCAAACGAATATCATAATTAGAGGTTATCAAAATATTTCCAGCTTTGAGATCACGATGGATAATTAAGTGTTGATGAAGGAATGCAAGACCTGAAATCACTTCCCGGGATATGAACTTAATTTGTGGTTCTGTAAGGGGTTTATCTAAGTTCTTCATGATATCATCAACGGCACCTCCACTACAATATTCAAGATACATCTAGGAACAGCAATTAATGAGTGAAGAAATTGTACCCAAATCTTTTTGTCGAACACATATGCTTCATGTAAATGAAGAATATTAGGGTGTTTACATTCATTTAGAATATCAATTTCAACCATCAAATCTTCTAACTCCTCCTCTGAAGTAAAATCAACGCTCTTAAGAGCTGCTAACTCTCCAGTTTTATTGTTTGACGCCTAAAAATATATGTAAATAAAAATTATTACCTTATAAACTTTCCCAAAGGCTCCATCTCCAAGTTCAGATATGTTAGTCCAAAGAGTTGATGGGTCAACACCTTGAATAACTATCGATGGGAGGGCATTAGGCTTGGGCTTTTCTTCATTTTGCTTAAATTTCTTGAAAAAGTTGAGGAAAGACATTAAAGCTGACCAATTATTAGAGAACTCGAAATATCTTTCTGAAGACAGAGCTTTGACGTAAAATCCTTGAATCTCGTCTAAAACCGAAGGACAATTTGAAGGAGGGTAATCGTATGTAAGAATAAATAAGTTTTAAAGGGCCTTTGTTTTATTGGACATAAATTAAATTTATTTGGGCTTCTTCTATCCATTTTGTCAGTATGTAGACGTGTTTCATCTTGAAGATTATTTCGAGCATTTAATCAGTCACTTACAAAACAATTAATCAAAATCGAAACTGAGCATCCCGATAATCACAATTTTTCTTACTTTTCTACTTAATTCTAGAGTATTTTATTTTGAATAATAATATATTTTAATTTTTGACCCCTTTAATCACGTCTCTATGTTGGATCATAACAACTTCTGCATATCAAATTAATTCACTTCAATGATTCCCTGTTATAATTAAACAGTAATCATCGAAAGCATTCTTCATTTTTCACTATGACTGCTCAAGAGTTAAAATCTATTAAGGTAATTTCCATAAAAAATTCATACGCTTGTTTTAACAGGGCAAGGTCAAACTATTATATTGTTCATAGTCTTCCAATTTTTACATTTTATTTCCGTTAATACACATATCCATAGTAATTTCATCCATTGTATATTATTTGAAATATATTGTTATTGGATAGTTGATATTTAGAGAAGACAGATTTAGCAGTGCGATGAGACAATACGATTGCAATCATGTTGTAAATAACGCAATTGAATGCATTCGGCAATTTTCAGTGAGGATCGTAGAAATGATATCATCATGTACATTCTTATAATTCGAAAATATGATTTAGTTCTTACCATATTTTCAATGTATTTTAGGAAGATGGTCATGTGGCTTGATGATTTATTTTTCGCGACTCATATAGAGAAAATATTTGTACAATTTGTTGGTATTTTCAGAGAATTAAAGAGAGATATTAAACGGACAAATAACTGAAGAATAGCAGCAGGACGAGAGGAAGTGAGTAATTAGTTAATGGTGGTCAAATCTTGCACAGCAACACATCGATAATATCATGGTACGTATCTTATTAACACTTGTATGTAAAAAATAGATATCACAGAGTGTACGTTTTATTAGATGTTGTGAGAGTCGTTCAAGTTAATAATCATCGGATGAATTGATGATATTTCTGAATCGGAATTATCATAATGGTGTCATTCAGGTTTATTGATACCATTATTCTGAAACCACATTTCCTGCTTTTACGTACTCGAGAAATTATTAAAGGCCAATTTTTAAAGATTTCCAAAAACGACTCTTATGAGATTGTCAAAATCTGCTCTTCTCTGTAGGATGCCGTAACCGACTCTTAGATTTCCTAAGACATTGCGCTAGTTACAAACACGACCCGACAACACCACAATATAAAACGACCCAAACGACTATATCAACACAAGACGCACGTTTTCGTATCGACAGATCGATTTATATTATGCGCCATTTACAACCTTAATGTAAATAAATTCGTTCGAATAAGAGGGAATTAAAAGAAGCAGGAATTAGAAGGTGGAAAATAATCTTACATATAAGAATTATTTTGGGAAAAATATTATTTTCTTATATGTACCACGTCCGTTGATAGAGTTAACCACCCGTCCGTCTTTCTCGAGATCGACCCGAAGACGACGGAAATGCCATAGAGACCTGGAGGATATTGTCTTGACTGTTTCTTTCGCGTTCTTGCACCACATCGGGGATCACGGGCTGTTCGGGAGTTAGAGAACCGGTCTGAATTGTTTGTGGTCACGAAATCAATCATAGCCCTGCCTCGTCTGAGTTAATGCTCTCTTGCTGTTCGGGTTTTGCCTCGTTGAACTGTTCGCAGAAGATTCTCGGTAGAAGTCTTCTTTGTGGCCACTGTCATTGCAGTTCTGACAGTGACACCTTTGATAAGGCAGTCTCGATGATTGACTGCTTCTGATATTCGTCGAATAATTGTCGCATGGGGAGTGGGTCCCCTTGGTCGATGGAAGATAGGTCATTTTCAGGTTCTTTCAAGTTGAACACTCGTGGTTAACAGTCCCCCAGCAGATTCAGATCTGTAATTAGACTTCTTGACATCAGGTTTCTTATCCAAGAGGGCCAGAAGTCTGAGTCGAATCTCAGCATGGTAAGGAGATCGAAGACCAAGGATGAAAGTGAAACATCTGAATTGGTTTTCTTCGAGAGAACCAAACCGGAAAATAGTGCGAAGTTGGTTAACGATACCTAAATGATAGTGAACATTTTCATTCTCACTTATGGTCAAGATGAAGAGAGAACTGTTATCACCAACGACCGAACCTAACTTACTAATCATCTTTTCATAACTTAGATCGATAGGACCTATCAGTTGAAAGTATGACGAACATAGTTAGTTGTCGTTTCTGTTAAATTCACGAAGCAGTATTGTAATTCGAGTGACGCGGGAAAGATCTGCCATGGTGTTCTTATAAATATTACGATAATGAGTATACCACGTTGCCAAAGTTTCACATTTTTCGCATAATCTTTGGGATCCTTCGTAAATGTTGAGAAATTCATCTGGGTGAAGGTACTTCTCACGATTGAAGAGATTCGGGCTTTCATATCCGCGTAAATCGATAATTGCATCGCCAAACCGTTGTAATCTGCCCTTCTCTGTTTTTTATTTTGTTTTCTTATATGTAAATATTAACAGTTTACATGCAGCAACTATTAGCTAAAACTATAACGGCTCTGTGGCTGCAAGAATAAGGTAGACACCATTAAGCAATTACATTTACAAACCCTCATTTTCACAAGAATTAGAGTTGTTTTGTAAAATAAGGTTTAAGAGGATTATTTTGGACTATGGGCTTCATATGTAAAGCGTATTTAAGTTGATAGAATAAGAATCAGTAGGTCAGAGAGGACGGCTGTGCAGTGTCAAACTCGTTTTATTTACAGTACGTCAATTAATACGAAATGATTAATCGTTTAGGGATATTGGGAGGCCGATGGTTGCATAAGGTAAAAAAACAGATAGGGAACTGGGGTTGAATAAAGACATACCGGAAGGGGAACAGGAAGGTAAGCATAAATGTAAGAATAAGCATTATGCACATTTTTATTCCAATAACAATGAAGACTTCAGAATGGTTTAAAACGCTACAGAAAAATATTAGTGCTAAGCATTTGTTGGAGTTAGGTAACAACCAACGGTTTGCAGCTAACAAATTACGACAACCAATTCATAGCTGTTTGAGTAAGAACCAACAACAATTGTGAAGCAGAACTCCAAGAGTTGAGTAGACCAAACATGTATTCAGGGAGGCCACAATGAGTAACAGAAGGAGAGAAAGAGGGAGAGCAGTGTGCTGAGGAAGAGAGGAGATACACAGGACGTGTAGGAGTCCGCACTGACCAGCGTGTGTTGTCTGGAAAAACAAGAGTAGCTTTATATGAGTCACTTGGGTAAGGCCACGCCAGAGCATAAGTGCAGATGTGCTTTTTATGTGAAGCAAGGCGGTTATTAGAAAAGAGGGGAACCGATGGACGCGTTTAGACATGTCAGACGGGGGTTATGCGTCATAGGGACATAAATGAGGTCGCTCCAACTTCGTGGGTGGAAAAACTGAGGTATTATCGTGGAGAATGCGAATAAAAGGTAATTGTGGAAAATGCATAGAGAGTTATCCTTCACATTCTTCTCCAAAAAGCGGTATCCTGTTTGGTTGTTAATTCAATAGCACGTGAATTAAGACTTATGTATATTAAAATATAATAAAATTGCCACTCGACGCAAATAAAAACCCATGCCTTCTAGTTTCTAAATCAAGGATTTTTTACTAATCTCACTTCAAGTAAATGTAATCTTGAAAGATACACATATCTCCACCCAAGTGTGACTAATTGTTCACTTTAACGAAAGCTGTATTAAAATTCATGTGAGTGGATTTAATGCCTTCATACTCCCAAAAAATGGACATCATTGTTTCCGCTTAGGTACTGCTGTTTATTTCAGTAGTATCTGCCTCATATGAATTCAACTAAAACAAATCAATAAATTTACAATTTCATTTATATTTTCCTTTTCAACGTATTTGCTCGTTCTAAATGGACAAAATCAAAGATAGGTAAGCTCTGAACCTATGGGCGCCCTGGTGCACGACTAACGTATTTTTAACTTCACCACTCAGGGGTGTGTTGGTTAACCTCGTCTACGCTAGTTAGAAACAACTGCAATTCCGATCAGCGTCACTTCCAATAAGATTCAAGACAGTCGTAGGGGTTTATTTTAGATTGCTTTAAATAGGTGTAATATTTTCGAAGTCATGTAAATAATTTCTAGTAGTCTAAAGCTCAATAGATAAGCATTTTCCAGCACTCACCTTGAGTAGTAGATCAGTGTTATGAAATCTTACTACTCCTGTATTAAACAAACTTAGGTAGAGCAATGGACCCAAACGCTGCAAAATACGATGCATAAATACGTGAAAATTCTTTCAAATGTATAACAGTTATAATCAAAACTAACCAGCTGGATAATGCCACTCAGTGACGAATATTTACACGAAAATGTTGAAACAAAATAATAATCTTTAGAACGAATGAATAAAAGAACTAACCCCACAAAATGTAAGTTATTTCAGTTGGGAATGCAAATTAATTAAAATATAGAAATAACCACATACACCTCAAGATGGATATTAAAATCATATCTAAATATTGCAGTAGAAAATCCATTTATATACAGACACACGAACTACAACAAAGTTTATTCATGGGATTTGGTCAAGAAGATTTTTTGTTTATCTTCAGAAAGAGTAAATCGACGACCGCTGTTTAATGCCAGATCGAATAAACCCTCCAGGAACTTATCAGAATGAAGCATTTTATCATAATACTTCGACTCCTTAAATTCCGCGAAAGCCTATGAAAAGTCTATAAAAATATCAAACGTACCCTTTTTCGTAATTTCTTAACTTTCATTGGCCTTGTATGTAGATTTAAGAGTGAGGTCATAGTTTTTCTAAATCGTTTATGGATTTTTTTATCTAAAGAAAATAATAATACCAAAGATACAGTACATTTCACATTGGGTTCGCAATCGTTCGTTAGCTCTGGCTCTACGGGGGCAGAAACGTTGTCATTATTCCGAAACACTGAGTTATTTGTAATATTTGGAGTTTCTGTTCCAGTATTGCCATTAGATTCTTTGGACAAATTATTGTCGGTTTCAACACTATCTTGTTTTGATATACATTCCCATAGCGCATCGATATCGTGCTTCTTAGCAAACCTAAAAGACGTACTCAGAAAATTCTAGAAATAAAAAAGGACAAGTAAGTTACCTCGAATTTTGCCTTTTTGCGTGGAACGTTAGAGCTTTCAAGGAGCTTCTTTTTCATTAGAGTTGGAACACCAGAAGGAGCCTTATAATTGTGTAATTTTGAATGAACAGATGATGTCCAATTTTCTTGCTTTGCGGCGCCTTTAGAAACAACGTTTTTAAAGTTGGCACTGTCGTATTTCTCCTTTTCAGATATGCATGTAGTATGGGTAGAATAACTTTGTTGACTAAAGAAATAAAAGACGGACATACAAATTACGTGAAAGATTTTGAGCAGTCAACACAGGAAACATCTACTGGTCGACATGTTATGAAATGCTGTTGTACTTGTTTCTTCCTTAAACTTCCATTACATTTACTGCAAACAAAAAACACCATGATGCACGCGGCAGTACAAGGTCCTCGAATGTCATAGACTATATTTGAAACAATTAAACAAAATCAACATTAAGAGGTTTTTGTGAAAGCTCAAATATTTATTACATTACGGCACATAATTAGGTCGATTTATATTCTATTACAAATGTTATGATTGAGATTTAACTATATGAATTGTTAACGGAAAGCAATAGTATTGTGCATAGTTTGAACTTTAATAGGTATGTCCCAGAATTAATACAAAACGTTTCGCTGGTCTGCAAATATTTATTGCTTCTAAGATCTTAGAATTTTACTTTAGTGCCCGTGAATATAAATAAATAATCATTCCACCAACTCAAGGAAATTATCTTTTCCTTGTTATTTTGAACATCTAAAAATATAGTTTTCATTTTGTTAACCATGACAAATTTTAAGATATTATGTATCAAGTGAAATTATTGGTTTAATAAAACAGATTTTTGCGTTTAGGTTGCACTTTTTACATATGGAAAGTTCAATTGCGTATTAATTACGACGACTATGTATGTCTTCTTATTTATAATATAATGTCGAAGTCCAAATCAAAAGATGTTTCCGCCATTCATTTTAGGTAGAGGGATAGCATCTTAAAACTTCCCATGTGAGAAACAATTTATTAGGCAATCTGCACACTGTATACACGCCGATGGACACCAGACTCGTGACTTCTGAACGCGAATTGGCTTTTCTCCTACATACTTAAACGAATAAACACAACTTAGCGAATAAAGTTTGCAAATTAAACATACGGCTCAAGGTTTATATTTTATTCAATTTTATGCAAATACGTATTTAATTTTATAAAATATGTAACGTACTTAACTGAATATGTCTTTACACAAACACCTTTTATATGAATATCTTAATTCTCATTGGTAATAAAGTGCCGAATATTCAATCGTTTCGTTTATTTCGTAGCCTGTTTGCGCGCACACTTCATTCATTAGAACGAATGGGGAAAAAGTTCAATACGCGTTGTTACTTGGATGTTGCAATCGGTGATGGAGAACGTATGTAAATAGTATTAAATATTTACTTCTTTAGCCGAGCGCATTGTCCTCGAATTATTTGATGAAAAATGTCCAAAAGCATGTGATAATTTCAAAAAGTTATGCGAAGGTTGGTGATTTTTTGTAGCCATTCATCGTTCTAGGTGTCTGTGGAATCGGCATGAAAACTGGAAAACCTTTACACTATAGGGGATCCATATTTCACAGAATCATCAAAGGCTTCATTATTCAAGGTGGTGATTTTAGTAATGGTGATGGAACTGGTGGAGAGTCGATCTACGGCGGCACTTTTGCTGGTAAGTAAATATATTGCAATCATTGTTTTTTCCTCTAGATGAAGATATGTCAATGGTTCATGACAGACCTTTCTTACTTTCAATGGCTAATCGTGGTCCCAACACAAATGGCTCACAGTTTTTCATGTAGAGTCAAAATTTTTTATTTCATTCGTTTGTTTAGTACCACTGCTCCTGCTCCTCATCTCAATGGCAAGCATATGATTTTTGGTCATGTTCTCTCCGGTCAAGAGGTTGTAGCTAAAATCGAGGCAGTCCCAGTTTCTGATACTCGAGTATATAAACCCCTGAAACCAGTTGTCATCGTAAATTGTGGCGAATTAATTCCAAGTAATTCTTAATTTATTTTCAATCTTCCTTTTAGTTAAGAAGAAAAAGTCAAGGGATTCCAAGAAGTCAAGCAAGAAGAGGAAGGAAAAGAAGAAGAAACATAAAAAGAAGAAGGATAAGAAGCATCGTCATAGTTTATCGTAAAAATATTTTATTTATTTTATTCATTTATTTTAGTGAAAGGGAGTCTGATTCAGATTCTGACTCAGTAAAAGTAAGGCCTGAAGAAATCCCAGATGTTCCGCAGAACAAATTTCTCTATCGTCCTGGCCCTTCTGCTCCAACTGAAATAGAGTATCCATTCATCTTAGTTTCTTAAATCAGCTTTTGATTGAAGTCGTTCATTCCATTCACCTCTTTTCCTAATTTCAGGTATGGTACTAACCAAAATAATGCAGTTGTTAGTAAGTCGGGAAGGAAGGTTAAGGGCCGGGGACAAGTGGTATGTTTTACTGTAAGCATAAAAAATTATTTTTTCATTTTATTACTTTGTTTGGTTTCCATTTAGCGCTATCGATCTCCAAATGTGTACACTGGAGGTTCAGGCAGGGCTTATACGCCTGAGCACTGGCACCAAGCATCTCGGAATGAATCTTATCATCGAGGAAGTAGGGATGATTACCGTACACATGCTAATCGATTTGCAGATGCTATGGGCATCGATAGGTAAGACTTCCACTCATTTAGCCCCATTTTCTGTTTCATGTTTGAGTTTTATTTCACTTTTACTGCACTCTGATTTGGCGAATATTATTACAGCTTTTTTGCTCTCTATCGTCTGTTGCTACGTGAGTCATTAGAATTCATCTATCTTTCCCTTAATGCATTTTTCATGCATACATACATTTATATCATCTTTTGTCCCCTTCGAAATGAATTTAGAATGTGCTTAAGCGTAAGAATATATACATCCCATTAAAAATTGAATTACACACTGGAGTGGATGTGTAAACTAATGGAGGTAGATTTGATCTTTTGTGTGGTTTTTTCATCTTTAGAAATGAAGAACGTGTTTCCAAGGCTGTTTTGCGATCACCCTTGAATGGACATGAAAGATCCTCACGCCGTAACCGGGAGAGGCATTACGAGGACAAAAGAGATATGTCACCAATTCATAAACGCCGGGATTCACGAAATTACGAAAGAAGTGACCGGTATGTTCAAAGCCCTTCTAATTACGCTTTTGGGAAAGAGAGTACTAGCGATTGAGCGGAAATTTAGGTTACTAGACTTTTGTCTCTTTTCCTTGTAGTGTTTTATTGGTAAGATATTACATTTTTGCAGAGAAAAGAACGTATTAATAAACCACGTTAAGCTCATTTTTGGATAGCGTTTACTATTAATTTTGCTTTTAGGTTTCTTTTTGTGGTAAGTATACATGAACATTCCTGATTTCATTTTCACATAACCACAGGAAAATAAGACTGCTTTTATTATTCTGGATTGTACTCTATTTTATTTGGACCCTTGTGTATGCTTTTTGTGTTCAATTTTAGAAGGACAAATCGATGTGCTGATGATGATCGCAGGATGAGAGATCAGGATCTTTCCCCTCCGCCTTGTAAACGTCTGCCAATTGATTATTCGTCTCAAGGTGAAGATGAAAAGGGGCCAAATACTCTTACATCTCCAAGCCCATTCTCACGAGATTACAAAAACGGTCATTCAAAGCGTAGGGAAAAAAGCCCCAGCAATTCTTCACGTAGAAAATCATCTTCGCCGCCAACTCGTTGGGTATGTGAATGTTCCAACGAAATTAGTTGGGAAATGTATGGCAGAATGACCTAAGAGATAGATTGGTTCATTTAAACGTGGATTTCTTCTAAAATAACCACAATATCGAAAGAATACAGAGCTATCATGAGGTGTATTGATTGCAAGTCGTTAAATCGTTGTATGAACGTGTTAATCGATGGTTAAGATTTTGTAAACAAAGCAAGCACTAAGTAACCTTCGACCTTGAAGGGAATTTTTCAGACATACAACTACGGTGCAATTGTCATATATTCTTTTTTTTACAGGAATTCGGTAGAAAGCGCTCACTATCAGCATCTCCTGAAAAGTCTCCGATTAGACCAGCTAAAAGGCGCAATGATTATTATTCAGATGCTAAAGCAACTCCAGAAACAAAACATGAAGTGAATAGGGGAAGATCTCCAAGCAATGAGAAACAACACATTGCTTCACGGAGTCCACCTGCTTATCTTGTAAGCAAATGGGAAGAACGCCACAGGGAGAATCAACGAAAACGGGAGTCGATGAAGAAGGTGGAATTGGAAAGATGGAATAGTGGTGACGATTATATCGACGCCTCATTTTCCCCAGCTCTGAAGCCCAATGCATCTCGTCGCAGGCCTAGCTCTTCTGTGTCACCATCATCACCACATACTCAACGTTCACCGCCAAAACGTACTGCATCACCAAGATCAGCGCTGATTAATTCATCTACGAATGTGGAGAAGCCACATACAACAGTAAGATCCCCTCTCTTGAAAGCACCTCCTTCTCCCATCACTGTTTCTCCGAAAGGGCTGACTGATGTCCCCGACGAGGCTGTTCCACCGAAGAAACCTCGATCCCCTCTTTTGAGCCCTCCTTCACATATCAAGCCTCCCGTTGCTGATTCCATAGCTGAAGAGTGAGTTTGTTTTTGGGAATATAATACGTTGAAAGTTCGGTCGTTTAAATTCACAGGTATAGGAATTGTGCTCTTGCCCCCAGTTTGAGATATTCGAGTTTCGTTAAAGTGTGCATTAAAATTTATGTTTCTCCCCATTCTATAATAAAAGTTCTTGGGATGTTCGAATTTTTCGTTAATTTGAGCTCTTTTTGTAGGGGTGAAATAATCGAGTGTTCTGAAGAGTTTCTGTGGACACAAAATTGCATTTTCACTACCGTTAATATGGAAAGTTCGTTTATTTTCAAAGTGATGCGGTGGTCAACGTGCACATATACCTAGTCAGAGGTTATGGGATCAATTCCCATCGGTGCGCATCCAGTGGTGTGAGCGACTGACTCTGTTAATTCTGGTTAACAAGAGGGGTGATGAAATTGGGTTTCTCATAAGAAAGCAACTCCAGAATACCTTCTCTCTGCATAAGTTAAGTGCTGTGAACACCTCTCCTAATGGGCTTGAAATTTGGTCTAACGGATTTTAGTGTGGAATTTGGGAAAGCATATTACCTTTGAATTTTGGACTTTATTCTTTAACCACTTTTTCGCCTTAAATTTGAGAATATGCCTGCATTTCCTATTACTTGGTCAAATTAAACCAAGATAGCCGGTTGGATATGTTTCTCCCTTTAAAAGTAGGCTATGGTTGGCATTTAGAAGTTGGAATATTATGGTGTATGACACTTACAATTACATTTCGAATCGTTACATCTCTTAATTTTGAAACAATTTCTTGTTATTAGCTGACATTCGCTTACAGAAACTCTTCTTAATACCACAGTATTTTTCTTTTAGTTCGCATTCCACTGAAATCAAACCATCATCATCGCACAAGGTGAGTAAAGTCCTATTCACTTATATGCGTCCCTCTCACTAATTTTTGACGATTCTAAGCCAATTGTGTAATATAGAGTCCATCTAAAGGGGAACGGTCAAGCAGTCCTAAGATGGATAGGAAAGAAGTGCAGGGAGATGAAACTCCTGAAAGCAAAGGTGGCGATCATGGGGATCAAGAGGAGACCGGTCCATGGACAACCAGTCGTTGGCAAACAGACGAGGCAGAAAATGGTGCCCAAACGTCCTCGACGAAGAAAAGTCCTGTAAAATTGGCGCTTGGAGGCAGCAGTAATATAGAGACCATTCCTCAACCTATCGATATGGATATGAGTGATGGCGAATCGGATGCAAAGAAATCAGAACCTCCGGCTGAGAAGAAATCATCGACCTCAATTACTAAGGTAAATTCAAGTAATTTTTTGCATATTTTGGAGCTACACTACAATCCTGTTTATCTGATCAAGTGGTTCATTTAAAGCTCGAGCCTAAATGTTAGGCTTTGAAAAAAGGAGGCATAGCACTGATATAGTTCGTCTTCTCTATTCTCAAAATGACTAATAGAGAAGTGAAAGGGAAGTGTGTTTCCATATGATTTGGCTAAAAGAAAGATATCCAATAGCTACTCTTATGTGAATCTCACATTCTAACACCCGCCTTCTTAATCGGAATTAACCAGTGCAGTTCACGATCCACATCACAGCATCCGTATTGATGAGCATTTATCTTGTGACCTCAATCTTGGTAGATGGCCAAGTTTTCCGGGTCTTCATCGTTAGTCTTTTACACATTTACTTATTACTCTGTTTCTGCCACTTGTGTAAAATATCTACATGTGATTAGTTCAAATTATAGGTCAATGTGTTAGCCAGTCGTATTAGTGTACCGGTGGTTAACGTGCCCGTTTGCAAGGTCAGAGGACATGAGTTCGATACCTATAGACCCGCAAATCAATCACATTGGTTAAGTCTGGTGACTAAAGGAAGTGGCAGAATTCGAGTTTCTCAACCTTTAGGCTCCATGATGCTACCCCTCAATCCAAGATGAGGGTTGGTAAAAACCTTCATAAATGGGCTTGGAAGTAGTTCATAAAAAGATCACGGTATTGGAGTAACTAATCATGTATTCTTCCCCCAATCTCTTGTACACCTGCTGACAGTTTTTCTCTTCTCTCTTGTAGAGTTCTAAGGCATCAGCCAAGAAGATACGATCTCGGTCAGTCTCTTCATCCGGATCTTCAACAACATCGGTATCAAGTAGGAGTCGGACCAGGCGACCTTCAAGAAGTAGTGGGTCTTCGTCATCTTCATCCTCTCCAGTCCCCCGATCTCATTCAAGAAGACGATCATCAGGGTCAACTCGTAGTCGAAGATCACGTCGGGATCGAGTAAGGAGTTCTTCGTCGAGATCTCGCTCTCGTAGACGCAGGAAAATGTCCAGTTCTCGCTCATCACTAAGTAGACGACGACACTCACGTCGCCGAAGGAGCTCTTATACGAGAAGCTCATCACGAGATCGTTTGAGAGGTCGTAGAAGAAGAAGTTCTTCCTCGGCATATTCAAGACGACGTCGACGACGATCCTACTCGTCGTATTCCAGCGCGTCGTCGAGGAGTACTTATTCTTCGGTTTCACGTCGACGCTAATTGGCTATCTTCGTCGTCTTCGTCGTCGTCATCTTTGATGTGTGTTTCCCACCCACTTTTTGCATATAAACTGTCGCGTGTTTTGAGGCAAAGCTGTTTGAGTTTTGTTTTTACTGAAAATAGATGATAATGTTGAAATGCAAAGGACGTTTAAGTGTTGTGAGAGGGAGGAAAGGGTGATACTTTGAAGCTGGACGATTATAGTACTAAACGGATTCCTGCTTATTTATATTGGACCTGATATAAATAATATAGTACTATAAAATATGCCCATTTATTAATATAATATACATTACGCTATTCGGATAAGACAAATAGTTGCAACGGAGAGGAAATAGTTTGGGAAGGAGCGGGAAAATTCGGTTCATGAGAGTTGAGATTATCACCTATTCTCTCCTCGGGCTGAAGAGTATTTCCTGCTGCTTTCGAGTAGGCTTGAGGCGTATCTGATGTCTACGTTAAGAATAACAATAGGATATCTGGCGTTCCAACTATTTTGGCCTTACGAGGTTTCAAACGACCAGACATCAGATACTGGAAGTCCTGGTCGAACGTTACGCCTTAGGAATAATGATCCTATTGGTACTGCAAGATTATTCCTTTCTGCAAGCATTCGCATGCAGTTGGCAACTTCACCCTTCACTTTTTGCTCGAATTCCGTTGAGGTGAGGTGTCCACTGTGCGGACATTGGACGGAATGGCCGACCTCACTTGTTTTTAAAGAAGGTGGCAGAATTTGGAGTTTCTCCCTAGGGAGGCTCCCGATGCCACTTCTCTGTTCAGTATGGGTTTGTTGGAAAACGCATTCGTAAATGGTCTTGTAAATTTTTATTAAAGTTCATCTTGAGTGAGCTCTCTTGAACTCTTATGTTAATATCAGTTTACCTAGTATCAACTACCTGTTTCGGGATAATAGTAAGGATAAACTCCCCAAGTTAACCACTGAATAAGAAGGTGGAGTGACATTACCATTCTACCTTTTAAGCTTTGTTAATTCTACACGTATGCTTTCTGCTGCTTTCGAAAGAATTTCCACCGGTTTTGAAAAGCAACATTTAGCAAATATAAGTGAGAGTAAATCTATGTTTATGCAATCATCACCTTTGAAACATAACAATCGTAAGTATCTCAAGCCTTTGTAGTAAGAGGCATCAAAAACAACTGGAGCCGTTTACCTTTTAAGACCAAATCTTTATGATTCACTTATCTTTACCTTCACAAAATATGGTACTGTAAAGCCATTTTGATCATTTTTTTATTAATCAAATGGACTAAGTTATTTCAAGCAGCAACTCTTCAGAAGTGAAATCCAAAAACTTATGAGTGAACGGGAACTGAGTATTACTGAATGGGGACCCGTGACTAACTTCAAAAGTGCGCGAAAATGATGCACTCCTTTCTGTCTAATTGCTTGAAGTTCACAACTAGACCCGGTATAAATCTAAAGCCAAACTGATACTATTGTGCATTAAAATGAATGTTATTATATACATCTTAGCTAGTCTTATCTGTCTATTTTTGGCGGTGAGAGGATAAATGAAATCAAGCACCATCAAATCAACTATTCTGTAAGGTCTGAACAGCGCGACTATGAACTAATTCAGAAACCTAGGGAACAAATCCAGAACTTTAGACTTTGTATTATTAAATTATTATAAGGTAAATCATACCCTTATAAGAAAGCAGATAGGTCAATACAACCAAATTTCGTCTTAGATGCATTATCTACTTCTACTCGACTCTCCGTTTCACCCATTTATGAAAAATTTTGCTATTCCCTTGAGTAGACAGATTACGGAGTTTTGCAAACTTAAACCTTTTGGCTATCCCATCCCTGCAAATGGTAAGACTATGAGCTACTGAATATCATGGGAGATCATTTTGACTTCTTAACCTCTGGAAGAAAAAATGAATTAATGTGGCAAGACCGACCACCATGATTTAAAACCCAATCAATAAGCGCTGGACATGGTAGACAAGAATTTACTGCAATCTAGGGAATGGGTCATGAAATTCCAATTTTGGAATATGAGCTACCCATTTATCAAATACTAAACAACCCAAATTAAAAAAATAAAATGAATTAATACTCCCTGATACTTCGACGTTGTCCTTAGCACCTTTTTGATCTTATCCCTTTATCATTTGTTCTATTAACTGATTTCAGTTGCTTCCCACAAAGTTTTTATTTTTTTGCATTTCTGTGAATAATAATGATAACAATTGCTATTCCCTACTTTTGGATGCTTTCTCACGATTACTACTCGTGACTTTTTGCTTTGTCTTGGATAATGGTTATAAATTAACTAAATACAGATATTATGCAATTTGTTAGTTAAATATCACAAAAAGCGTTGATGAAATCATGCATTATAAGAGCGGTTTAGTAGCTCTGAATAACGATGAATTTATATTACACTCTGAAATAGATTTGAATTTGTTTTAAGTGAACCAAATAACTATTTTCAGGTTGATAGATTATTGGCAAGATGAAATATCAATTGGGGTTTCTACAGGTTTAAACTCGTCAATCGCACTCTGCCTGTTTTGCGCCAAAGCAACTAACATGTTTTAACGCCATCTCACATAGCTAAATTCTTCTGCGATTTTCAGCGATGAAATCTTGTTGAAAATTCGCCAAATCTCGGCTAATTACATGAGGCTCACTTATCCAATATTTGTGCCTGTTATTCTAACGCAGGTGTTGATCGCATTTAGTTCGGTTAGAAAGTGGATTAAGTAAGCAGATCTGATAACCAGCTCAGGAGCCATAGGCACTAGTTAACAGTTTGAATATTCTTGTTCAATTTAATTTAGCTATTTAATGGGATAGTTGTTTAGTTCATACACCTTAAATCTAGTTTAACCTTAACGCCATTTTATTGATGCACAAAAATAAATATTGATCGAGTAGTAATCAGGTAACCAATTCCAAATCGCCAAATATTGCATTGTGAACTTCTTAATTTGCGATAAATTGACAATCATTAACAGCAAGATAGAAAACTACGCCTAAAAAAATTTCAAATGAATATGGATAATGCTAGGTTACTACAGCTCCTAATCTCATTCAGTTTGTCACAAATGTTTTTTGTATTATTGAAGTAAATTACAGCGAAGAGAGGGAATTAAGAGCTAATGTGCATTTTAATTTAATGTGTAGGTTGGTAAAAAGTGACTCCCTAGACGGACTCCAGAGGTTTAAACGTTCAAGAAGCTCGGAAACCAGTTGTGCAAAGGGACACTACAGAAATACATACTTAAATCAATGCAAAGATAATTAAGAACCCTCAGGAAAAAATCAAGGTCCCAGGTTGATTTAAAAAACTTCCTTTTTTGGAAAAAAAATGATCCGTTTAATTAAAAAGGTAATTAAAAACCTCCCAATCATCCCGCTGACTGCAAAAATCCAGTTCTCTAAATTATGACTACAGCGAAAATATTTCCATAATAATACATCCAGTTAAAGAACACCATTTTGAATCTCTCAAAATCGATTATAAATGAAATAAAAAAATCACTCAAACTATTTGGAGGCAGTTAGGGGAAAATATAAAAGATTTTAGGACAACATTTAGAAGGTTTTAATCACTGACTAGATCTCAAGTCTGATTGGCCGTGCAACTGTCTTTTGAATGGCTAAAAGGAGAGTAGTCATTCATGGTCAATCTTAAACCGGTATCAAAAAATTAGGTTACTTTTAAAAAGATTTCAAAATCGCGCTATTTGGAGTCTAGCCATTTCGGTTGAAAGAATGGCAACTGATAATTTACGCGACTAGAATGTCAGTAACCAAGTCCAGGATTGTCAAAGACGACTTTGACATAGTACCATAGGGTAACTATTATAACCCAAAACAACGCAAAAAAATGTTCTGCTACTTTTGGTCATGTAATAGTATCTGAGTGCACGAAATGGTAAAATTGTCCATTGAGGAATGAAATGGGCGGATATCGAATGGGGTTACATGACAAAATCAGAGTTCTAAACATCTTCAATTATTTGAATTCTGCCAGTATTGTACCTTCCAAATGTTTCAAATTTAAAATTTCGTGTTTTGAATATTGGGTTTCTGGATGAGTTCACGTAGGCAGCATTCAGAGCTTGCTGATCACTAGATTCAATTGAATAGTTGGCCATGTCAGGTTCATTGGCATCTTCATATATTTATGAGCAGGTAAATCATACCATAGTAGCAGTGCCCAATAGAGTTCACCTTGGGCACTCAAGGTGAACTCTAATTATTCAGTGCCATAAGTAAGTTTTCTACCGGAGATATGCTATTGAAAGCCTTAAAATATGGAATCCGATCAAACAGAGTCATATAAAGTCTTTATTTGACTACTTTTTGCACTATTCCTTTTACTACTGTGTTGAAATAAAATCAGAAAGTTTCTAGAAGTCCTGCACGAAATAACTTTTATATCGAATAGAAATGCAACAATATCTACCAGTATTTTATATATTGATATATTGATTCCAAAGCAGATAAAATTAGTAAAAACTACTCTCTGAGTAATTCTATTTATATACGTTTAGGATATTCAATCAGAATAGTCGCAAATTTTAATATCTGTTCGTTTAATCATGTCATCTAATCCAGGACTGAACATTTTACAATTCTGTTAAAAGAATCCATCTCTATCCACACAAAATATTGATTTCAAAATTTAAGTAAGATAGAAATAAATAAATCAGGTTATTGGAATAGCTGAGAGTTAAGGGCTCGGAGAAATGCAATATTATTATGTAAAGAAAATCTTAGCTTATATCAAGTAGATGACACATATTAATTAATATATGAGATTTAATAAGTACAGTTCTTCTGCTACCAAATAATTCAGATTTGGTTCGAGGAATAAGCGGTTACGGAATTGTTAAATTCCATTGTACATAGAAGACCGACATCCATTCATTAAATTTCAAAAGGTCTTAAAGTAGCACTAAAAAATTCCAGGAAAAGTTACTTCTATGGCCTTTAAAAATGAGTCATCTTAAAGGCTAACAGGAAACCCCAATCGATCCTAATAAGAGGAGCCGGAGTTTAGGTGGACAGTGGTGTAGAAAACGATACCAGAGAAGGAAGAGAGTGAGAGTTGTAAGAAGGAGAGCTGATTACACGTCTAAACTGCGTACGTGAAAACAGTATTATGTGTAAAGCATGTAAAATAAAGCATGCTTAGGGGTACTGTCTGTTTTGCCTCCCTTGTGAGTCACACCATGGTTGTATAGGCTGAGCAGACCTACGAGTCACCATGTGGTGGCTACAGATTCAATAGAAATTTCAAATTAAGTTTGTATTAAGAATAGAGAGTTACCAGTTACTAATCCAAGTCTGAGAAGTTTATTCTTCTCCTGAAAAGGATCCTCAGTATATCATACCCACCTTAAAATAAGCATCTACCTATTAAACTCTTATCTTTAATATAAGCAGAAAGTGGTAGGATATCGTCATTTTTCAAGACGATAAGGAGCTTTACACCGATTTAATGGTACGTAGGCACATATATAGCCTGGGCTGCACACTATGGGAGCTCAGACCCATAGGAGGAAGGGTTGGACTAGTAGCTCAACTAAAGCTTCTACAATTTAAATATTCACCGATGATGCGGTATATCTGCACTATTTAAGTCCGACTTTTATAAGCAAAATTAGATTTTCTCACCATGGGGCCCCATGATGCTACCTCTCTACCCAAAACGATTGCCGGAAAAAGCTTTTCTAAATAGACTTTGGAGTTATTACTTGGTTAAAGAAACCCCATTTACAGAATTTTATGAATTCTGCTCAGGGCTTTTGAAATCTCCAATTTCTTCCTCTTACAAACTGAATTAATTAAAAAGCGTTCAAGCTCTTGATAAAGTACTATAGCTCATATCAAATCCACAGTCCATTCCTCTTTCGAGTGGGTTCAAGCTAGGCGTTTCTACTCACATCTGTAGTGAATCATGCCGATGATTTAAGTGATTGATCAGACTGCAGCCGTTAGTTAAAGGTCACATGGTTGATACTCATCGGTGTCATCCATTGATATAGGTGAATAAACACGCAGGTTAATAAGAAGGGTCGATAATGCAAGTTTCTTATAAGAGCGGCTTCAGGATACTTTATGCCTGCCAAAATCTAGTTTTGCAAACACTGCTCTTAATGAAATTGAGGGGTTTTTCCTGTTAGTGGCATAACTCTCCCAATAAGTTAATGCTATTTTACTTTCTTGCGGTGTATGATAAGATAATCTACACCTTACCGTAAAAAGATTCAAATAACTTGAAGTGACAACCAATTACGGAATAAAATCACTCGTTCAACAAGCTCCGAATAACGTGGAAATAGAATTAGGTCAGGACATTAAGTAGTGATTGAACTTCATATGAGAATACGGAAAAATGAATGACTTTACAATTCAAATAAAGTCTTCTAATGTACTGCCTTCATTAACTACTTTTTCTTGATCATCTCAACAGTTTCTTACTCGAATATACCCTTCTCCTATTCTCCATATTCACATGCTTTCCCATGATTAACACTTGTAAGCAATTTTTTGCATAGCCATGTGAATAATAACCCTATTTTATGTTTTTAATCTTTTGCCGAAATATTTGTAAACCAATGGAACTATAACTCATCAAAAATTCTATACTAAAAAGTCCAACCAGACCACACTGAACTGAACTAAAGTATATTATTATCATTCAGTTCATTACACAACCATCTATATGCATAGGGAGAAAAGAAAAAAACTAATCACAAATTTACAACATCAATACTCATGAATCATGTTGACTAATTAATCAAATTATCACAAAAGGGGGAAGAGAGAAGGAGAAGGAGGAATGGTAGAATAATTAAATGGCGACACAAGGAAAGAGGATGGCTTAAAATAGATCAAAATCAGACGCACAAAGAATCTAGCTCGACACGTATACTCTGTTAAAGAGGTAATAATAGTAAGAATCGGGTGACAACAAATGCGACCAAGCCAGTTGGAATGACGATGAAATAACCGGAATGAGGGGAGGATATCACTTCGGTTGGTTGATGAAGGGCGTGACCTTAGGTCTTTCGGGAAGGGGCGGGGGTACCTTTTCGGGGATCAAAGGAGGTGGCATGGTACCCATCTTCGTTGGTAATGCAACATCGTCTCGGCGAGGTAGTTGGGGGCTCAACGTGCTCTGAAATGGCAAAACAGAAACAATTCAAATGATGCAAGTAGCAAAAGCTGGAAAAAAAGACACTAGTTGCAAAAGAAGAACTTCAAAGGTGAGAAGGTTCAGAAGAAGGGTCTGTCCTTATTATGATTAAAAAACCTGTAGTAGTAAATTAACTCCCACCTCTGCGCGTCCTAAATTTTCGTTGATTTTTTTACTGGATGCTCATTAACAAGCAGGGAACACGAAATCTGTCAATCGCCTTGTTGTAGTTCAATAAACCATCAATATCACAACCCGAGTTTCACTCGCGCATTACTGACGCCTGTTCCCTTCCCTTCTGATCCTCAATTCCTCCCTCTTCTTTTTCTTATACATTTCGAGTTGTCCAATATACACATGTTCCCATTTAGTGCTTAGTCCACTGATTTTTGGAAAGGCTGTTGCATGCTCCCAGCCTTCAATAAGATCATTGAATCAGTAAGGGAATATCTCTAAACCTAACTTGGTCCGACCGTTAAGAAAGCTCTTTAAACCAGTTATGGCCATTGTCCCGTCTTTATATACTTTGCTTCAATGCAGTACCTGTTCACGATTTAAGAATATTGAAATGGGTTGACGCCAGGAAAGTTTGCCCGTTGACAGTCAACAACATTGATTCTAGTCTCTAAATACGTAAATACCCACCTCTAGGGTATTCAAGTGAAAGCAGTGAAGTGAAGTGAAGCTGCAAACTGTATGCGAATTTTTACTGAGAAAACAATGCTTTTGGACTGCCGATAGGACCGCTGTCCAAAAGCACATCGATCAACAGGGATCCCCAATGACCAATTTCCGAATGCTCAAGGTCGCTTAAAAGATAAGGATGGTTGAAAAGCCAAAGGTCAGAATGTCTTCCTCAACAGTGACACCAAATTCAACGAAAGTCTCTTCAAAGAATCCTTCGAAACAACAATAGCCCATATTCTTCTGAGCTGAATAGTGAAGAAGTAAATTCCGGATTAATATATTTGCTAATTTAATAAGAATAAAGGGAGATACAATAAAAACACATAAAACAACTCTGCCTATTAAATAGCATAGGCATATGAAATATATCCTAAAAACTCCTTGTAAGAACATTGAAATAATTACATTTACTCACCGCTTTGGTTGTTGGGGGAGTTGGGCTGAAACAAAAGGAAACAAGTATAAAATTTTATGCATTACGAATAGAGTATACCACTTAAATGGGGAAAAGTAAATGCTCGAAACGCAAAAGTAGGATAATCAGATATTAGAAATTCGATTTATTCTTACTTTGGAAGGGAAAAACCTAATATACAGGGTGATAGAAATGAGACTCCTTATAAAAACCTATAATCGTTTATGTACGTGGCAAATTATCAAGCTGTGAAGTTTGCAAATCAATTCTTCGAGAGCAAAGATTTTTTTATTATTACAGGAAACCAATAACTGTCATGAAAAAACCAAAGTTCACTAGTTCCATATTTGCAGTTTCCAGTGTTTTGAAGAACTGCAGGCCAATGCTAGCGTACAATTTAATGTTTTTTTCATATTCCATATTCATATTAACAAAAAATTTTAGCAATTGAAATATTAATTTATACATTATGGAGTTGGTTTACAATCAAATACGGGCAATTCTGATTTTGAGAAGTGGTGGCTTAGGCATATTTACCTAAATATCATTAACTTATACATTTGTATCTATTTGAGACCTGTTTTCGAAAAGTACACTTTTACGAAGTTACAGGTATTTGTTTTTCTACTCTAGAATCACAAATGAAATGTAATATAAATTAAAGTAAAAGTTAAACTCACCAAAAGTGTAGAAGTCACACCACAAAAGGCTGATCATATGTGAAAATGCACATATAGGTTAAAATTAAAGTGATAGGAGGCCTAACCGAATATTTTCGGTGTACTTGAAGACTCTTGAAAAAAATGCGAACATACCAATTGAAACGTCACCTATTACTTATTTATAATTTCAAGAGAAATTAATTGGCACTCATAGTGTTCAGTTTCGCAGCTAGTAACGCATTACAATGCGGCTAGGCGAGATTTGAAGGGTTTTCTATGGCCGATATAGGCCCTAATTATGACTCTCAACCTCATTTGGGAAAGCCTCCTCCAACACTCATCTTGAGTAGAGAGGCGGAATCATGGAGCCTCTCCTGTGAGAAATTCAAATTCTGTCGTACCATTATTAACCAGACTAACCAGTGCAGTTAGTCATTCCGGTCGTGGGATTTGCACCGAGTACCATCGATCTCGTGCCATTTTCAGTAACCTCTTCATTCATGTTATTTATCTATTTAGCGTTTTAGTTGAACATCTAAAATATAAGAATGTGTAAAACTGATTTTCCTTGAAGAATGGATCCTGTTAGGGAGTTTAAGCCTTTGAAACACAGTGCCTTGCTTTACTACTAGAGGAAATACTAGACAAGTAAGACCGAGATGCTAATGTTAACTAATTGACTGGAAGCCGACAGAAATAGGTCGTTGTATTTTGAATTTGTCAAGGAGAAAATGAGAGTATGCAAGTTATTAAATATTTTTCCTTGACGTATAGTTAAGAGATTGTTGTTCGAACTAATGAATAACCTTGCATATCGAATAGTTTTTCTGAGGTAACTGAATATCTTAAAAGAGTCTTAATGTCTTTAAATTTGACGTCTCCTCTCTACTATTATTTTTGTGGATATTTTGGGATTGTTAGCCGGAATTTCACTAGGGTTGTTCCACTAAACCTCACTTGGTAGTAGCATTGGAATTAAACAGGGAACGTATTGAATAATGGAAGTGCACACGGGTCCTGTCAGAATGTACATAAGTAACAGGTAGATATGTACTAATAGCAGTTTGCACACACAAGCAACCATACACGTAATGCCCTTCTCTTTACAGGAGGATGGAATGTGTCCTTAAATTGACCAATAGTGAACACGGGCAAGTAACAACGCGCATGTATTTGAATTAATACTAACATGACCTAATGGTAATAACAGTAATGCCCAATTTAACAAATAAATCTCAGACTTAAACCACTACATAGCTCAGTGTCGGAGGGTTTATGTTTTGTCTAGGGATTAGCGATTCTCTGAGACGCCCATAATTCCTATCAGCATGTGAGTGCCCAACGCTTCTGAAAAATTGACAATAAGTCTGGACAAAAAAGTCATTGATCAGATGGTGGATTGAATTTCTAACGCCAATTATGGAAAGAAAACGGTTAACCTTATAAAGTCTTTTACGTTAATAAATGTCCTGAAGTAACTATGCAACTGTCTTCTTTATTGCTAATGGGTACATAGCAGCAGAACTAAATAGGACCTCACTTTAATACGAAAAATAAATGTCTATTAAATAGGTTAAATATAATCTAGACTAAACCTGACTTCTAGGTATAACATTAGTACATCGATAAAATGACAGAAAAGAATAAAAAACCTACACCGGAGAGAGATCAATTAGGGGTTGTGGTGAGGAAGAGACACCCGATATCGGTCGTTGTTGCTGAACTACAGACGAGTTAATTACTGCTGATGGTTGAGCAGAAGGGAGTGGAGGAGGACGTTTAGGTGGTGGAGGTGGTGGTAGCGATGGAGGCTGAACGAGTTTAATGTGTTGAGGGGAGACGTTTGCTGATGCATTCCATGGTAGAGTTGGTGGCTGAAGATCATAATTGGTCGTCTGACCAATCATCAGTCCCCCATCTCTGCTGTCGCTAGCCACATTACTGACCTCATTTAAAAGATCACTGCAGCTGTGCACCAGATGGAGGGGCAGTGGTGATGGCAAGAGTTGCTTCAATACGGAAAGATCCGGCATATTTAAACTGGAACTGGGAGCTGGAGGAACTGGCGGTGGAGGTCGTGGGGGGACTACAAATGACATATAAAATGCTAGGACATCATCAAAAGCGTCTTACTTTACTTTGAATCTAAATATTCTAAGTTATCTCTTTCTACGATATCCTAAGACTCTTCCGTTTGTTTATGCTATCCATTTGACTATTTATTCCCTCTCTGTAGGCACATAACACCATAAGAACACAATCACCGCAACCTCCATTTCATCACAGTGACCTACATCAACTACGGCCCACTTTAACCCCTTAGTTTCCATCACTCTTCTCACTTCTGCCAATAAACCTGCATGTTACTACTGTCTTACCTATTTTTGTTGAGTTAAGGTTAGTACACATAGGAAAGATACAGTCTGCAGAGTGGCAGAATGCAATGATAATACTCTAAAATGTACTAATAGGGAAGATGGACATGAAGCGTGAGATCGGCACTTGTATGGCGCTCACGATATTCATGAAATAGCACTTCCCCAGTTCATATTTCAATCGAATTTAATCAGTGCACTCGTCAATCGTGTGCGCATTGTGAACTAATGCATTATCTATTTTCCTGGAGCATAGATAGGATGAAAATACACTTTTACCGCACCACTATGATCCAGCTCATCCGTCCGTGTTTCGAGGTCAAGCCTTTACACTCTCTATAATAGAGACTTTGTTATTGTCCTGAAAATCTTTACTCCTCTCCGTTTATTTCCTTCCCGTTCATATTACTGTCGCACAATGCATATTTGGTCCCCATTCAGCCAATGGACTTCTGATTTGGAAGAGACTAGCAGTTTGTACAAAATTTACAAATTTCGAAGAGAACCTATCTTAGAATAACAGAGTCACAACATCCTATAATATTCTAGTTATTATATTTACACAGCCTCTCGAATAGGAAACCCCACTGGATTCTGACTTTTCAAACAGCGGAGAATATGCAACTTCATCGCCATATATCTTGTTCACTAAGCTTAAGTTTTACCTGTATAAATAGCATTCAGCAACATATATCAACCAATAACTCATCCAAATGAGTAAGAAGGCAGATTACCTGTAACCTATCGGAGGTCTCTTTTCTTAACTTTATTATAAAATGTCTTCTTTACCTATGTGTTAAGAATATGGATTGGTTACCTGGTTGGATAGTAATATGGCAGTGAGAAGACTTCATTACCAGGTAGAAGTATAACAGAAATGGAAAAAAGTCATATTTGTCATAGAAATAGTATGACAGGTATAGAAAGGTTCAATATCCGAAGATAATAATTATGTGCAAGGATATGAATTGAACAAAAGGAAGCATATTTTTCAAATATTAGTACGTAAATTTCAGAGGCCTGCGAAATTCAATGAATATCTTTCAAGCAAACTCATTTTTAGATTTGATTTCTTTCCGCTTTTTAATTGTAATGTTTCATTCTGAAAATCATATTCATATAAGCATTTTCCCTTCATTTTGTATTCCGCAGAACAGCCTTAATTTCGGAAGGATCATACAGCCGGTAGGAAAATCTAGAAGATTAGTTGCATGACTGATTTCTTTTTTACAAACCTTTTGTTTTTGGTAAGAATTTTCTGAATATGATAAAACTTACCCAAAAGTTTTTCAAGTATCACTAATTGATAACTTAGGGCATCATAACGACGAATAACTTTGTGTGCCATAACGACTTAAAACTGAAATGTCGTACAAATCTATCAACGCAAATTATACATGTGATTTAAACTTTTGATAGTAATTCAGTAGATCTCAAGACTTCTTGTAATCTTAGACTCAAGATCAAAAAGAATTTTTATATAGTAATAAACGCCTGTTTTGCTAAACCATGTGAACTTCATTAACAAAAAATCAATAAACTTTGGCGACACATTCCACGTTGATTAAGCAAAAACCGATCATTAAAGTAAAACGCGATAATAAAGGAAGTATAAGAATAAAATTTGATGAAATGTTTTTTACACGATTTCCCTGATCCATATAAGTCATTATACCTCAAGTCCTCAAGATAGTTAACAAAATTCAGATAAAAATAACAGAAAATTCGCCTAAACTGGAGCAGTTTCACATCATGGCCTTTAATGATAAATCAAAACAAAGTCAACCCAATCGTGATTAGATTAAAAAAAATCACCCATAATTCAATAGCATCGCAATATTAGTAACGATGGAAGCATATATTAGCGTGTGATGAAAATACTTGAACTGCACCCAACTAATGGAATTTCTATGAGCGGCAGGCATAAAGCGTGGCTTACCATGAGGGAAGGGAGCGGATTGGAAAAGAGTCTCACATTCATTTACTGTCACTGCTGTTGTTGAGCTAGACGTTGTCGAGACATCATCATCGTCCTCATCCCATAGATTGATGAGATTTTGATCCTCCGTGGAGATCATGGTAATAATGCGTTTTCGACGCAACTCATCAGCATCGACATTCTCTTTGCGTCGGAGATGCTCCAAGCTGATGGTTGGTTGGAAGACTGCTGGTTCAGGAGGATGGTCGTGGGTGAGAACGTAGTCTTCTTCAGCCACTTCAATCAGTTTCTGCATGCCCACTAACCATTCACGTGTGCCAGGGTCGAAAGACCCTGAACCCGCGGCTAGAACGCTTGCAAAGTCGTGTGGAGTAGAGATCATTTCAGAAGATTGAATCGGTAATCGAGGGGTGGAATTCAGACGAACTGAGAGAACAACTTGCTGAGCTGAAGTCTCCATTGTCACCTTGTTACCACTCAAACAACGAACAGCTTCAACAGCCTCACTTTTAAAGGAAGAAAACTCAGTCAATGGCGATAGTTCTCTAGACACAGTGGGGATATACTGAAATATTGGCTTACTAGGGTGACGAGAAAGTGAGAAGTAGTTGATCGCATCCTTCGAACCTAGTGAGAATGATAGTACCGGCAGAACTGGCCAACTCGACAATAGACTGGTAAATATCATCAGCCTTGACCTCTCCACTTTCACTACTCCAAGTGATTCGAACGGTGGCGTCGCCAGGTCCTGCTGCGAGGAGTTCCTCTTGAACCACTTGGCGACGCTTTTTTGGCTCAACCTTTCAAGGAAGTAACAGGCATTTGAATAAAAAATTTAAAAAAATAGAGCATATTGGTTAACGTGTATGTCTATCAGGTGCACATCCGGTGATGTACATGGCCAATCGTACCGGCTAATTCTGAAAAGCTGGAGGGATGGAAAATTGTACGTTTCTCAAGAGCAATTCCAAGATACTGGGGAAAGTTGAGTTTGAAAAATTCAAAATAATGAGCATATAATTTTACGTAAGTGAAATGACTGTATTCACATAGCTACTTTATATTAAAAGAAGTTACTACTGAAGACAAATCTTGTCTTAATTACTCAAGGCTGAGGTAATATGGTGGTCCTTAACCATTGCATTAGGTCGCATTGTACATGGTTAACTTGCAATGGTATTTACATAACCTGAGTTTCTCTATCGTAAACTTGCATAAACTCCGTTTCCTAAATGCTCTCTGAATGCTTTAGTTGTCTTATTTTAACCGTTATCTCAAATCGTTTAGCATTGTAACCTAATTTTCTACTAAGTTCCGCACATAACTGATGTCTCGGTTTGTAAGTTTTTCACCGATTATCCAACATGATGTAATCAGCTTAAAGATGATAATTACGTAAGTACCGATTTAATGCAATCTCTCAAACAGAAAGACCTTAATCCGAAGAGTTCTGAATTCTGCTATGTGCTTTTTAATAAATCAAAAAAATTGTAGTCGTGCTGAAAATGTACTGGAGTAGTAAAGCACCTTATAATGCGATTAGATAAGTGGCTAATTAAAAGTTCATAGCCGCTTTCTTTATCTAGCTGCTTGCAAAATCAGACAGGAGGCAAATTTCGACGAGACAACTGAAAAATGCACGTTAAAATTAGACGGAAATGACGCATATTCATTTCAGGCATAATGTAATTTGAACATTCCGCATTTTAAAAATGATCAGCAATTCTTCATCAAAAAGCACACTAGGGTATACAATCGAATCAGAAAACGAAATGGTCGGTAAAAATAAATTCAGAGATGAGCACAAGCTCGTGATGGAATACTAGCAGTTGTAGAACATGGCATATTCTAAGTTAATTGCAGTAAGAGAACACAAATAGACATGTAACATGAAATATTAAATTGAGATCAATTTCTTCATCTTCTAATCTAGGCAATGCACCATACGTAATTCAATTTACAGATGCTGTAAATGTACTGGATATTAACATAGGGTAGGAGGCTCTCGGTTAAGTTTCACTAACACCCAACTCTAGCGCTGTTGTCTTATTACTCAGCAATGCTAGTACTTTGAGGTCCAAGTTATGCTTGGTTCGTTAGTATCAATTTTCCAATAATGGATCAAATACCAAACAGCTGGTGCTCTTGGAAAATCTCATACTTGTTATGAGAGCGATTACTTATTTCTACAATGTTTTTGAGTAATTCTTGCTCAAAACACTAAATCTGTTCTGATTCTCAGAGTCTTAGTCAAAATTCAGACGTACATATCGCCAGAATAGCAGCAACAGTAGGGAAAACACAACAAAACAAATATTTTCGGAAATCGAGCTGAAATAACTCAAACTCTGCCCCCAATAACTTTCGATGAAAACCTGATTCAAATGATTTCGATGACCAAATAAAACAAAAGGACAATAAATAAAATTTCCTATCAAAGATACCACTTGAATGTTGATATCAAAAACTGCAGCGACAGGCCGATGATCACTAGTTCTGATTTCCGCTCGGTAATAAACAAGTAAATTCTTGCAGAGCAGCCTCTCTTCGTCACTAGAGTCAGCACTCCTTCCATTACTGCCATTATTCAACGGTGGACTGTTTGACTTCTTAAAGACCAGTTTCGCCTTTCGCCAGAGTATCCGATCAGTCCATGCTGGACAGCGTTGCTTTTCCGAAGTGTCATAGGAGTCACAGAACAAGTCGTATCGATAAGTAGGAGCAAAACGTAGGGGACCCTCGCTGAACCCATCAAACACCTCTTTAGCCTCTCTTTGCACTGAGAGTTGATCAGCTCTCAACAGCTCCAACCAGGCAGATCGAGATATTAATGATTTCACTTCGTCGTTAGGTAGATTAATACGATAATTGAGATCACCAAACCAAAATACATAGTCATGCATGAGGACACTGCGCTTATCTGGCCCTAGAATCAAGCGTTGGGCAATGTCGTGCATCTCCGCATTGCGTTCTTTAACAGCTGTTTGCCCGGCAGTTAGATGGGAGCAACAGAAACACAGTGAGGTTGAGGCAATTTGAAATCTAACAGCACAGGCCCCTTTATTTCCGGCTTTTCCATGCATTCCTGTCTTAACAGATGCAGAAGAGAGTCCACGTACATAGTCACAAAGACCCAGCCGAAGGAAAACGTATATGCATACTCCGACAAGCTGTGTTGTACAGAGAAGGACGTAGGGTTCTCCCGTTTCAGAATTCCGATCAAGCATAGCTTGCATGGTTGTGCCCCAGTACGTCTGGCTTTCAGAACTCTGCTTACCAGCCACAACATTGCCAGCATTCAGGTCAATAATCTCCTCAAATCCAATGGCATAGATGTCCGTAGGACGAGAGAATGCTTCTGGGTCTGCATGAAGATTGACGTAGCCTGTATATCTCTTCTCTTTCTCCAACAACCAGTCGGCAATATCGTTATCCCGATGAGCCAGAGAACGTACATATCGACCTCCGTTCACATTCCATGTTCCCACAAACACCTTCAGCCTTTCCCGATGAGTAAACTCTGCATTACGATCAAGAATACTCTGTAGAACGGATTGAGGAAGGAAATGCAGCGGTCGAGGTAGAAATTGACCTATAAAACAAATGATACGATTTTGATACTGAATTCGACCATCGTTAGTATCTATCGGTAAAATAAACATACCAGCAACAAGACGCTGCCAACCGGAGAGACTGGAACTATTCAGGAGAGCGACCATAGCTTCCTGTTTAGCGCTGTCGAAGAAATTGTTTTTGATGGTTCTAGTGGCACTGCGTTGGACGATCTTGAATTTTGATCTGTCCCCACCCAAAGCACCTGTTCCTGTGTAGATTCGACTCACATTGTCACCGTTTTCTGCCCATAACTAAAATACAGAGTAAATAAAATAAATAGAGTCTTTTGTTAGATTATTTAAGGTAAATGAATTGGGCATTCACAATTGTGCATAACTTGTCAAGTATAAGACCAAGATACATATTCTGATAACTTGCAGCTAATACCTACGAGAACGCTACAAATTGATCACAAGATTCTTTCATAATTAACGTAGAATTGGTGGAGAATCGGTTAACAACAGAAAAGTCTCGGGATAGCTGCAGAATAGGGAGCTATTAGTTGAAAAGTAAATTAGAACTAGAGATTAAGTTCATTTCTAAATTCATCAGAAGATATTGTATAAGTGATTTCAACCAATGAGTCGAAATGACCGACAACATGCACTCAGTCTGCTCTGCTCTAGTTTACATCACCTAGTGAACATAACAGTGATTTTAGGAGAGAGGAAACGAGGAAAGAATAGAGATTTGAATATTCGACGCCATAACAATTTGAATAGAATGGATAACTACTGAACATAATGCTCTGCTTTCCGACTGTAGCATTAGGAATTACCAAAACGGAACACATCAATAATGATTTAGGTCACACTGTGGGTCATTTACTGGAGAATATTTTGTTCCAGAAGCTTCTGTTAACATATGCACCACCAACCACAATTTTAGAATAATTCACTATTTTATGTACTTTTTACTTGATTGTATGACTGAGTGTCTAGGAATAATAGAAATTTATCAGTAAAACATCCGTAGTAGATCTCTTAGAGTAGAAGAAAACCATTTTTATTTAAATGTAAGACGTAATATCACCTAAGTCATTTACAATATGGAGATCTTATAAAGTTTAACAAACATGACTCGTACGCTTTGAAAAACTACCAAACTTATGACCAATAAACCAGACAAACAACAACGGATAAGTAAACTCACGGTTTGAAAGATTTCTTGAGCACGCCTCTCCGTGTGGGGGTTGCTGTTTGAGAGAAGGTTCAGTGCCTTGAGAAATTGTGATCTGAGTAGCATCACGGAAATCATTGTCTGCACCACATTTGTCCTGTCCAAACAGTCCACACAGTTCGTTCGCACCTTCGGTACCAAACATAGAAATATGAAAGCCATGTAGAGATTTAGCATCGTCAGGTAAATAAACTTAAGTACCTATCCAATGAAAAAAAGAGTGAGTTGCCTGTCTGCTTGGTTATTTTGATCAGGCATCAGTGGCTTAGTGATAAATGAAAACGTCTTTCTAGTCAGATATCACGGACTCGATACTCAATGGTACATATCGAGTGAATAGTTGAACTGAATAGTACCAGTTAACCAATATAAGTGTCTCAAATAGAGACGTTCAAAGATGTTACTCCACTGGCCAATGTGATCGTTGAAAATAGGCGTCCCTTTATCAAACATGAGAACAATTCTTCTAACTAAATAATACGAATTAAGCCAGTTTAGTTTCAAGAAATCAAATAAGTTTTTACAAATACATGGATATGTGACTATTACAAATTCCATCCCTGAATGTGATATTGGGGCCTATCACCTATTTATACCAGGATTAAATATAATATGATCTAGAAAATACATATCAATTGGTTATCCATGAAAGTCAATAACTAAGAGCTCCCTACCTAGTAATAACTGCCTAAAATATCTCAACGCTTGAATGAGGGCATAGGTTTACAAGATTTCATCTTTAAAACTAAAGATCGTCGTTAGAAAGTCAGCCATGCTTATCCCAACTTGATCTGTACATCACAACTTTGTGTCTTTTACTCAGTACAGACAAGTATACCCTGTTCTTAAAATCTTAAATACCCTTTCTATCCCTCTCATTCTGCTGCTTTGCGAAGATATCTGTGATTCACAACTAAATTTAGGAAAAAAAGACTCTTTGCGGATTTCATCTAAGGATAAACATTGTGACAATCAACAAATGTTCATTTTATTTGCCTTATAATTACATTTTATCCCAACTTAGGCCAAGAAAAACAAAACAACACTAAATTGCTGTCAGATAGAGAAAATTCACATCCTTCATACAGTTGCTTTGGCTCCCATTTTTGCTCATTCTAAAAAAATCTAAATAAGAGTATGATGACGTTGTAACTATTTGTTTTAGGCAATTACTGATATTTATGGTTTACAAGAAACGCTCCTTACGGACCCAATTACACAATTTGACTCTATGTTTTGTTAAATTTTGCTTTGATCGACCGATTATTTGCCGAAGGAGATCTCTCGCCATGTTAGAACGATTCGCCCCACAGCAGAATTTAGAGGTCAAGATTTGGGGACAGTATGCAAAGAGATGTTGCTATCAAGACAACTGTGTTCTGACAAAGTGTAACCCGAGGCATGCATATATGCCCTCAACCATTATTTAAGTCACCAATGGACAGGTGCCATAATCACCAAACTGCATTGCGGAAATATCTACGAGGTGGAAACCGGAAAAGACATTTGATTTCCAGATCACAAACAACTCAAACCAAGAGGGTTTGATGTGTCGAATCGTGAAAGACATTATTCTATAAATAGTCTTGATACTATTAATTTTTGTATTCTATACCTTACAGTTCTCTCACTTTCGAACAGCCTGTGATCTCCCGACGTAGTTCAACGATAAGAAAAAAACGAAAAAGACATTACTACCAGGAATCGATGGCATTTTTCTCGTCTCCCGGTCGATCTCGCGATAAAGACTGACCGGTGATCAAATCTACGAATAGGCGTGTTACATAAAAGAAAATAATATTTTTCCCAAAATAATTCTTAATTATAAGATTCGTTATTTTCCACCTTTGAATTCCCTTTTATTCGAACGAATTTATCCACATTATGGCTGTAAATGGCGCTTAATATGAATTGGCCTATCGATACGGAAACATGCATCTTATTTTGATATGGTGGTTTGTGCCCCTTTGTATTGTGCTGTTGTCCGGTTGTATTTGTAACTAGTGTAATTTCTTAGGGAATCTAAGAGTCAGTTACGATATCCCACAGAGAAAAGCTGATCATAACAGGAAAAAAATATGAATTGAGGTAGTAAGACCGACCAACTTAATTAATCATCCGACCAATGAGCATTGGACATCTAGGACGGGAAGTTGCTCCGAAAACCAGAGGAAGAATTATGAAATTCAGTTTTTGGAACGTGAAATAAACATTGAGTAAACATTGTAACCCGCATCCTAAAATCAATTGAAGTAAACCATGTCTGATACTCTGACTTTAAACTAAATATATTTTTGCGATCCCATCCTCTCTATTCCGTGTTGAAATTTACCAGATTTAAGTTGCTTTTTCAAAATGAAAAACTGTGAATTATTTTAGTCCTGTCGCGAGTTATGATAATAAATTTACTTGTAGCGGTAAATTAAATCCAAATGGACATTTCGTGAGAAAATTGAGCTTTCACCTTCTTAGTTTTGGCGTAGAGTGGCCATTTGGCTAAACTAATGGAAATGGGATTCTTGATTAATAAAGGCCAATCTGAGGGGAAAGCTCTTCAAGAGAAATAAAAAAGGGAAAGTGATGGATACGGGAGAACGCTGAACGTACCCCATCTGTAACATATTGGAAGTTTATAGTGTAGTTAGTCACTGGGAGCCTGGATACTACACCATTGAAGACAAATATTCATTTTCTGAAGAAAAAGGAGAAGAAAAGAGGGAATAATTATATTTAACTGGTAAGAAAGAGCACGACTGTACTAGATCACATCATATTATTTCGTGTGAATTATAACTGACTGGATAGACAAAGTAGACACAATTATGTATGAGTGACATCCCCCTGTCGTCAAGTCGCCGGCTCCTAAAGGGTGTTTATCAAATGGTCTGATACTGATAACTCAGGTACTACAAAACTATTATTTTATTTGATTTAATATGAATAAATATTGTTCGTTCATTTTAAAAATCCTACTAATATTTACTTTGAATTTAAAAGAACCTTAGAAAGGACAAAACTCAAGTATTTATTAATAACAAATGCTAGAAATAACAATAAGAGAGAAGTAAAAAACAAAAATACTTGGTCTCAACTGCAGTTAAGGAATCGAGAGACTAATGCTCAGGAGAGATATCAATTCATATCCTAAAAAGTCCCATTAGAAATTACTGAGACTGGACGGCATTTTACGTCGCTGAGAGGTAAAAATATCAACTAGTGATTTCTAAACATACATTTGAATCAGTTTGTAAAGCAGGTAATGGAAGATAAATGTAACTGATCAAAAAAAACATCACATTGAGTAACTTTCTACTCAAGATTGACAGATTAAAAACTAGAAAATAAATAAAAATAAGACGTAGGATCGTGGATGAGATAGACATATTAACCTAAACTGATATCATAAATATATGAATAAATATCATAAAAATATGAATAATTTATTTGTATCATTAACAAAACCATAAAACTTACCTTAAATGAGATAAACGGAGGCAGATACATAAATATTAACTGGAAAAAATACTAATGATGACTTACGGCGCCTACTTGGAGTCGTTTCACTTCACTACCATCAAAGTGAAAGAAACCCCAGTTATTCAACCGTTCCTCCAAAGACGCTAGAAGAGGCCAAACACCGTCTATGCCCTTCGCATTCACAACCGCATGATAGTCGAAATGAATGTACCCAATTTTCGACTAAAACAAACAACATAATAATATTTCTACTAACAAATAATAAGTAGTAACTATTTCATAAAACAATTCAATAATATAAGCATGTAAGACTGGTTTGACGCAATAGGTAGCAAAATCACCTCATAATAAAGATACAAATACAGACCTGATAATCGGAGATATTCCAGTATTCTTTGTAAAAGTTAGAGAGTTTCCCCTCATTGCCCTTCGTACTCATGAGATTGAGGATGATAGTATCATTATATCTGGACATAATTTCGGCAAAGTGTCGGTTGAACGGCCTGAGGGAAGTATCCACAAAACGAAAAATGATTTTGTGTGAGCCCACTTGAAGACCTGGTTGCTCCCAAAACAACGGCACAGTTCCACGGATTTGCACGTGACTTAAAACCTGATTGTTCACGTTGATAAACTGAAAAGCACACATATACATCACGTTAGTCGTTACATAACATTAAGGATTAAATTATAAAAGAGCTCGATCCATTAGTTTCCTGTGAACGTGTGTGACTCTGTAAGATTTGAAAATTTGACATTGGCATCCTAACGATTGATGAGGTAGCACTAGAAAACATTTCAATTAAGCGACACTAAAGAAGCATGGAAATTGAGGGCTTAACGATGATTGATGAGAATTGAATAGTCTACAGATCTGAAGAGGCCCAAGACAGATAGAGTAGCGTAAGTTTGATCTAAAAAAATGAGCCAAGCACTAAAACAGCTTCGTGAATAACTATAATGCCTCACATCACTAGTTTGAAACCCACCTAATGTAAAATTAGTGATCGAAAAGACCATATAAACTCACTAATGTTGTTTAAAAAGAACATTTTTTGTGCATAGCGTCTTTAGTGTCAGAGACTACAAATTTTAGACTTCCCGATTTGGATTCACAGAACAGCATAAGAAATCAAACTTACTAGCAAACAAATCCTAGGGCGCTAAACTTCTTTATCCGGAATGAGTGTTAAAAACACTTTGCGATAAGTCAGAGACCATAATTTTAATACTCATTGATGCATATCCAGTGATGTGGATGGCCAACCACATTAGGTGATTATAGTTAACAAGAGGGATGGTCGAATGCCAGTTCCTCATAAAAGCAGCTGAAGGATACCTTCCTTCTACCAAAATAAGATCTTGATAGCATTTCACTTAATCAGCTTGGAAACCTTGTGTGGACTGATTAATGCTAGTTAATCAAGAATTATTTGACATCACCTTCCTTTTATCACTATCTATTAAGTCAGAGATTATGGATTGTATACTCTTGAAATATTATCAGCTCAAATCAAATTATACCTCACTTGCTAATTTTATCCTGCAAAAGACTGGTTAAGATACTGTTTTCCAATGGTAGATTCACCAAAGTATGCTTCCTTCATCTGAATTTGAAATTAAGATTGGTCGCCAACAATAAAAACAAAGAGTCCAACTTTCAGAATTGTTATAAGTCAGGACATTAAATGAAAATTTCGAGCACAAGATTAACAAGCCTCCCTGCTTTATGACTTGGGCACACATGATCGTCGTATTATATGTAGAAACTACAGTTTCGCTTTTGATAAAGCATAAAATCAGAATTGATAACCGTTAAATAATAATCACCAACGAACTATTCCTGCGCAAGACTGTGGCATCTTGTGTGCATTCGACGATCATAGTTGAATGTAATTACCTTAGCAAGTAACTTTCAAGTAGCATAATAATCTCCAAGTCCATTGGTGGAACCTGTTTCTCAACATTCATAGTGGATAGAGGCAAGGCAGCCTAATATTTCTCTGGATGCGGAATTTGCATCTTGTAACTACACTGTTGGGAATCCCAATCACTTAACTGTCCGCACACTTTAACTAGATTGCCCTCTTTTGTTCGCTTAATTATATTTTTTTCATCCTGGTATGAGTCATTTCGAGTTGTTGTCCTACTATATTAGCACACGCATACTTCACTACAAGCCACTTGAATAAATGGATGAATAGGTCCAATTACATAAATCTGAACGTTAAGATCGGAAAACTCAAATAATCCTTCGTTTTCCAAGTAAACAATTGGTGAAATGCTCGTCTGTGGCACAGCGATTAACGTGCTCTTTTGCGAAGCCGGAGGTCTCGAGTTCGATGCTCGGTGTAAAAGCAGTAAGAAGAATGGCCAACGACGCTAAAGGAAGTCTGACTACTAAAAGGAGTTACAAAATTGGAGTTTCTTGCTAAGAGACTCCATGCTACCTCTATAACCAGAGTGAGTGTTGGATAGTACTTTCCAAATAGACTCGGGAGTTAGGCTGAGCATGCATGTGAATCTAAATTTTTCAATACATATATATGGTGCAGAGATATGCCTAACAAATCTATTTCTCTGCCTTTACGAAAATAATAAATAGGACGATGAGGCAAGTTTGAAATAACAATTAAAATCATGTATCACTCGAACTACTCTGTAATTATGAGGATAGGATAAGCGCCACTGACTTAAGCATTAGACTCCTACAGTTTCAGATGTGCACCTACGTCAAAAAAAAACAAATTTTGAATGATTTATAAAATTTGCGATTGCAAAAATATACGAATTTAAACAATGAAGTATCAATCATTATATTCGCGGTAGTCTCTCGAACTGTCATTTTGTACCTTCTTAAATTCAGGACACAGAATATGTCCTAAAAACTCACTCTTCCATTAATGAACTGTAGGCTGAAACTGTATGAAACGCGACCCCCCTTCCCCCCGGTTTTTACCCACAGCGTAAATCTGTTCAATATCTCTTCTCACGTCTAACTTCGGGTACTATAAGGGTGATAATTAAGCCGCTCTGGGATGAAAATTCAGCCATTCCAGGATTTCGCGGTTAGAGTCTTAATACTGTGAACATCACAATTAGCAGAGGGAAATCTTAATCGTGTGTCACGATAACTGAACTTAATAGCATCAAAGGTTTAGCCAAGAAGGATTTCAAAAAACAAATACAAATCACAAGATGAGATCAAGAGATATTATTCGTTTTCAGAACTGGAATCTTCAAAATGAAATTAACTCACCGTTTAGTAGATTTAATACGCGCCTCCTTATCCAAAGATTTTTGACAGACCAAAGGTTTAACAGTAAAAGGGCATTATCTAAGTGTGGAGTAACCAACTGACATGTAGCTGATTCTGAGTATTCACATTTACGTTTGTTTTGATCTGACTACGGTCATCAGAGTTACGAGAATTCTGCATTAGACTGTATGCGATACAATGTTTACGTTAACCTCCTCTATATTGGACAGTCGTGAAGAATACCTAAAACCGGAAGAATAGTATCGTTTTGTCTAAGCATTAATATAATTTTATGGATTTGATAACTCTATTTATTAAAATTAGTGAGGTTGATAATAGTCCCTCTAGTGATCCCTACAAACTGCAGTATGAGAAATCCCAAAGGAGAACAGCCGCGAGAAAATAAATTAATCCCAAGTATGACGATAAAAGTCAAGATTGAATAAATCCCCTATTCTTGTCATCTAGTAAAAGAAAGTCATTTTACTTCTTGCACGTAATTAAGGGTAAATCAAAATTATTTTGATAGTGTAAAGTTAATTGAATGATGAGCATATTTTGGAACGCATCTTCCTATACTCATAGTAGGTATAGGAAGAAAATCATGAGTAAAAAAACTCAAATCTTATCTGGTCTGAAAACAACTAATCACTTAATGCATATAAATAAAAAGTAAACGCTTACAATAACCTCCACCTGTTTAAATTCAAGAGCATGCCAATTTATGGGAACAATGTGGAGTAGAAGAATCAGTCGTTCAATTTCAAAGATGACAACGAGTTATAAGAGAAATACTACCCAGGTATATGGAAGAACCACTAAGTATTGTTAGGGAAAAGTCGAGGTCAAAGGTACTATGACACGGTCCTAAGAGGTTTAAGAAACTGTTGACAAATGTGTTAATCCCAATTTTATAAATAAGTATTTGTTCTAAGCAGCCACCATTTCATTTGTTGATTTTATATTTTCACTCAATTCCTATCGCTAATATTTTTGAATCACGATTTATTCGTATTTGAATGCTATGTTTACTAAGTCAGTGACTACAGACCCTCTGCAAATAGCGGAAGAAACTTTTACATTTAGTAAATATGAATTATTAAGTCAGTCACAAAACTAGTTCCTTCATTGCCTGAAACGGTAGAAATAAGACCTTCCGAGTACTAACAGAGAATGCAATCAGACCTATGATTATTTACCTATTAATCACCGTATGTTAGTAGGTTAAACTCATAAATCCCTATACATATAAGCCAAAACTAAATGAAAAATATATTTAAACAATAAAAATAGGAATATCAATTGGTGGGAAGCAATTAGTACCATCTGACCCATATACGTCGGATCTACATCAAATATCCCATGATCATCTAGTGAAAGAGGTCGAAAATGAGTGAAGTACAGGAATTGTAGACGATTTATAAATTCTGCTTTAAGAATATAAAAACGGGAGTGTTCATGCTCTGTTGGGAACGAATTATAGAACAAAATTAGAATGAAATGGTTGTGTTGTATATGAAAAAACTTCTGGCTTCTACCGCGACTATACAAACATCCCCATTTGAAGACAAAAATATTCATAATTAACTTCTCTCCCCTCAGAAATATTATACTGAAAACTGTACTTATCTCCGTCTAAACAGTATCTTTGATACTATTTGTTGACGAAATCGTGGACTAAACAGTTTCTACTATCCTCACTACAGGGCGCTATGCAACATGACAAACAGAGTAACATCAAAGGAACACGTCAGTTATGTTACTGTTCTATTGAAATTTGGTGTCTCTGTCAAGCAGAAAAAAAGAGTGACTAAGAAACTGAACACAAAAGCGGTAAATATCATGCTTCACTGGCGAAGAGTTATAGATCACAATGACAAAACTAAAACTGGCTTATAAAAGAGGCCATTAATAACTGGTATTTAATAAATGCCGGTTTTCACAACAAAACGTCATAGGAGAAAGTAAGGTGGGAAGGAAAATGTGTAACCAAAACGGAACCTGGGAAGATTAAGAAGTGATAAATCTAATTCAGATTTAAATTTAGACACTTGGGTTTAAATAAATACTGATATCACATTATTGGACGAATAATATTCGCATCAAGGCTAACATCACAGCTGGTTTACATATATTGGTCCTCAATCACAGAAATAACAAGAATCGCTAGAGACGATTTTATGTGGTATCAACGTAATACCTGTACTCATTTTTTTGCACATTTCATTAAAATTATGTGACGAATGACTCAGAAATAGAGCAAAAAAGCAAGAGTGAATGCCCACTTGAGAGAATGCAAGACAATCAATTCTTGCTAATGTGAATGTGAACTGTGGCATTGGACCTATTATTTAGTTAATCTGCTGTTATACATTTTGGGATGTTCTACGTAGTTAAAATTTAATTAGTGATTACTTAGCCCGTCGAATGAACTGGTTACTTATTTTCCATACGTGCGGTTTATATTAGTCAGATTTTCATTAAACAACAGGATCTTTGACTCGAAACTTATTCCTAGTATGTATAGGATAATTATGTGTGTTGCAGTTTTTCACTGCCGTGTACAAATCACATCAATTCAAAAACTCCCTTCCATAGGACTTTGAAACTTGCAGTTAAGCAGACCTGGGATTAGCATTAGTTTCTCCGGGCCTCCGGTTATCAGTCGTGAATACTACGGGATCGCTAATCAAGTACCATTACACATTTATTAGAGTAATTATTTTAAGAATACATTGCTTACAAGAGGTAACAATAATTTAAAGATAAGAAAGTTTATTCTTAATTTAAATAAACTCCACGGGGACCCACTCCCTAGGTGGATCTTATAATTAGAACATTGCATTGTATTTGATTAAATTTGTAAAAAAAGGAAAATGACAGACTAAATAAAGTATTCTAATTTGACAAACGTGATTCAGTGGCATAGCTGTGAAATTCATCGGTATCTATTTAGTAGATGAAAGATTAACTATCCTCAGTGTTGACGGATAGATTCTTCCCAACCAATAAGGCATTAGAAAGCAAAATTGTTAGATATCTTTCGAAATTATTGCGTTAATAATTAATCTAATATAGGTATGATAGAGCTGGGGGTTCTTTCGCCTTGAAAATTGACATAAAGTGCAAATAAAATTCCCCTGCTTTTCAATTGCCCTCAAAATTGCATTTCAGCCGAACATAAATAATCAGATATCTCAAACCAGGACAAAAAAGCACTAACCAAAACTTTAGCTTCCGAGAAATCTTCGCTTTTTAAAATCAGAGATTTTAAATTTCACCTTCCTCTGCATTAGGTAAACTTCATGTCGAAAATTATATATTTTCCATTCTAAAATTGAGCTGATGATTTTTGTTTTGTCAGATATGCAAAATATGACAATTGGAAAGAACGTAAAAACTGGAACTTACAACTTCGGTCTCTACAAAATTAGCCACATAGCCATTGTCATCAACACCTCTGACATTGAAACGCGTGCCAGGTCGGAGGGAAGAAAGGCGCGAGACAATGCCAATTTGTGAACGTTGTTGTCCTGCATAGAGTGTAGACACACCAAAGCTTCCACAAATTATGGGATAAATCCACTTTGATGGGGATATGCACTGTTGAAAGAAGGGCACCATTAACCCACGGTTCCATAGAAAACGATGGTCATAAGTGTCAAATGCTAATCCATTCACATAAGTATTGTGGAAGTGATTTTGTACACTTCGAGTCAAATCATAGGGGAGTCGGGTTGAAAGGTCCTTTGCAAAATAAAATGCACCACAGGAAAGAAGTTTCTTTATCTAAAGAACGAAAAAGTAATACTTTGGACTAAAGCAAGACAAAAATAGTTAAATACTGCCAACAATGATACCTCCGGATAAGGATCTTCTTCACCTAATCTCTTGTTTAGACACAAAAATTGCACATTCGTGACTCGATAAACTTCACAATGTGGTAGCTTGCCAACCAGATGACACTCAGTAACATATACAAGAAATGTGAGTGGAGTTTTGAGGGTTATATCACAGTGAGTAGATCGATATATTCCTAAACAACAGAATGCGCCATCGACTTTAATAAAAAGATCTTTTATTAGAGAAAAATCATGAGGACTTAATTCGGTGATGGCACCCGATTCAAAGTGAAGAACCTCCTTTTCGTCAGGACGTTCTAAGATAACGCTAAATGGGCGCTGACAATTTTCATTAATTTCTTTTAGACATGATATATGCCATCTTCTTCCCAAAGACATTATGTACTGCTCTGATAAATCGAAGGTCAAAGACCGCGGGATCCAAAATAACGCGTTAAGACATTTAGACATATTACTACAATCAAACGTAAAATTTAAGAATTAGAGTTTTATTAAATTTGTAGTTAAGTGATATGGCTTGATATTACAAGAAAATCTTATGAATATAGGAGAGTGTAATTAATTTACAAATCATTTTGCACTGACAATATGACCAGGTGTTACAAATGATATTATCTTTCACCGAATGGAGCATGTTAAATAAGATAATTCATGATGCTGATAAACGAAATTTAATACCAACTTAGTATACAAAATTTTATCCCTTAAAGTTTTCAATATACAGGTTTTCGTTTAAGAACAAACTTACAGCTGCCTCCGAATGAATGATTATTTTAGATGACATAGAAAAATTATATTTAAAAATTTCGATATGCAAGTTTTTATAAATTTAAAATCTGCGTACTTACTTAAAAAGTAATCTTTTGGGCTCTCAAGGAGATCATCTCATCATGGTCTTCGAGTGGAGAATGAATTAAATTCAGATCATTTTGTTCATAATAGCCTAAGCTTCTCACCATCTAATTACTATTATCCTTATTCATTGCATATACTCTAACTGATTTCATACTTAACAAACAAACGTAGTGCTTTTTCTTTCGCAGCTATTCACGTTATAGACCAATACAGTAATGAAATAATGTAAAACATAGAAAATGTCGTGTCATATGAACCAAACCTGTTAAGAAGTAATTGCAATTGCAGTCTATACTTATCGCTGGATGTAAGCTTCCAAGAGCCCTCAAAGCTTCTTAAAAAAAACTGGAAATTTTGTCTCGATAAGAGTAATATACACGTCCTTATTGATAAAACACTATAGGTCAAAGTAGCAGAAGAAAATGGACAAAAATAGAAAGATCAATAGGAAAACTTACCATTAAAATTTGTAGGAACACCTTCAGTGTAATGCAATTAGAAAGCTAGAAATTCTTTTGTCAGAATCGCAACCGCGATCCTACCGTTGGACAATTATGGATTTATTTAGAAAAGTAAAATGTTGATGTATATTCCATCAATTAAAATTATTTTATCTAGAATAATTGCACAAATTTATCCCTAAATTAAATTAAGTTGCCATATTTCAGAAGACGTTGGTTGACCTTGATACAACCTGCTTCAAGGTGCGGCATAGTTGAGATAAGTGGGTTGAGGATTCTGCTTGCTATTATATTTTTGTGTAATCTTTATTTTAATTATATATAACATAGTGACTGTATTAATGCATATTTAGTATGTTATTTTTTCTGATATTAATGTCATGCAATATATTCCTCTAACACAAATTTTAAATGTTTTTGTTTTTTCTTAAATTTTAAAATAATTTCTGTGACTTTGTACTCTTTTTTCTAGACACTTTTCGTCTGATAGCATGTCTTCTTTGACTAGTTCTCTAACTACGGCTCCAATAAAAGATGTATACCAGAAAGAACTCTTGAAAATCCTTGATTCCTTTAAGGGTCCAAAAGTCATATATTGGGAAAGGAGAGCTATATCACCGGTTAATCTCGTGATTGGGTCCATTTTGTTGAAGGTAATAACGAGGCTTTGTCCTGGTAAACAATGCTTATTACTAGGAGCACGGTGTTAACCACTCATTTGTCCTTGAATCCGCTCATTCGGCTCCCACTCCACCCGATGTTAGTTCAGTATTTTTTATCTTTTACCCAGAACTACGAACTATCGATCTGATAGTCAAGTTTCTGAATTCGTAAGTTATTTTGTCCTTATGTAACAGACATTATAAAGGCTTATTTATGCCTCTATTTACATTTCTTCCTAGTGAACTTTCATATAGTCAAGTCAATACTCATTCTATTAGAAAGGACTATTGCCTCATTGCTATTCCAAAGATCTCCATCGCATGCAAATCATTCCTTCAAGAAACCAAGATCCTTGATAAACTTGCTGGTGTTTACGATCTCCCCTTAACTCTTCTTCCCATTGACAATGATCTACTTTCCATGGAAGAACCAAATTGCTTTGCTGTATGTTATACTTTTTGAAGGGAAATAATTGGTTTCACTTTTAGGATTATAGTCTTCGAGATAAAGAGACGTGTTTATTTAATTTTGCTAAAGGTCTCATGAAATTTCAATCTATATATGGTCTTATCCCGCGTATTAGAGCGAAAGGCCCTAAAGCTAAAGTAGGTAGAACATTTTTTCTCTGATTAAACTGTTTACCTTTAGCGTGTTGTCGAAATGTTGACGCAGATGCGTCAAGAGGCTAATGCGGACACGTCGACGGAAGATGATAAAAGTGTAATGACTCAACCCCTGAACTCTCCAGGTCAGATTGACCTACTTGTCGTCATTGATCGCAGTGTCGATATCCTCACACCATGTTTGAGTCAACTTATCTATGAGGGTCTTATCAACGAAGTTTGGCCCGTAATGTATGGTTAGTTAGCAAACAAATAAAAATCTAAAAAATTTTATCAATAGGAAGTATGAAAATGCCCCAATTTGGGAGCGAAAGTGCCTCCAAACGAGTGCATCTCAATTCAGCTGATTTGCTCTTTTCGGAAATTCGCGACCAGAATTTTGCCAATGTTGGTGCTGTACTTAGCAAACGCACCAAAGAACTATCAAGCGTTGTGAATGTAAGTTTACGGCTCATTATTGCTTGCTATTTATCTCGTAATTTAGGAAACTAAGAACTCGAAGAGTTTGACCGCTTTAAAACAAGTGGTTAATCAATTACCGGAGTTAAGACAGTTGCATGCTTCTGCATCATTACGTAAGTTTCATATTTTTGGTTTTGATAAATACTATGGGAAAAAGATACTTTAAATTTGGTTCGAGCCTGTGTTCTCTGTTGCGTTTGACTGAGCCGCTTGGACAGGAGATGGATTTTGATGGAAAATTTAAATTGTCTTACATATGCAGAACTTATCTAAGCGGGGAAAAATATTAGAGGACAAAAATTAATATGCTGAGAGATGTCTGCATTCCTATTACCGAGGGCCAAGGGATACCTCCTAAACCCCTTAAGCATAGCTCTTTCCAATTCACGTCTTTTGTGAAAAATTGTATTATGGGGCTTCCCTAAACTGAAACATAAGTTCTATCGTCCATCTCGACTGAATTAGTGTGGTTAGCTCCGCTCGTTAGAAGGGAATCATGCTCGCTAATCGCTGCGTTATCGACGGTAAAGTGAATAAAGCTGGGATTCATTGAGCTTTGTGGCATTTCTCCACCTTCTGGACATCACATGTGTAACCATATTTCTCGAAATCTTTTCACATTAAATAGAAGTTAAGCATATCACCCAGTTGTCTTCTTGTACGACTAATGTTAATTAGTAGTTGTTTCCGACTTCAAATTTGATGAGATGAAGAGCTTTGGTTGAGAAATCAAGAAATTACTTTCATGATTCAATATGATAGATCTTACAATTTCAAATCTTATGATTATAGATATGTCGATTGCTGAAGCTGTTCAGGAGTATGCCACAACCGAAAATTTTATGGCTTCCTACCGGGCCCAACAAGGTATGGATTGAAATATACAATTACACTTAATTCACTCTCTCTCTTCATTTAGACTTTTTAAGTGGCAATGAATCGGACAAAATTCATCCCTACATTGAACAGCGTATTCTTCAAATGGCTCCTTTAGTAGAAGTGAGAAAATTTGATAAATAAATCATTCCTTTTTCTAGATCCTTCAACTTATCTGCATACAATCTTTCTGCAGTGGTGGTCTTAAACAACAAGCACTGGAGCTCTATATGCGTGAAATTATTCAGGTTAGTTTCCAGTGCGTTTAGTGTGTGCAGAAGACGCAGCGGTCAATGTGCATGTTAGTCGGGTCAGAGGCTGGAACCTCAATATCGATGCCTATTCTTTAGTTGATTAAAAGAGGAGTGTCAGAACGTGAGTTTCTCATCAGAGAGGCTTCAGAATGAGTGTTAGCACTTTCCTTCGATGTGCACCGGTGGCGCACATTTGCCAAACCAGAGGTCACGAGTGCGGTGGTCATCCTCGCACATCTAGTGGGTGGTCAATCTCGTTGGTTAACTTTGTCACCAAGAAGGCTTATAATATGAGCGTATATCTTCTCTCTACCCACGTCGAAAACTCTAAGTGTGCACCGATGGCGTAGCGGTCAATGTGTATATCTGACTGGCCTGCTTTAACTAGTTAGAGTGCTTGTTTATCATTCAGAAGTGTTTCATAATAGCAGATGAGTGTTTTAAACATGTTTCTACAATTTACTTAGGAATCACCTTCGGTTGTAGATGTATGGACCAGAGCATATGTTGACGTTAAACAATCTTCGAACTCTCGGTTTAGTCGAAGAGAGATCACGGCTCTCATTGATTGCTCGACCAGGGAACAACCAGATAGATCCTGTCCTGTCCGGTGATTCAAGCGCTGCCGTTCGACACACGATAGCATCTGTCTCACTGGCCTATGAAAGCACACTGCGTAGAAGTCTTCGTTTGCATGTGAATAGAGGGGATCACACTGGGGAGCAGAACCTTGACAACGACTTTGCCCAAATTTTCGGCAGTTCAGTTCCTGTTAGTGTACGGCTGGTGCAAGCTATGGCTCTAGGATGGCCAACCCGTCCACTACTTTCAACTAGCTCTATTGTTAACTCGTATAGTACCACCCTGCTTTCTACAGCAGCATCTACTGCCATTAGTGCAAGCCGAAGGTAAGTGGTCATGTTGAGATTTCAATAGTCTTTTAGGCTTGTTTCCCATGGCTCAGCTGCTAATGGGGGAGATGGAAGCTTTGTGATGAATCTTATTCCAGCTGTTGAAGTGAATGAAGTTCAGAGTCTGGAGCAATGCACTAGAGATACGTCAAATACAGGCAATAACCTTATTAAAAACCCATCCCCGGGAGAACGCAGTAGAACGGTCGTTGTTGCCTTTGTTGGCGGAATGACCCACTCTGAATTGGCCGCCTTGCGCAAAGTAGTGGTCTACGATGAAGGTAATCACTACCATCAACCTCTTTAACCTACCACCATTCTGTTCAACTTGTACTCTTTCTCCTTTAGCTAGCTTTATATTCGCCACCACTGGTATGCTTACTTGGAAAACGCTGATAAAATCGTTATCCGACCCGATTCATGTTGCTTCAATGGACAACTAAGATCTACCCTATGTAAATGATCTATCACAAATACATCTGAACTGTTTACTTCTCAAAAAATCTTACTGATTTAGATGCGAAACTTATAGGTCCACGCGCCCACGGCCAACTTTCCACTCTATTTTTATCACGATTCAAGTTTCAAACACTTACCAATCTATTTCTTAATAAACTAATACATAGATAATAGCACGAATCTTTCCTCCTTGCTGATTTCTTTGAGCCCTTAAGTTGAACACCCAACCTTGACACTAATTGTTATAACCATCCAAAAATAATTTATCACCTGGCATATATCGTTAGCCAACCACAATTGCTACTCTTTGGCTCCTCAAAGCACATAAAAACAAACGATGTATTACGCATTGAAAATAGTTCTGCACAGATTCAGGTCGAAATCCATAAAAGAGACACCAGAGGTGAAATCAATTTCAGTACTACAACGTTCGTAAGACCGTCCCACAACTACTTTAAATTTGACAATACATTAAAATTGACAGGAAATATAAGCAAACAGCAAAAGAATATTGCACAGAGACAAAACTCATTCCTTACAGGCAAGACTGTATTCCGATTAAAAAATACAAGCCGGTTTTATTTCGCATCATGATATCCGAAGCAATTTATAATCTTCTACCACGACGACCACCCTTTCTTCTAGTACTATCAGTTGGAATTGGTGTAACATCCTCAACTCTGCCGATCTTCATTCCCGACCGAGCCAAAGCTCTCAGAGCAGACTGGGCAGCAGGACTTGGGGTACGAGCCCTAGAGCATATAAGAATTAAGCAATTGAAACTTACTTAGTTCCACCGGTGGCACGTATGCGAACATGAAGTGCGGTGATACCCAAAGCCTTGCAACGTTCAGCTACATCCTGGGCAGCAAGCATAGCTGCGTAGGGACTAGACTCGTCGCGATCAGCACGGACTTTCATCCCTCCTGTAACACGAATGATAGTTTCGGAACAGGTTGAATCAGTAACATGAACAAACGTGTCATTGAATGAGGCATAAATATGACAAACACCAAAAACAGTCTCGTCAGGGTTCAAAGCAGCTTTAAGAGAGAGCTGTTCCTCAGCCTGAGGCTTTGCGGTTTTCCTACGGGTAGCCATTACAGAAGTACACGACAGGAGCTCAAAAAGTGCGGCAATGCTTCTAGTTTTACTTCATCAAAATCAGTTGTAATTTCAGCATAACGATATGCAAAATCCAAGCTAAATATCACAAATATTATCTCAAAATATACTTAATATAATTATTTTAACTGTAGTAAGTTATTTATCTTACAACATCTTTGTGAAAAATAATATGTAACACTATTCAATATTTGGGGAGTATTACTTTTCGATATTTAATCTAAAACACTCATATTATTGCGAATGCTACATAATTACAAGTAATAATTTAGCATGCTTATTGTATTTTCTATCTTTTTATTAATAAAAATACCAATGCATATTAATTGTATTATAATAAAACGCTTATATTCAAATTTTTTATTTATAAATTTATATAGTTTCATAAAAAGGTGCCTTGTAAACTTGCCTTTATTTCAATATAAATTATTTAGCAGTTCATGGAATTGAAATGCCTATCAAATGTGTTGACCATTTATAGTACTAAGTTTGCGAGCACCGCATAAAACCAATATAAACTAGTGAATACTAAATTTTTTGTCAAATGAAAATCAATGCAAAGTGGTTCCAGAAATATAAAGCCATATTTCAGAGATGCAAAAGGTTCCTTATTTTAAAAAGTTCAAAATCGGTTTATAACCGAATATTCAATCGTGCCCATAAAAAAAGACCTACCATTCGGTGAAGCTGCTGAACTATCATCAAACAGACGTCACTTTCCAAAGCAAGACACAAATGTCTAACTATCTCTTAGAGAACTGAAGAGAATTGGGAAACTTTCTCAAGTCCCCAAAGCAGTAAATTTGAAAGACCTGGCTGCCAGTATATTGCTAATAATGAACTGTAATGTCTTCTCTACGTGTGTGGCTCTGATGTTCGATATGGCCTCTTCAACGGAAGTGAAAGATAGCCGAACATCGCTCACTCGGATGTTGTTATCGAATGCCTTCGGATAGAGAATTTGAATAATGGCACAATCTTAATTCAGAAAGGCATGAAAACAACTCAAAAGTTTGGCCCATCGTTGTCAATCTAATTCTCCTAAATGGTATATTCATTCATCATACTAACCTCCATCTGCTTGTCGCTTTCACAATGAATAGCATTTTCCTCAGTTCTGTCCATTCTTGTAACATGTGTGTCAACATTTTGATAAAAAGGGTTATGGAGAATCATGTTGTCGTGCAAGAAACGATTTCTTCATCAGTAATCTTCGAAATGCGTTCGATCTTTAACACAAGAGGAGGGAAAAGTTTCTACCAACATTAAGATCCTCAAAAATGGACGAAAATCTCAAGAACAATGAATGCAGTCTATAAAAAAGTCAACTACATTTCCTGTTCAAAAGTGCTGCTGATCAAGGTCATTCAAAAAAGGGCAACCCATACTTAAATGCATGTAGCTGAAAAAGAGTCGGGCAGAAGGTCCGAAAATAAAAAGGAGTCACGGGAGCTGGCAGTTAATGTGCTTTCGAATTCTACCTCGAAATCGACTCGACTTCGATAAAAAAGATTAGAGACAACCCATCTCAATGGGGAAGGTAATAAGGAGTTGTGAATTTAAAAACCACAGAGTCTATGACCTTTTGACGGATGAGCAATGATAACGGGGTGGTCTCTGTCAAATTAATATGTGGGTGCGTGCCGGTTCGAGTACTTAGATAGTTAGTCTAGACATGACTCCCTCATCATCAAGAGAGCGGATATATCACAACAGCAGAACCAGATTTCCTGGCAATACTACAGCATATAAAAGTCATACTTAATAGACGTGGGCAACTAAGCAGTTACAGAATAGATATATTTCGGTATGAATTATTCTCCGTTTCTGTAAAACGAACTGGTTAATAAGTAGCAAATGTTTTTTCAACATATTTTTGACATTAATTCTTCGGATTTGTTAACGTATCTTTAATATCACCCTGTATGTGTTATTCATCAGATTTTTCTGGATTAATCAAAGGGCTTATCTAAGGTTATGATAGTGCAATTATTAAAATATCCTCCTATGTATTTGTCTTGTTTCAATTTACATTAATAGTGATTTTGAAAAATGGCAATTAGAGTTTGACAGATAGATCTGCAATTGTATTTTCCTTGTTTAAATTTCTACGCTGATTGAGCATATTCATATTAGTTTTGAATCATGGATTATTTTAGCAGTTAAATGCAAAAACGTAAAGCGTTTTTATGAATATATCACTGCTGAACTTACATGGGGTAACTAAATAAATTTATTTTTAGAATATATGAATACAATATTAGCTATTTCCGTGATGATAAAATTATTGGAACCATTTCGTTTGACTTAATTATAAGACGAGGTCGGTCACAATTCTTTGATTGGTTCGTTGTCTGGCCAATTATATTCTATCACGACAGGTCAATGAAGATCAATGATTAATTCAATCTTCTCCAGTAAATCAAAATCCAACCAAATTCAATTCTGTTGTGTAGATTGATTCTTATTTGCATAAATAAATTTGGTCTGGTCTATCTGGTTACTAGACTAGTCCTGTCTGGCTAAATCCCTGTTCTTTTCTCTGTGGAATTTGAGCGATTGTACCATACCTGATAAGAGGGCCTGACTAAAATTTGTAGCAGATTGTATTAAAGAAGCATTTGCGTTCTTCTTAATATTCTTATTAAACAGGACCAGAATCTTATAATTCCACATTACGATCCCACCCAGTTATTAATAAGTGGAGCATTTTAATGAAAAATACAAAGCCATTTGTTAATCTAGGAGAATCAAATTACAACACAGAAGCGTATAGTCCTCGGCAATCTTAAAGGAATTATTTTCATTCTTTTGGTGTCTTGTAGATGATATAGATACGGGGTCCTTTTTTGAAGCAAAAAGAGTTTCCTCCTTCATAGGAGTAAAATGCGTGAAATTGACCCTTCACAATGAAAATGTGCCAGAGTCTGCCGTACTTATCGTCCAGTTTTGTTTTCAGGGATCGTACAATATCCTAAAACGATATGAAATGAATGAAATTTGGTCGAAGTAACACAGTTAAAAAGAACGATAAAGCGGTTAGATCAATACCATTTAAATAAAATTAAAAACACTTATCTCTATAACAGATGCAAATATAGATAAGATTTTATTTAAATCAAATTAATCGAACAAACGCTTGGTTAAAAATAATTAATATGATCTGATTCAAACAGAATTAACTTATTCGGGTTCATATCAAGGTGAATATTCAAAAAGTGTCTCGAATAACTCACTCTATCGTTTGCCCCATGAACATCTTCGACTTGTTGTACTAGCTCAAAAATAGCCTTTTGCTTGTCGGGTTCCATGTCTTCGGCAATTTGAAGCAATTCTTGCTGACCCTCTATGGTACCGATTGGTTCATCTCTAAAGTAATTTAAAATAATACATGGCAAATAGTACTAATTAATGTTGCAGAGAGAATGCCTAATATTCTATACATTTGTAACCTCGAAATCCCCAGTGGTTAGATCACCTTTAAATAAACTTTCAGTGGGGTAATAAAGGAAATAATATTAACAAATTTGGCCTATTCGGTGTTTATATTGATGTGTTAGCTCCATGTTTCATATCTTCTCCTCTTCCTGAGATATGTGAACATGGAATATCAAAAATTCTAATATTACAGTCTAGATAATTTAATAAAGAAGATGTCTAATGATATACGGAATCGAAAACTCTTTTCATTATTTCTTTATTTAGTTGTTTTGCATGACCGTGGTTTCACGATCACGAATGACATGCCTCATTAAAAATCATGAAAGCAAAACTCACATTGATTTAATATTCTATAAGTAGAGATTTCTTGTAGTAAAATAGGTCATGGTGAAACACTTTTTTTATTATTTATAAAAGACATTAATATAATAGTGACAACAAACGTCGGTGGCCCAGAGGCTAACGTGCTCGTTTAAAAAGCCAGAGGTTATCTGTTCAATGTCCACCGATACAAAAATGGTATGCAGAATGGCCAACCGCAGTGGTTTAATCTGGCTAATGAAGATAAAAACAAAATTCAAGTTTCCCACTGTCAAGTTTGCTTGGAAATTATATAGCAGCCGCATCATTATGTACCGCTTCGATTGATTACCCTTGTATATTGAGACCTTTTTTATGGGTCTTTTATTTCGTTAATTGTTACAGTTTCATCCCATACTTCAGCTGTGATGACAAAGCAATACGAGATCTAATTAACACTTATCGTTTGCTTAACTTTCATTGCTTAATGTCGTTTAGACATTTTAGCCAATCTAAACTCTTGTGGAATTAGTTTCTGCATATAATTTTCAACTGATTATAGATGTTTTGGTGATTACTGAAGTTGCTATAGCCAGCAGATGTCTATCAACACCTGGCGATTGTAAGCGATTGACTGGCGATAAGATCTCCACTAAAGTGTCCACAGGTGGTCTCGCTGTGTGTTTGTCCATTCGCACATCGATACCTAAACAGATGTCGATCATCACGCCGAGACACCGACAACGAGACATGACTGACGTCTAGCAAAGAAATGTTTTGTATATAAACCTAATTTACTGACTAATAATCCGGGGTGGCTTGCCTGCCACCTCCGAACTGATCTGGCGACATGGATGACTTGACTTATTCCATCTATTCGATGGATGGGGTTCGATAGATTCTAAACGTTATTACATAAGTCGAAACCCAAACCTTGTCAACACATTATGCTTCTCATCATCACATGTATTTGCGGTAAATTGTGGAAACTTTTATTTAAAATCAGGAAAATGTAAAATATTTTCTTGACCAACTTAAAGTTGCTTTTATCCGATAAGTTAAAATTGTATTGTAATGGAATAATCAGGACCCTACTCGAATGCTTGCTAGCTGTATTGTTGTGCTTCATAAATCTATTATGTCCTTGCTTCAGTTAAATACGCATTTCAAAATATCATATTTAATAATTGATAAGCATATTACATTGGTATTTCTAGTTCTTTTTCACAAAACTGGCATAATTATGAGAATCAACCTCAACTTTGTCTGTATTTGCCAATTAGAAGTAAAATGCTTATTGAAATGATATGACAAACTGCTCAAATTAATCGACCAATTAATCATTAAGCTCTGTACGATGCGAATACGAATTCGGTTGTTGAACTTTGGACTTTGAAACATTGGAAGACGATAATCTCTTCCCCTCATCGTTTATTTAATTATTTATCTTCTTTTCAACTGATTGCCTTGACGTGGAGTAACAGTAATAAACTTTTTCATAATTAATTTCATTCCTTTTGGCTTATTTTTTGTCAGTATAAAGTACTTATTTTAAGTCTACCGAATTTTATTTTGTTGGAAGATGGAGATTATCATTTATGAGAATTTTATTTCCCAAACGCTTCATACGGGATTTACTCATTTTAGTTCTCACAGATTTCGAAAACCTCCAGAGGACTCCCAGCATTTCCTCTTCTATTTAAACCTCATGTTTTCCTCCTTTCTTCACAGGACGGATATCTTTAGCGGAGCATGTCCTTACTGGACTATAAAAACGTACACTTACATACAGCCACACATCTGCAGCCATGTCTCAAACCAACTCCCCTTATCTTTCTCTTCCTCTCCCCTTTCTTTCCCTTCCCAATTGACTCTCTTCTCTACCGTCTTGACTTCTTCCCCCTTGATTATGTCGTGAAAATCATATTAAGCTAAATGGATGAAAACTCAGACAGAATTTACTGTACAGACTCTAAGATAAAAATGTATCTACCACTCAAATCTATATCAAGATAAGGTTTTCTCCTACTTCATTCTTTCTTAATACATGCAACTAATTGCTTCCCCATCTCTTTTCATCATGTTGTAATGCAGTTCAGTAGAGATTTGGAAGGACAATGGCTTTCCAAGTTTTCTTAGATGGACCTCTTAGCCGGACCTTTTTTAAAAACTATTAATACTCAAATAATCGTGTCAGCTGATAAGTTGGATATGTGGCGTACGTGATCACACTATGCCGTCGGTTTGTGATTTATTTGAATAACTATGTTTGTTGCAGCGGGTCACGTGTGCGATTTCACTTTATGAATTTACACGACCAAATGTTCTATTGTAACTTACTTATTTTGGTCCTCCATCCTGTTCAGACAGAGAATGTCTAGGAATTTCTGAAGTGTGATAACACCGGTACTATCTGGATCGAAAAGTTTCTGCCATTGCTGAAATGAAAATTAAAAAATAATAATTCAGATTCTACTCCTTATCCCTTCTAATTGAACCATAAATTAATGTTTGTTGTTCTTTAGAAAATAGTGACATTAATTGACTAAGTTGATAAGTGTAACTGCTAAAAAGGTTTACATCACTGACATAGCGACATGCAACCACTAGTCTATGATGTCAACTGGGGTCATCATTCACTATAGTTGCTCAGACTTGGAAAGAAGAAGGCCCAACGAAGGATACTCTAGATTGTATCATTAAGAAAACAAATATTTAAAAACAGTTTGGGTTCGGGAATTCTATATATATATATATATATATATATACAGGGTGTGTAAGTCATCTGAGAACACCTTGCCCACTATTAGAAGGACAGAAAATGGAACAGTTACCGGTTGGAACTTACAATTTCTTGGAACAAAACAAACAAACAAAAATAATATTAACCAAGGTTTCATTCTCTATGCCCTCCTTCGGTTTCTATCGCCGATTCCATTCGAGTCGGAAAGCTACTGCAAGCTTTTATCAGGAAGTCTTTATGTCCTCCACCGCTCGGACTATTGCTTCCATGAGAGAGGAGGATTTGGTGTTATGGGGATGCTTAATAACCTCCTTTTTCAATCACACCCAACTCCACACGTACTAGTTCAAAGGAATAAAGTCTGGTGAGTAGGTAGGAGGTGGCCATAAGTTTGATGTGACATGATGATGAAAATTCTCGGCCATCCATCCAATCCTAGGTTTTGAGAGGCTTATGGGATGGAGCCGAATCTTGTTGGAAGACATAGGGTCTTCCTTCATTGGCTACGCTGTCTATCCAAGGCGGCTTAACAACAATGGTTTAAGAAGTCTCGACATAGGTATCTGCATCCGCATTGGCTCTAAGGCCCTGTGGAAATAAATGAGGAGTCATGATGTGCCCATCCCTCACTGCCCTTCACAACGCCGAAAAGTATCGCTGTTGGTGGAAACTTTGTGCACATGGATAACAGTTGGTAGTTCAGTGGGGTCCACCTGCACACAGCCACTCATCATCCCTAGGATTGATTTTTTGATGCTGGTGGAAGTTTTTTCGTCAGAGAAAAACCGAAGGTCGTTGTGCACACAATAAGTGATTCTCTTTTGTTGTTTTTGTCAACATAAATTGACTTCGCCTAAGAACGTATGATTTGTATCTGAGGTGTTGAAGAAGAACATTACTTATGCTTCCTTCAGACACTTGATGATGTTTGGCAAGATGTCGCGCATTAACTTCCCAGGATTTTCGTCCATCATGTCATGCACTCTTATGACAAGCTCACGTGTTGTGAGTAAGTCAGCAGAGCGTTGACAATGCTGTTTTCTCCTGCTTGTGGCGGCCAATTCACCTCCATTTCCCTCATTCAGCGGCTCCTTCCTAACTTTACAAACGAGAGATGTAGCGGCTTCCAGAAATCTTGCAATTTCTAAATTCCCGTGTTTCGTTATTATAGACACTATTACAGCGTGTCTTTTCATTTCATTAGTT
>CAADRB010000002.1:3212364-3229972 GCA_900708905.1 Hymenolepis diminuta | reverse complement strand
CTCTATGCATTTTCCACAATTACCTTTTATTCGCATTCTCCACGATAATACCTCTGTTGTTCGCCCACGAAGTTGGAGTGACCCCATTTATGTCCCTATGACGCATAACCCCTGTCTGACATGTCTAAACGCGTCCATCGATTTCCCCCCTTTTTCTATAACCGCCTCGCTTCATATGAAAGGCACATCTGCACTCATGCTCTGGCGTGGCCTTACCCAAGTGACTCATATAAAGCTACCCTTGGTTCTCCTGACAACACACTGGTCAGGGCAGACTCCTACACGTCCTGTTCATCTCCTCTCTTCCTCAACACGCTGTTCTCCCTCTCTCTGTTACTCGTCGTGGCTTCTTGGAATACATTTTGGTCTACTCACCTCTTGGTGTTCTGTTTCACAATTGTTGTTGGCTCTTACTCAAACAGCTACGAATTGGTTGTCGCAATTTGTTAGCTGCAAACCGTTGGTTGTTACCTAACTCCAACAAATTTTATTAGTGTCTGCCATGATATAAAAAATACATTAATAATTACCGGATTAATTTAGATTACAAAAATATGAGTGTCTTTGGATACCCTAGGCACCATGTGTATTAACAAGGAAATTTCATTAGTAAGTAAGAGTAAGGAACAGCAGTAATTGAAAAATTCTGTGCTCTGGAATGTTGGTGGCACATTGGTTAACAAGCTCTCTGTCAAGTTAGAGGTCAGGGAATCAATGCCCATCAGTGCACTTCCAGTAGTGTCAGTGAAAAACCATCCTGGCTACTTCTGGTCAACAAGAGATGTGGTAGAATGTGAATTTCTCGTGAAAGCGGCTCAAGGATGCCTTCCTTCTACCCCGGTTAAATGTTGTTAAACCTCTCTTATTGAGCTTGGAAAATTTTAGTACCAACAGATTTTTACGAATTCTTCTCAGAGCATCAAGAAATACACAACTCCTAAAGGTAACAATCAATGCAACCTTTGATTCTACAGTGTGTTTTGATAAAAGATTAATTATAAAAAATTATTTAAAAAGCTTTTAAAAATTGGCGGTCAAATATCATAATTATAAGTACACCCAAAATTCTCGTGCTGTATCCTGTGTCATTCCTCCCTTAATTGAACGTCACCCAAGTATATGGTTTCAAAGTACTGAATTTAAAATAGATGTACTATGTGATGTGCAAAATGTGTCAGTTCTAAAGTTTGTACCCATGAAACGTTCAAATGTTATATGAGAGATTAAAGAATTTTTTCCATATGATTTAATAAATTGTATCGACTTGACTGTCCATGATGAGGAGATAGTTGCAAAAAGTAAAATTTTCAAATTCGAATACTTTCGCATACAAGATTTCAAACTATTTTATTATGGATTTCTAATAGAACCACGTTAAACAATTTCTTAGCTTAGGAAAGAACAGAGAAGATTGGGAAATCACTTATTATAAAATTGAAAACTTCCTCGCTACTCTACAAACCGCGGAGTTGGTAAGCAAATATCTCATACACGCTGACTTTAAGAAATTAGAATAATCAAATAAGAATGCTTCCTATTCATCAAATATTTCAACTTACGTGAATGAAGTCCTCACTTAGATTGTTTTCCTGGCGATATTTTTCAAGGTCAGCTATGGTAATTGCATCTTAATAAATAATATAATGAAGGGAAAATTATAGCATTGTTTTCAAAGCTGTATAATTGATGTATTTAAAAAATTATGCATGGTCATACTCGAGTTCTCTATTATTCCCTCTTAATTTTAATAATCACATAAAATTATATCCTAATTTAGAATACACAACTTAGTTAATAAATCTTGGAGAATATTAATTGAATGATACAATTTTCGCCCTTTCCATCAACTTATTGTGCGAAAAATCACGATGAAAAAGTGAGCATAGAATTCAAATAAATTAAAAAGAATAGGATTCATACTGACATACAACATTATTAGTTCTGGGCACCATTTACCGTAAAATTGTAAAATGCCTAAATCTTAGGATGAGAAGTATCGAATTTAAGATATACATAAAGGCGCTATCGAATTCATAAAATCTACGTATTAAGTACATAAATAAGTTGGACTGTTCTTGTGCATATAAGTTTAGAAATTCAAATATGTTGCTCGTGAAAAATTAATTAGATGTTGGGTAAGAAATTTGTGAGCCATGCAATATTTATTTAAGGATTTTGCAACTTCAATACCTTATTAACGATTAAAATATTTTATCAAACAATCACGTACCTGTGCGATTTTTATCGATATTAAAATACACTTCTTTTAATTCCTCGGTCATTTCTGACTATTCAGACTTCCTAATTATCGTTTGAACACCAAAGCGAAATAATATACCGTGAGTCTTGCCTGTCCAAACAACACTCATACACCCTAACACCTAAATAATATTGTGAACGGCGCAAACCCAAAGCTTCCATCATTCGCGCGTCGCTGTATTGAAAGCGCTTAATGCCTAGCTCTCTATTGGTTCCTACAAGACCAATTAAATTACTCTGCTCCCTATTTCTCTATGATTTACAAGAAACAGTTACCCAATCAGGAAAAAAGTTTAATTTCCACACGAAATTCATGGCTTGTTAATTGCATAAGAGGTGTTCGGTGTAAGAAAGTGTTGTGCAATTAAAAGTTCATTAAAAGAATATAACTTTCGATCGCATTGTACTGACAAATATACCATATGTGATCGATAAAGTGATACTATCCGTAAGTAACGAATAATTCAAGCGGGAAGATTTTATTAAAATATATTAACAGTAATATTAGATTATAAGAGATTGACTGACTTAAATAAGATTTTCAGCTTTCGTCTTTTGCAAATAACAAAGGCCTGCGGATAATTTTGTCTGATGATGAAATAGGCTGAAACAATTGGTACTTGAGTCGGTTAAATCATAACAATATTTTTTGAGGTACAAATAAGATATATACTTTATGGCTGATTCGTCCCTTCAATTAATTACTTCTAATTAGTCTCCAAAGCTTGATTTGAAATAACTTTATTCTATGTGTATAATAGAAAACATATTGATCATTATGATTCATAAAAAATATATATTTGCCATAATTCTACTCTCACCATTTAAGAGGCGGAGATAAAGTTCACTATAAATACATGCATGTCTTCGGAATAGTTCCCAAAGAAACGTGTTTTCAATGCCCATCTTGTGAAGAATTAAAACGATCTTAAGCCGCCTAATGAGAAAATCTCCTTCTGTTCACTTCCGTTAACCAATAACAACCAGCGGTTAATTCCCTTCGCCGGATTTGCACTGGTGAACAGCTAATCTCTCTAACCTTCTACAACACTTTACGCCTTCTTTTTCATTTTCCTTCATACAGCTGAAGGATTCCCCAACAATTTCTTTTTATTTTTGGGTAATATTAATTTCATTCATTTTGATCACAAAAAAAAATGGTTTTTGTGCTTACTTGATTTATTTTTAAATGTTTCAGTTGGAGAATATTGAATAACGAATTGTACTCATCTCTTTCGCGAAAAATCAGGATTCGTCTTTAAAATCTTAAGACACGGCGGTTAGGAGATTTGTGATGCAGATGCTCATCTCTCAAGTTCTTTCCCGTTCCTCGTATTATTCTTCTCTTTCTTTCTTTTAGGATACTGGTAAAATACGATTATTCCCCAAATTAATAGTTAAAAATAATGTCATACTTCTATTCTGATTAACTTTCTGTACAATAGATTTTTCCCCTAGTATTTATTTATTACAAGTTTAGCGAATAGTATAGAATATTTATATTGTCGATTAGTATAAACCCACCTATATATATATATATATATATGTAACACAGAAATTTCATATATAGATAGTAATCTGAAACATTTGATAACACTCATCGCTTTATTCTGAAAATCTCCGGTAAAAATTCTTACCTCGTTTACTGTGGATCAGTTTATCGCCTATACACGTATATTAATTGCCTGTTCCACACTTTTTCAGGACAGCAATATAATTTAAACAACGACACTAGTTAAATTTAAAAAATAATTACGTAATCGTAGTCAAAAATGAAATTTAAAATTCACAATTAAACCTTAACTAATAGGTAGTTCAATACCAAGATTTTTTATTTATACCAGCGGATTTAACTAAAGCGCAAATTAATGAGATGATTTTTTAGCGCAATACTCGTCGCTATTCATTTAAATACATCAAATTCCGAATTACATTTAAATCAGAATAACAGATTTTTCTGTCCTTGAATAATAACCTCTCTATTAGCGTTTCGAGACAGTGAATGGCAATCGTGAATCACCTAGATATTATCAATGAAATGATTTCCTATCCAAGAAAATTTATCAGGATATAATCTCAAACTGTATTTCTGGCTTAATCACGTTATGATTCGAAGATTACCCGCTAAGAAACTGAACAATGGGATGGTTTGTGAGTACGATATGGATACAATGCTCATTTTTTCAGCTTTTTAATTTAAAATGTCTTTTATGAAAGAGAAGGATTCCTGCAATACACTGGCCTTCGTAGATTGGATGGGAGAGGAAAACTCACTGATTCATATAGTGAGTTGAATATTTAATTGAGAAAGGCTTAAGAGCAGAGTTAAAAAGTCCATTTGTATGGATATGTCCGCTTATTAATAAGTCGTAGCAAAGATATGAAGTGGACAAAAGGAGATGTAATTACTATTGGATAGGATACATGGCTAGCTGATGTATTACCGAGTGCATTAACTGCAATATTCTGTGAATCGCATTCATTAATTTTGTGCACTTCAATATTCTCAATCTTAAATTTGACTTTTTTTCCAAGGTGTAACGATAATGTTTCGTTCCGAAGGTCATATTCATATAAGAATTTTTAAGGCCAACCAGAACATCCCTCTGCATTTCGAAAAGCGGACGTGATTTCGGAACGAATTTAAGGAAGCTTACATCCGATCGAAAATTTTGGAAGACCAATTGCGTGGCCAATTCTCTCTTTAGAAGCATCTATCCTAAATGAATTTTTTAAGTTTACAATTTTACAATTTCATTTATTATTACTTCTAATCTAGTAATTTTATGCCTATCTAATTAATGGAAGAGATAACATTATGTAAACTGCATGTAATAGTGACATTTACTGTACTTGATACTTCCCCCCTAGTAAATAGTTCAGGATGATATCGATTCGGATTTATATAAATGACAAATTCAAAATGCGTTCCATTACTACCGTAAGGGAGCTTGGCAACTTCTTATTGATGTGATGGAACTAATCTTCTGAGTACTCTTTGAGTCCAAGATTCTTCCTATGAAAATGGTTCCTTTGAGATTTAATTATGCTACCTAGAAACAAATAAATCGAACTGATTTGAAAGAATCCCGTGAAATTAAAAAATATACAAGTTTCAAAACCCTTGTTCACTAGTTCATAAAGTAACATTTTACCAGAAGACTGAATAATCTTTAACTTTGGATAAAACTAGACCGTTATGCTTATAAATAGCAACGTTTTCTTTAAATCGATTGTTAGAATACACAAATTTTAAATTCCTTGAAATGCAACTAAATTCTGTAAGATGTACTATTTCCTGACTACCAAAGACTTGATCAGCACATTTTTATGTTAAGTGAATGGAATGAATAGTTTCTGTAATAACTTTAAAATGATTTACATTCTAACGGAATAAATTTAGAAATAATTTCAAGCAATACTTCTTGTTAAGTTGCGCTATAACCTAAAAGCCTTACTATTTTGGAACAACTTTTGAGCCCAATCAAAACGGCTACTTTAATATGCATTTTCCTCTCTTTATTCCCTCTAAGCTAGTTTGAATACCTTGAAAAATTAGCCTTTAATGAATTTAACAGCGGGACAAACCCTAACGAATGACCCAGAAGACTGAAATAATCAAACTTGAGAAGGATGGTAGAACAAATTAAATGGTTTTTTTTCCAAAAAACTTTCCAATATTTACTTCCTCTTTAAGTGAAATTTCCATCGAATATAGCTAGGGTGCAATAAACAATTTTGGTAATATTATAAGCATGGTTTAATCTAAGAATTTTTAAATGAGCATTAATGTTCCACTTCTGAGCATACCAAAAGAAGAAATTTTATAAAAGCACCCTGTATTAACACTCATACGTGTCAGTCTACGCAAGGCTAAACCGGAGACTCACTAGTTCAAACAATAACCAATATCCGAAGATAGTATTGTATATAGATACGAATATATGAAGATAACACTCCAGGAATGTTGTAGTGGATGCTAAACCAAAAAGTCTTTTTGCTACACCTAAGAAATCCTTCTAAGCAGTCCAAATTGCCCCTAGCAGAGTCCTCTATTGTCAATTTACTCCCAAGCTAGCTAGGCTATGCCCAAGGTAGCAAGAACAAGCAACGTGTTGAGCGGAGAGGGTTTATTACTTACTTCTATGTGTACCGTTGTCAAAAGCTTAGTCATTAAATATAAAACCATGCAAGGCTGCAGAGATCTTACTGATTAGTTGAGGAGGTCTCTGCACACGCGTCCGTGCTCGTTCTCTACGCGACCGGTTACATATCCCACTTTCCAGAACGTTCTAGCGCACGTGATTCAGTCAGTCTTGTTAGCGTTGTGAACCCCACAGCGTCATAGTTAGGTTAAATGAAATATTTTGTCCCCTTCTTATTGTGCTGTTTGTTTAAGTTTCTAGTCACTGCCTTATTCTAAAGGAATTTCCTTCTTCAGAAAAACAATTTCCAGGACTTACTTACATTTCCCTGAATCGGAAACTCAACTTTTCTATCATTATAATTTTGCAAACCTAAGATCATTCCCTTAATTTTGCTATTGATCAGCAAATAAATCTCAATCCAAATTAATTTCAATTACAGATTTAAAACAATATTTTAAAGGTTTATATAAATTTCTCAAATCGCTTCCTTCAGCTGATAAAATAGCTTTTAATAAGAAAGACATTTGTTGACCGACTGTTTTATCTTTCACTAGGGCGCGATGTTTTCTAGCGACAACATAATTTGTAGCAGAGGCGGATTAAATGGCTTCTCCCGCCTTTTGACAGTAAAACACTCAATTAGCCAACCATTATACCGAATGCTAAGCATGCTTCATTGGGGTACTAACATTAAATTAATTTCACTCTAAAACTGTTGCCTCGCCTTTACTGGAGATCATCCAAGAAATCTTAATAGAAAATTTATTTCAGTTACAGACTGAACATTAGTATCCAATTTGAAAGTAGGTGCACCTTTCAAAATGTAATTCATTTAATTCATATTGATTTATGCTTAACTAGAACATAATGCTGTCTAACAACAGCTTCATTTTAATGTAACATAAATTTCCAATTAGCTGAAATATAGCAAAATCGGATTAAATGAATTTTCCTACCTTCTGATTGCAAAATATTCCGTTAACGATTTTTGTTACTTTTATAACCTCCTCGGTTGCCTACTTTACTGAGCTAAAACTACTCAACCTCTAGGAAGAGGAAGGGCGAAGAATTGTAGCCCAAGCAACGGTTCACTATTGGGAAAATAAATGCAATTTTATATAAATGGATATGGGACAAATGATTGGCTGACTGGTTAACCAATACTGACGGTGATGGATTCTTTGCTGGTGGTTTTGCATATCCAATTCTGAGCTTAAAAGTCCTAAATCTACAGTTTAATAGTATGAGGGATGAACTTGAGTACACTTAGTGTATTGGCCTCCTAACAGCTGTGCTGATTGATATGAATGATTCACTCATTAACTGAGGCGCTAGAATGATTTCCTACCTCAGAAGCTTAGTCAGAGTATTATCACAGATCACTTATTTTCCTACATTGATCCGTAATTATGAAATGCATTTGGAAATACAGCTTTTTGCTTTCCCTGGAATAGGTTAACGTATGTTATGATTGTGTGCTTTGCATCCGCACTATTTTTCGTCGGTATACATGGATACAGAAACCGAACATGGGAAAGTTGTTCGGTCTATTGTTAACGCATGGTTAGTCATATTATTTATCATACTCTTTCGGCTAGGCATCCATACCTGACAGTTATCAGAATAGAATTGCATAAAACAATTGGGATCACTAATATATTTTGATGATGTGCATGACTGCAGTTGTTCAAGTAGTCATTCCTGATATTAGTTGTATTATGTCAGAGAAGAAGTAGGATCAGGTCTGAATCACCTGAAATTTCATCCTATTATAAGTAAAACATTCCAATTGGAGACAGAGATGTAAGGTAAATCTTGGTCTTACTATTTCTTCTCAGAAATATAATTCCAACGTTATGGTTCCGTATTTGTGCAGTTTATCCTTATTATTTGCGATTCGGCAGAAAACTGAATAACATTCTGGAAAACTGGTTGTTGGACATCTCAATTTACTAACAGAAAACTAGTACGTTCACATTCGATTGGGTGGGGAGGGGAGGGGAGGAGAAATCGATCAGCCATAATAATTTAAGGGAGGTAGGCTCTGTGGTCTTAAAATTATGGTCTAAATTTTCACAATAATACTAACATAGATATTAATTCGTGGATATTCTGACATTCATCCATTGCTACTTGGCCACCATCATGGCAACACTGCTTTCAGGCATGCTTCCTTTATTAATGCACACAGCCTGATTTTATTTTTTTGTATGATTCATTTGCTTGAATCGGTTTGATCTCAAATTAATAATTGACATTATTGATAAATATAATCACTCCGTTTTTGGAAATTATGAGATTATTCCTAGGGAGAGCATGCAAATAATTTTCCATATATTTGCATATACTGAATTACCAAGCCACATTAACTGGAGGTTAGTATTTAATTTTGTACATATTTTTCTAGGAATATTTACTAACCGTGAATGTAGCCATTATCTCTGTAACTAGAGAAAATTGAGATTAGTGGTTTATCCCCTAGTGTGATAATTTATTAGATCCACTTAACTAATTAAATATTCCCATTTTAGGGTACTGATGATGGAGGGCTTCCAACTGTGTTATTCTATGGGTGCTACTACGACATTTGCGAGTATTTGATTCGATTGTATTTCGAAAGGTTTGTATCAGTCGTGTTAAGCCACAGGATGTTTTAGAGAGACTAAAAACTATTAATCAGAGGCAATTTAAACAGAAACTCAAATTTAGGCTTAATTAAGTAGAAGATTTTCCATGATATTATTCTAATAGACTTCAATAAGAGAGATTAACATAGAAATCCGGGATTGCTATATACAAGATTACCAAATGAGTCTGAAATAATAAGAAGTGTTCAAAGCTTAGAGTTCTTAAACATTTCAATAACGTTGACTTTCAGGCAAAAGTGGCAAAAATTGATGAATGCATTTAAAATGATACGTCGCCATCCATTTATATGTAGTTGATCACAGGTAGAAATTCCCGCATGCATTCAAAAAATAAATGCCGAAAATTTTTGTATGTCATAAAACTCATGAATAATTTAGATGTTCTTGAAATAAGATGAAATTTTCAGTCTATTTAAACTTAGATATTCAAGAACAAGTTAACAGTATTTGACTTTATCAAATTTTCCCCTCCGAATTAACTTCAGCGACACGTATTAACAGCCATATCTAATAAAATCGGATATTTTGTTTACAAAAATTTGAAATAGTCTTGATTCCACAAGCGCTAACTGTTCTCTCTGATTGAGCATATTTATAAATCAAGAAGTATAATGTGAAAGAGTCAAATAGAATATGAGCAAATATAAAAAGCAGGCAACATATAAAAAGTTAGGCAACGTTGAAAATAAGAATAGTTGAAAGACTTTTCTTACAAAATAATATAATCATCTCCTAAAAAATATTACAACCTTGAACCCAATTCAGCTCCTCGTTCAAACTGTCCAATAGTAAGTCGGATCACAGGATGCTCCCTTCAAAAGGGACATATATTCTTGGCGAATTTTTAATGAATTCGAAAAACTTTAAGATTGAAGAGATCAGTAGTGATCATAAAATTGCAAATTGTGTCTGGGTATATTTGGTGAATTCCGCGACGTACGTTCTGATTTATTTTCTACTATTCAGCTTACAAAATATCGAAAAAAATTTAGGGGGATGTAGAGAAATTCTCACCGGAGATAATAACATGGATTATAATATAGTGCTAGAGGATTTGAGTTCTATCTTATTCAAACTTAACGTCGAGGAAACAAGCAATATTTCTGCTGATGCATGGAGATGTATTCTGGAAATGATTGAAATATGTCTTTCAAAACCGCCCACTATGTAATTATATCTTTTTACCTAATTGTTTGTTTTAGTCTTGAGAATATTTATAATCGAAGTTTATTACCTATTCTCGGGCATCTTTTTGTTCGCATTCTTGAATTACTTCGAAGCCAGCAAAGTGATGACATTAGACTTAATTCGATTAAAGCAATACATTCACTTGTTGATCATTTTGACAAAAATTTCAAGATAGGCCGTTCGTTCAAAATCGCCTTACGAGTCTCATATATTTTGAAGATGCTTCCTGGTTTATCTCAGAGTTTGCTTGTTTCTATTGTCGGCGAAAAAGGAAGGAATTCAACCCTCAAGGCGGTAAGAGATAATGTACGTTTATTTTCAGAAATCCCTTTTAGCTTTAGCGAGACTAATAATTGTTTGCTTCGGGATGGATGCTTGTGAATCTATCAAATGTAACCTTCAATCTAATTAAATTGATGTAATTATTTAGCTCTGGATAAGAAAACAATCACTCAATTGGATTTATCTGAATTTAATTCACTTATGTCCGCCTCAGTGGACCATTTAAAGAAACTGGTACACATATGTATTTCATCCATATTTGCTGAGGTTGTTACCTATTCAGCCTCTGCAAAGGAACGCCTATTTGATTCTGTCTTCAATTTTTCTTCTAATATTCTTACCAACTGTTGGGATTTCCTCAATCTTAATGCGGAAGCTCAGATTCTGAGAGATGACGTGATTCGTGCTTTGATTATTGTGAATGTTGAGGAGGGTTGTTCAACGTTTAACAAAGCGTCAGATCTACTATCAGAAATTGCTGGTAGAAATTTCCCCTTTCCTGAAAGTCTGAAATTCGCTCATGAAAATTCAATTTCCTTATTTGGCACAGAAATTTTAAATAATATCTCCATCGAAATTATAATTGATATTGGAAAAGATATTGATAACAGCTTGCAAGGTAGTCGTGGTAAGTAATACATTTATCATTATACTACTTCTACGAGAATGCAGTAGCATTTTCGTATCTCCATTTCAGATGAAAATATTACCAGATCTCTTTTGTCTCGATTGTGTGGAGTGATAAATTACCTTGGATCCAATGTTACTTCTTCATTCGTTGGAAACAAAGTCAACTGGGAAAGCTTTCTCTCAACATTATGTAAATATCTTGAACCGCAGTTGGATGATATATGCCTTGTTGATCAGATTAACGCTCTATCTTCTGATACCAGCGTATCAGATTCTGTGGATCAACTATTTAGGAAGCAGTTTGTACATTTCCGTAATCCTGCTAACCTTCATAAAACACTCGATGTTATTAGGCTACTTACATTCACATGTAAGCTGCGATTATTATGATAAATCTAATGCTATTTATTTAGGCAATAATTTTGACTTCATAACCGAAACACTGTTGGCAATTGGAAATGCTGATGAAAATCTTAAAAGTTCCTCACTGATTCTACTTTCCGCTTGCCTTTCGGCCCTCTCTAACTGTGGTGCGTCTGTTTGATCATATTATGTTTTATCAAGTTTTTCCGGAATATTCGATAGATAAATTTAAGTAGACTTAAGAATATTAGTATAGCGTTAATGTTTTTTTCCTTAAAGCGTTATAGTGGTTGTATTATAGTTATAGTATCGTGGTATTGGTGACATCGGCCTACAATGGGAATTCCAATTGTCATATTGCTTGCTTTTAATTTTACATTCTCTGGTTTCCCTTCCTTTAGATGATCTGCCGAAATCAGAACGATTTGGTTTTGCTCTGTGAGTATTCCCTTTGATACTATAGACTAATTTAGGGTATTTGTTAATTTGCACTCATTTTCAGCACTTTAATAGAGAAACTCGCTGAACAGAACTACCTTCAACTTGAGTTTGAAGCTGATCAAACTTCCCTATCACAGTGGCCTCCTTCATCCAGCCCTACTGTAGTTAATGCATCGCCTGTTAGATTGCGGGAACAGAAGCTACGGTGTCTGAAATCGTGCATTTTTATGGAATGCATAGTTGCTACCTCATCAGTAAGTTTTACAAAATTTATATTAAACTTTTATTCTTTTTTATCCTGCATATTACACAAGAGTAGTAACTAATTAGAGGAAAGCAGGTTGAATATGTGTGAATATGATTTAGTATTATCAGAATCAAATGATCGATAAGCATGAAGAAGGGAGGGGAGACAATGCCATTGTTAGAGAATAAATCAAAGGATTATTATTGGTGTGTAATAACAAGAAATAACGAAGGCGAAGCAAAAGGGAATCATATCACCTGGGTGCTTACAATTTTTCCATTAGTCTACTAGGAAGAATTCGCATTCTATTGTTTTAATTATATGATGCGTTCGGTAGGTAGGCTAATAGATGTTTCTCTTAATTTTGATAGTGGCACTTAACTTTTAATGAAGAGGAAGTAACCCCTACCATAATCTTATCACTATCTTCCTTTAGATTTGGAGATCATCGGAAGAAAACACAGTATATCCGGACGAGATTCTACCCTACATAATGCAAATGTTTAGTCTTGCAGCTGGTGACGGTCTTCTATCTTCAACTGCCCAGAAGGCTTTGAAATGCATTTCCACCAGCTGTGGCTATTCGAGGTGTGCAATTATTATTCTTTATAGTTTTTTTTCTCTATTGATTTAACTTGGTATTGTCTTTTTCCCATTACAGGCTGGAAGACTTTCTCTTATCCGTTTCAGAATCCATTCTATCCTCCCTGACTATTGATTTTCATGCGATTCTGCTTGCTGTGCCGTCAGAAGATTCAACTCCGCTTTCGTCGGCGTTGATGCTCAAATTGCAACAAACTTGTCATGCTCTCTCCTACTTTGTGGATCATACCAACGTAAATGTTGTTTATCGTCTTCAACCCCTGGTTATGGAGGTATGTCTGGATTGCATTAATAGCTATCTCATCTACTTAAAACATACGAGTATTTGATTCAAACCAATCGCGTACTCAACATCCTTATATTTATAATAATTTTCAAGCTTATGGAAGAATGGCTCCTGTGTAAATGGAAGAAACTCGAGTGCCACCGGATGATACTCATTCAATAACATCTAGCACGAACTTTTGTTTATAACACCACTGTTGCATTCGTCAATTTATTTATGAACAATCTAGTTATAACACTAATATTCTGTATTCTTTTATTTCAACCGTGCAACAGATTTCTAGGTAATTCAAGGCATTACTAACTTGTGATTAGATGTAATGACTGAAATCTACATGAGGAGCTGTTTTAAGCTGGTTTATACTCTGATAATCTACTAGTTTTCCTGGCTGGATTTAGTTTCAAGCAATCGAATTGGGTTGTTCACTTCGGTTTTCTGGGATTAGTTCATCCACTTCTATATTTGCTTGCTATGACATACAAGGTTTTTGCTCCTCTGTTGGAAGGGTAAAAATGAAATACGTTTGATGCGGTTCAATTTTCTATCTTTAAATAAAAAAGGATAAATGTGTTGTTTCGGATTAAAATATTCTAAACCACTGCTTGAGAGAAACTTTTCATATATGTTTATCAATAACATTTTAAATATACTAAATGAACGACCCTTAAATCCTTTTCAGATGATTTTGTGTATGGACCTAAGCTATCAGTTTGCTGCCTCAGTTTTCGTCACAGTTCTCCGCAAAGTTATAGCTTTATGTGCAAGGATTAGTTCTGCCCCAATTAGCTCAAAGTTGATTCCGACCAAAACTCCAGCAATTTATTGCTCTTCAGAATTCGCCAAAAGGAAGGAGAGCATGGTAGAAAAACTGCTAAATCGACAAATGGATAAGACTACTCTTTCCGATATTTGTGAACGGACTCTCAGCAAGGCCACCCAACTACTGGCATCAACTCGAAAGCAGTATAATTATGTAATTACTAGGGTACAAGCAAAGGATACTCACGCGTCGAAAGAGTATGAAAATGATACCTCTGAGGATACTTCTGACAAGCTAATCTACCGAACACCACATATAAGACTTGTGGAGGAGGTGAGGATTTTAACAGTATTTAAAAGCTTATCCCATATCTGGACCTTATCAATTGATATAAGCCTTCTAAAAATCAACTCCTTTTCATATCGTTTAAGTGGCTTACTGCTTATGTTCCTATCGCAGATTATGCTTCGCTGTATCCATATGATGTCGAGCAATGAACCTCGTGTCAAGGTGGCTTCAATGTGTCTTCTCTCAGACGGTTGTTTAGTTATAACCAATGAAAATATTCTCTTGCCCCTTGTGCATAAGATATGGTCCCCACTACTCGCAAGGATACGCGATCGTCAACCAGCGGTTGTTGAACAGGTAAACTAATGCGATATTTAAAATTATTTTTGCATAGGCCTTTGAGTTATTCTCAACGCTGACCTTCGTGGCTGGTACATTTATTCGCTCGCGAGTATCAAGCGATTTGGTAACATCATTGGTATGGTTTCTTCAGAAGGGAGCTTCGATCAGGTATTTTATTTGATTTCAATTTATTTTTTTAGCTCTGGAAAAACGTCATCATACGAATGTCTTACTGCTTGCTCAGTCCAAAGGCGGCTTCTTTATGCACTCGGACCCATCTGTGTAAATGTAATTAATCCAGAACTTACCGATGCAATTCATATTCTTATTTGTATTTCTTGAGCATTCTAGTTAGGTATTTTCTTTTTTAGTTGTGTATATTTTCTAACGTACTGCATCCGGTTGTCAAAGTATTGTGCGAATATATTGGGAAAGATCAGCCGTTGGTACTGCGTGAAGTAAGTTTCCGTTTGAAAGGTTCGAAGGTCGCTATTTAATTCTCTTTCTTTCCAGGCTGCAGCTTATTCACTGTTGAAGCTATGTGAACTTGATCCCGGAATCGTAATATATGAAGTAAATTGCCATACACAAATTTGATGCTGAGCAATAAGTAGGGAAAAATGTTGTTTAGTGTAAATAAAAAGTACATGCAGTGAATCCGCTCTTGATTTCACGGAAATTTTGAGGGGGGGAGGAGGGAAGAGGGAACAGTACTTATTACTGGCGGATAAGGTCGAGTTTTGTGTTCAGGACTGACCATAAAAAGGGGCTGAAAGAAATTGACCAATTAATGGATTCGATAAGTTTATACCTATCGTTGCAAAATTACATTATATTAAATATATAATATTTCATAAAATATAAAATTACATTTCTAATAACTTCAAATAATTGCATATATATATTGAGTGTTTAAGTGTGCTCGATTGAGGTCACAAGATTTGCTTGTAATATTGGATGATTGTTGCGCCCTCTGGGTGTTCAAGGTAATTGTTCAAATAATTGACGGGATGGCTATACCGGTTTGGTTTTGTATAAGGGGGAAGGAGATTGTTTCTGCAGCGGCAGTTGGTTCAGTGGCGGCGTACGCAGTAGTGCGTTTGCTTTATAATTCTAAATCATTCGCACTCGATACCTATAAAGGAAAAAGCGCTCTCTATCGTGATCGAAAACTTCCACAAGGTGCCGACCCATGGAAATATTAGCTTCCCTCTGGTCATTACTTTGTAGTTACTGAAATAAAGTATTTGTAAAAAGAGGCTTCTATTTTTGTTAATTCAAAATCGGTTCTTGATTCCTCATGCATTATTTGTTTGTAGATGTCTGAGTCGAAAAGCAGAAGAGCTAATCCCGACGATGATTTCAAGAATATGGAGTTCGAAACATCTGAAGATGTAGATGTTCTTCCTACTTTCGACTCCATGAAACTGAACGAAGATCTTCTAAGAGGCGTTTATGCATATGGATTTGAGAGACCATCTGCAATTCAACAACGTGCTATTAAGCAAATAGTTCTCGGAAGAGATGTTATAGCTCAGTGAGTATTTAATTTTTTACTATTATACTTTTCTTTAGAGCTCAGTCAGGAACCGGCAAAACAGCTACCCTGGCGATTGCATCTTTGCAAGCTTTGGACACTCAACTTCGTGATACACAAGTACTTATTCTATCACCTACTCGTGAATTGGCCTTGCAAATTCAGAAAGTCATTCTGGGATTGGGGGATTTCATGAATGTCCAATGTCATGCTTGCTATGGCGGAACTAATGTCGGCGAAGATATCAAGAAATTGGATTATGGCCAACATATCGTATCTGGTACTCCTGGTCGTGTATTCGGTTAGAACTTTCGTTTTCATTGCGTAGTTTATGATGTTTTATTTAAAGTAATTTAACTTGTTTTATGTCATAGATATGATTAAGAGGCGAAATCTTCGAACGAGGACCATCAAATTATTGATTTTGGATGAAGCGGATGAGATGCTCGATAAGGGCTTCAAGGAACAGATCTACGATGTCTACCGTTATCTTCCCCCTGAAACTCAAGTGGTCCTGTTGTCAGCTACTATGCCTCATGATATTCTCGAAATGACTTCCAAGTTCATGACGGATCCTGTTCGCATTCTCGTAAAACGGTAGGAGATTATTAGCACCACTTATTTCGTTTTATTAAAAGTTCGTTTCGTTGGTATTCATCGGACTTGTTTATTACCTGGAGAATAGTATACGATTTAAAGATTTCATAATTTTCTTATACATGAGGCCTTAGTAGGTTATTGATTGGTTCCCTGTGCCTTTGAAACTTTGTTTATTTAGTTCTACCCCACATTGATTTAATTATTGTTGGGTAAGAAATTGCACTGGATGTTAATTATAATGTTTTGGTTTCTGGAGTAAGCCTATATCGCGAAATGCACGAGCCTAGAATAATAAATGGTAGTGTCAATCTTCATAGTCTATGTGCGGTTAGTCAAGATAAGCACAGATGTAAAGTTGTTGGATTAGGTGATTTCTAAAACGTTTCTTGTGTTTTTCAGTGATGAACTTACTCTGGAAGGAATTAAACAGTTCTTCGTTGCCGTAGAACGAGAGGAGTGGAAATTTGAAACCCTTTGTGACCTCTACGATACTCTAACGGTGACACAATCAGTGATATTCTGCAACACACGTAGAAAGGCTGAGTGGTTAGCTGAAAAAATGCGGAAGAGTAATTTCACAGTTACCGTTATGCATGGCGATATGGTCCAAAGAGAACGCGAAGAAATTATGAAGAACTTCCGTAGCAGTGAAAGGTAAGTGATTTTCTGCCTCCTTGATTGTTATTTTACTAAACCGCATCTAATGTTTTTTTTGTTTCAATTTCTGATTTAGTCGTGTTCTGATCACCACCGATCTATTAGCAAGAGGAATAGATGTGCAGGAGGTATCTATGGTGATTAACTACGATTTGCCCAACAATCGTGAATTGTACATTCATCGTATCGGACGCTCAGGACGTTTTGGACGCAAGGGAGTGGCAATTAATTTTGTGAAGAACGAGGACATTCGTATTCTTCGTGACATTGAACAGTACTACTCCACTCAAATCGATGAGATGCCAATGAATGTTTCTGACCTGGTTTAA
>CAADRB010000002.1:3200856-3211360 GCA_900708905.1 Hymenolepis diminuta | reverse complement strand
TTTGAAGGCCGAAATTGCAAAGAAACGACCACATATGGCAAAGAAAAAAATTTTGTTTCATCAAGACAACGCACCGTGTCACGAGTCAATCAAAACAATGGCAAAACTACGTGAATTGAACTTCGAATTGCTCCCACATCCACCGTATTCGCTTGATTTGGCTCCCAGCGACTACTGGCTGTTCGCAGACCTGAAAAACATGCTCGCGGTAAGAAATTTGGCACGAATGAAGAGGTTATCGCTGAAACTGAGGCCTATTTTGAGGCGAAAGATAAATCGTTCTGCAAAAGTGGCAGTGGAATGTTAGAGCGGCGCTGGAATGATTGCGTTGCTCTTGATGGAGATTACGTTGATGAATAAAGCTAATTTTGAACCAAAAAACAGTGTTTTCTTTGTTAGGCCCGGGACTTTTCAGCCCGTGTGTTAGGTCGAAAAACTGTAACTTGAATAGTTTTCAGTGTATTTTGAGTTTCTGTAACAGTGTAAGGTAATTTTTACGTCATTGCAGTGGTGGCCACGTGCTAGGAATAAGAGGTGAATTAGCTGGAACACATTGGCCAAATACCATTGTAGTACTTGCAGTCGTATTGGTGGTTATTATCAGTCTAAGGAAAATTGATCTTCCCACTAACCGCGTCGATGAGCAAGCTACTGATAAACCTTTCCACATTACGTAGGTCTCTGTAAGCATTCGATACAGAACGGTTGGAGCAGTGTAGGAATTAGCATCTCTAGAGGCATTAAATTCACCCTGAGTAGAGATAGTTTTGGGTGAAGTTACTATAGTACAACCTGCGACGGCTGTAGAAATATACCGGATGCAGTAAGAGCTAGGTTTAGGAGGCGTAAAAAGGGAGAACTGACTGTAGGAGCTGTATGGTGTTAGCAGCCAGGGTTGAAGAGGTTTACAACTATTTTTACAGGAAAAAATATGTGGGTATAGTGATAAATGTAGGGCTGTTAAGAAATCAGAGACGAGGTAATAGTGTGGCAACGTCAGCGATAAATCCCCGTACTCGTCAGGCAAAACGGAATCAGCATGACAAAAAGGACGTTAACAAAACTTGCCGTCAACACGAGCAAAGGGCAGACAGTCAGAAAATCAAAATTAGACGATATTTAAAGTCGATGATGTTCGTTTCGTGGCAATTTAACTCCAAAATAAATTTTTTGCTAACGTATCATATATATGTACACCGTTTTTCGCTTTATCTCCTTTTAATTCTGGCAGTCTCACATCGCAAATACTCCACTGTTTTAAAAAGGTGTTTCTATACTTCAACAGACTTGGTAGCTTACTATATACCCTAAATTCAAATAATTTTGCTTTCCTGATCTTCAAAATATCTTTTTTAAATTTGTTGGAAGAATGTTGGGAATATAGATGGTCACATTTGCAAGGCTCTGTATCTTAATGAAAAGCCTGGTCGTATATTTAAATAAAGGATTGTTCCAAACATTATGCATTGGCTTAAACCATTTCATTCAAATGAATGAAATACTACTTGCCGGTCAATTTCGGAGAATATGACATCCTATTTTGAAAAAAATCGTAGTGGAAGATCAACCAACTGCTTCTATCTATTATAGGAGACAAAAAATATCGAGATAGCAAATTCATCCATTCAATTATATTAGTTGGTCAGCTAAATCTGATCATCGCGGGTTAGAGCAAACTCAAGAATTTAGAGGGAAATTAGAGCAAGGGACAATACATTAATCTCATTATGGAAACAGGGAAATCCCTATTCCAAAATGAAGCGAAATGCCTTGCAATGCTAATAATGCATAATTTTCGGCTAGCCATGTGGAAATACTATTATGTCTAAAAAAATAATAACAGAATGGATTCTTGCTTTAGCCAACAGATGTCTAATAACACCTGGCGATCAGAAATGATTAACTGACGATAAGATCTCCACTATAGTGTCCACAGGTGGTCCCGCTGTATTTGTATGTTTTCAAATTGATATCTAAACAGATGTCGATCATCACACCGAGACACTGACAACGAGACATGACTAACGTCCAACAAAGATATGTTTTGTATATAAACTTAATTTACTAATTTATAAATTTAGGGCGACTTGCCTGCCCCCTCCGGACTGATCTGGCGACATGAGTAACTTGACATATTCCTTCTAATCGATCGATCTGACCCCCGATAAAACCGTCTTCACGTTATTACAGTTCTAATTTAATTTCCTGTCAAAATCATGTCCGCATTATTTGAGCATTTACTTGGCACACGTTAGATAGTTTATAACTGTTATATTATGTAGAGTTTTTCATAATAAATTTATTATAAACATTTTAAGTGTGTCGTCCATTACACCTAAGAGATAAAAAATTGGACTCTTCGTAAATAGTGAAAATGGGATGACCTACGCTGAATGTGAGATGTCATAGAATACATCTAAACAGGAAATTTTATCGCTTGATTTAAAATACGTGGCCCTAAAGGGGCGCATTTGCATACATAAGATGTGGGAATCCATTTCCATCTATAATTAACGTTGTAAGATAACGACCTGGTAATCTTGACCCTCCTTATTGTTTCTAAATGTAACATTTATTAAACTTGAGTATGCTCTGAATATAAATATACGTGCGATCCGTATCGGATAGCATGATTCTATAGTAAAACGAACAAAATGGTGATTTCTTCGAATATTAAGCAAAAAATAAATCAGGGAAACATGAAGTTTATCTTTGTGACAAAAGGACAGTCGTGGGAGTTTGAAAATGAATCCACTACCTTGGAAGTGCTTAAAACTTTCTTCCTATGAGATTTTTGCGCATTCTAGAACATTCTAATAAAACATTAACGCATCTTAGTCTATTTCTCGGCTACTTGAAGTTTTCACACCTAATCTGGCATATTTGCCCAATGCATCGAATACCTTCATTTCGTGCGCCTCTGTCTACTGTCGAAACTCCAGCCATATTACAATTTCTAGATCAGCAATATTTGGATTAGCCAACCAACACCTAACTTCTTATCTCCAAGTTCTAAACATACGTCTGTCCCGATATTTATTTTATTGGAGCGATAACGAACAAAATAAAAACAATTTCAAAAGACAAGGACCACGGCTAGAAGGATTGTGATTATATGTAAAATGTATAAATATGTGGGTTGCAGTTCCAAATCTATGTTATTTGTTTTAAACTCGTTAGGTATTAAAAAGATTGTATTATGTTATGTTATGTTCTCACACAAATATCAGTAATAAGTTACTAGAATACAACTATTAATATTAAAAAATTAAATAAAGACATCCAGTAAACAAGCACGAACTTAGCAAACAATAACTCAAACTTTCATCAGTCAGCTACCACAAACAAACATTCATTAATGCTGAATTTTAGAAATAAGTTAATCATATGTAAAATACTATTTAATAATGTAAAATATTTAGTTTGAGGCAAATTTGGTGATTGTTAATATATTTGCACATGAAAATATCTACGCGATGGTTTTAATAGGGTCGATTTATGGGGGCTTCTCCAGAATGACTCTCCTCACACATTGTCGTCGGGTTGCTCAGACAATTCGAAGAAATTTTCCTTCAGTATTCTTTCCGTCAGCAGTTGGTTACCTCATATATAAAGACTATAACAAAACACAACAAGAAAAGAAAGCCATTTCTGAAAAATTGCAAACTGGGAACACCTAATTGGTTCCGAGTGAAGGGAATGGAGACAATTTTCGCGGGAATCGTCGGCTTTGTTTTAGCATATCGAGCTTCCCGTTCCGTTTATAATTTAAAATCTTTTGCTCTTACCACTTCTAAGGGTAAACGTGCTCTCTATCGTAGTCGGAAACTTCCTCAACGTGCCGATCAGTGGACATACCAGCTATTATGTCCATTAATTTGATAAATAAATATTTTCATAATTATTGTTTTCCTTATTTTAATTATTGTTTTTTGCATTAATGCACATTAACATTATCTTTTTTAAGGAAAATGGCGAAGTCGAAAAGCAGAAGAGCTAATCCCGACGATGATTTCAAGAATATGGAGTTCGAAACATCTGAAGATGTAGATGTTCTTCCTACTTTCGACTCCATGAAACTGAACGAAGATCTTCTAAGAGGCGTTTATGCATATGGATTTGAGAGACCATCTGCAATTCAACAACGTGCTATTAAGCAAATAGTTCTCGGAAGAGATGTTATAGCTCAGTGAGTATTTAATTTTTTACTATTATACTTTTCTTTAGAGCTCAGTCAGGAACCGGCAAAACAGCTACCCTGGCGATTGCATCTTTGCAAGCTTTGGACACTCAACTTCGTGATACACAAGTACTTATTCTATCACCTACTCGTGAATTGGCCTTGCAAATTCAGAAAGTCATTCTGGGATTGGGGGATTTCATGAATGTCCAATGTCATGCTTGCTATGGCGGAACTAATGTCGGCGAAGATATCAAGAAATTGGATTATGGCCAACATATCGTATCTGGTACTCCTGGTCGTGTATTCGGTTAGAACTTTCGTTTTCATTGCGTAGTTTATGATGTTTTATTTAAAGTAATTTAACTTGTTTTATGTCATAGATATGATTAAGAGGCGAAATCTTCGAACGAGGACCATCAAATTATTGATTTTGGATGAAGCGGATGAGATGCTCGATAAGGGCTTCAAGGAACAGATCTACGATGTCTACCGTTATCTTCCCCCTGAAACTCAAGTGGTCCTGTTGTCAGCTACTATGCCTCATGATATTCTCGAAATGACTTCCAAGTTCATGACGGATCCTGTTCGCATTCTCGTAAAACGGTAGGAGATTATTAGCACCACTTATTTCGTTTTATTAAAAGTTCGTTTCGTTGGTATTCATCGGACTTGTTTATTACCTGGAGAATAGTATACGATTTAAAGATTTCATAATTTTCTTATACATGAGGCCTTAGTAGGTTATTGATTGGTTCCCTGTGCCTTTGAAACTTTGTTTATTTAGTTCTACCCCACATTGATTTAATTATTGTTGGGTAAGAAATTGCACTGGATGTTAATTATAATGTTTTGGTTTCTGGAGTAAGCCTATATCGCGAAATGCACGAGCCTAGAATAATAAATGGTAGTGTCAATCTTCATAGTCTATGTGCGGTTAGTCAAGATAAGCACAGATGTAAAGTTGTTGGATTAGGTGATTTCTAAAACGTTTCTTGTGTTTTTCAGTGATGAACTTACTCTGGAAGGAATTAAACAGTTCTTCGTTGCCGTAGAACGAGAGGAGTGGAAATTTGAAACCCTTTGTGACCTCTACGATACTCTAACGGTGACACAATCAGTGATATTCTGCAACACACGTAGAAAGGCTGAGTGGTTAGCTGAAAAAATGCGGAAGAGTAATTTCACAGTTACCGTTATGCATGGCGATATGGTCCAAAGAGAACGCGAAGAAATTATGAAGAACTTCCGTAGCAGTGAAAGGTAAGTGATTTTCTGCCTCCTTGATTGTTATTTTACTAAACCGCATCTAATGTTTTTTTTGTTTCAATTTCTGATTTAGTCGTGTTCTGATCACCACCGATCTATTAGCAAGAGGAATAGATGTGCAGGAGGTATCTATGGTGATTAACTACGATTTGCCCAACAATCGTGAATTGTACATTCATCGTATCGGACGCTCAGGACGTTTTGGACGCAAGGGAGTGGCAATTAATTTTGTGAAGAACGAGGACATTCGTATTCTTCGTGACATTGAACAGTACTACTCCACTCAAATCGATGAGATGCCAATGAATGTTTCTGACCTGGTTTAAATGTCTCCCCATTTCCATTATTTTAATATATATATTTACCAACTTTTTGTGCTTAATTAGCCCTGTTTTTCCAGTTGTTCATTAGGGTCTTTACTCTTTTTTTGCTTTTGGTAGCCTCTTATTGTCCAAGATATGGGTGGCAACTTTGAGTAACTACTCTTTGGTCGGCTTAATTTCATGATATAACTTGGAATTTCGTTCAGTCAGCTGCCAGTAAAGACTTTCGAAGTTGCTGTTTTTCTTTAAATACCTTTTTGAGTGAGGCTTGATGAAAATGACACATGAACCTCAATTTAATGGGTTCGTTGTTATTCCTTAATATTTACAAATTTGCCATTCGAAATACAATGACATAGAAGAGAGTTCTTTAATGTATTGAGGATTTCGCACCAACCCTCCAGTGGAAGCGGGATTTAAATAAGGAAATGTCATTGATTATCTTGCAGACAGGGTAAGAAAGATCTATAAGAGTAAGAATGCTATAAGTAAGATCAAGAAAATCATTAAGGGGTACAGATGTGATAAGAAGTAAAAATCTAGTCACAATGGTTATGTGCAAAACAGGATGAAATTTGTAGTTAAGTATATTGAGAGTCCATACTTCTTATTATTTTTGCTCGTTGGCATGTGCTTTTCTATTGACTGGCCGGGTTGTCAGCTTAATCTACTTTCAATCTATTAGTAGCAGTATTTGATGGCTTTCATCCTACAGACATTTTTGTGGGTAGACAAACGGGATGTACTAAGCGACAAGTTGAAAGTCAACCACATTCAAGTCCCCGTGTCTCGTTTATCATGGGGTCTGACACTGGGAATCTGATTAGCACACTTTCTAATACTCATCTTAACAAAAGTAATATTTTCTAAGGCCTGGTTGAGAAACTCATATTTAGTCATATTCTTGTTCATCTGTATCAGATGTTGCATTGATCAACCCAATAACTTAATGTGAACTGATAAGTTTCGATCTCGTGATCTTTCACTTGACGAATGTGTAGGTTGGGAACTGACAAGAAAATCAAGGTAGAACACGTATTGGCAGGATCACATCTTAGCATACTTTGACAAGTTGTAATTGTACGGATAGACGTGTGGGGAAGACTGAGTCGAGAGTGTTCTCCACTTAGATTACTGGTGTCCAAGCGTCACACGAACTGCGGACGCACATTTATACATTAAGTAAACGAATTGATCACTTTATAAATGATTCAGTTAGAGGTTATAGCCACTTGGTATATTTGCAAATACTTCGGTTGAATTCTATGAAATCAGTCCGGAGTTCAGTAGTTAAGATGTTGCTGCCATTCCAGCAACATTTCATAAAGTGTTTCAAAATATGGCGGTCAATCTATTACCAAAATGACCTTATCTACACAATTAATAAGGATAATTTTGCATATATTTGTTGCAATAATTTGTTTAAACAATATATTTTTTCTCTAATGAGAAAAAATACTGTAAGAACAGCTGAACTTCGATAGGAGAGTCAGGGTTAGTTAGGATGACGATTTACTATGAATGACGGGGAACACAGTGAGTCGGAGGTGGGAAAGATTCAGTCTGACGATGAAGCAGTTTGGGGTAAAGGGTTGCACAGAGAGTAGCGATGGAGACCACGTGGAGGGGATACTTACTTGTACACCGGAACGTGATGATCTAGCCTGTTTTAACATCCAGGCTTTTATACTCTTCTTTTCCGGAAAGCGTCCCGCTGGTTGGTTTTCATTGGTTCTCTCCATGGGGTGGTCTGTGATTGGTGGTATGCAGAGGAAAGAAAGAAAATTATTGGATAGTTTAAATTTTAGTTTCGGTTTCGTCGCTATTAATGGCGGCGCCCTATACCTTGTGTCTTACAATACAATAAACGTTCTAAAATGGAAAACAAATTATGTTACTATCCTTTTTTGAGAACATCTCTCTAACATAGCATTACGATCTTTATTCCTTTTTATTAAGTCTATTAGATCAAAATACTCGATAAAATTTCGTATGTTAGATATAAATAGGATAATGAGGCCTATTACTGATGATATTACACTAAATGGAAAGAAAATTTGTGAAATTTGAGGATTTCGAGTCTGACACGCAAAGATTTTCTTTGAAACCGAATAGTGATAGATCTCGTTTGAGCCATGAAATACTTTCGACTTCATGTACTTGAGTTCCCTAAGTTTGATTCGATTGTTTGGAGATTATAAGTTCGTATTCCTATGGCTATATTCGTAGGCGCGCTTTTAATATGCTAGAATTTAGAAGATTGGGTGGTGACATAAATCTTATCCTGATTGTCTCATATTGGTGAGTTTCTACTGCTAGGATTTACAGCAAATATGAGTTTTAAAAAGTCTATTTCTATCTCTACTATATTTCAGGGGACTTTCTACAAATAAGAGGGTAATATTTCCCACAAAACTAATCTTTATATACAGAATTCTTTATTTTCCACCGTTTGATTCCTTTTTATTTGGACGAATTGATTCACATTAAGGTTGTAAATGGCGCATAATATAAATTGATCTATCGATACGAAAACGTGCGTCTTATTTTGATATGATGGTTTGGGTGGTTGTCTGGTTGTATTTGTAACTAATGCACTTTCTAGGGGACAGAAGACACTCAATATCAGAAGCCAATAACCCAAAGCATAATTCAAGGCACGTTATGGTAGGCACTCGTGTACCAAAGAACGTAAAATTCAATCGGTGTAGACCTAAAAAATATCTTTTATCACTGGGGAAATAAGAAGGAAATTACATTTTAATTATCATTTCTTCTACAAGAATCTGAGAGTCGGTTACAGTATCCTATGGTGAGGAGCAGATCTTAACAGAAACACAATATTGATAATATCTGCGTTTACTTCCTCACTGAGTAAAATTGGTGGAAAACAAACATAGAAGGCGCTTCGACACTGAAGGAGAAAAAACCAAATATATTCAATTATCCGACATTCATATGTTTATTTTTCCACAAAGGACGTTTTTATAGAGTCATAATTTCAATTCTCTAGATTATAGCAAGTAGAAATTAGAACAGAAGTGTATAATCTTAGTAATTATCATTCAGCGTATTATCTCTGACCGTCGCACAGTACACGTTGACGTGCATGAATTGGTTATTTGATAAAATGAAAAACATAAAGCATTTGAAATTCCATCGAGGGAAAGGGAGAAGAACAAATACGATTTCGACAATTTTTACAATTGATTTTTATGTGGTTTACTGAATTGCTATTGTGTTTTAATAATAAATAGCTCATTTAATTTAAGCATATTTTCTTATTCCCCTGTACATTCAATTGGCAGTTTTGCAGGAAAATGTACAACCCAAATGTGGAAATGATGAAGATATTTTTCCATTTAGTTGCTTATAGTCGCTAATTTGTATAAGCCAGGCTTGTTCTTAACACTAAGACCATGAAATACTCGAATACGGTTCGAAGCCCACATTATGGATAGGAATGAAGATGCACATTTGGTTGATATTGGTAACCATAGCGATAATGGAATGTGAATTTCATTGAATCACGCTAAGGCATCGCCTTCTTGGCTCATAGAGTAATCCTTCATTTGTTGATATTTCAGTACTTAAATTATTTATTTATTCGGTTTATATATTTATCTATGTAGGTAATATATTTTTAGAGATAGTTAGAATGCCGTAGGTGCACATTTTAGGATAAGGTATTTCAGCATTTCTATTTATATTGTGCTCAAGAAAGTCGCATATTTTGCACATGTGAACACTAGTGTAGTGAAAAAAGCTCACCAGCATTTTACGGACAAAATTTTTACCTATAATAAAATCAGAAAATTATTATAACTACTTAGTTCCGAAAAACCTGACAATCTGAAACACTATATTTTCACCGACTATATTCGATTTGAAATCAATAGTCTGGCCAATCATTAATTTCAAAAACTGTAGTTAATCATTTAATGTCTTGTGAAAGAACTAAACAAGCGTATGTTCTGGTGAGTGACGAAATTGAGTTTGCACTCATTTATTCACACATTTTTTAGCATTTAGAGGTGTTTTTTCCAATTGTTGAAGACGCATTATGTAGATCCGGTTGGGGGACATTTTGTAACAAGAGAAAATCCACTATAGATACACCAAAAAATTTAGAGATTAAAGGATTACTCCTTTTTTTGTAGCTTAAACTGACTGCTTTCATAAGCCAAGCTTGTTCTCAACATTAAGAGAATACACAGTAGACCCACCCATCAAAATAATTAATTGTTTTGAAACAAGACTTCTCTGCAATAGCCATAGGATTTTCCCTAGAATATTTGTCTGGTTATTCCGCATCATTGTAAAAACTCTCTTCTGTCCATTCGGATCTGCCTTTTTATGCAAACTGAATCATTCTGTCATACATACTTCCCACGTCATTAATATGTAAGATTCCCCTCTGCAGAACAGCGGCTGAAATCCTTAGTTTACTTTCCTGGTATGATAGACTTGTGGGGTTCACAAGGCTGATTGAATCACGTGCGCTAGAGCTCACCACGGGAAGTGCGACATGTAACCGGTCGCGTTGAGATCAAGCGCGGCGTGTGTGCAGAGACCTCCCCAACCAATCAGCAATCAAGATCCCTGCAGCCCAGCATGGTTTTGTATTTAATGACTAAGCATGGAAAAAAAGAGACAACGAAGTAGTCAATAAACCCCCTCCACTCAGCATCTTACCGGTTCTTACCATTTTGGGCATAGCTTAGCTAATTTG
>CAADRB010000002.1:3182568-3195170 GCA_900708905.1 Hymenolepis diminuta | reverse complement strand
AGAACAGCGTGCTGAGAAGAGAGATGAACAGGACGTGTAGGAGTCCGCACTGACTAGTGTGTTGTTTTTGTCTGGAAAACAAGGATAGCTTTATATGAGTCACTTGGGTAAGGCCACGCCAGAGCATGAGCGCAGATGTACCTTTTATGTGAAGCGAGGAAGTTATAGAAAAGAGGGGAAATCGACGGACGCGTTTAGACATGTCAGACAGGGATTATGCGTCATAGGGACATAAATGAAGTCGCTCCAACTTCGTGGGCAAACAACAGAGGTATTGTCGTGGAGAATGCGAATAAAAGGTAATTCTGGAAAATGCATAGAGAGTTATCCTTCAAGATATAGTCTAGTTGTTTAACAGAAAAAATTTTAATGTCATTATAAGAAACATGATCCCATTATTGATCAAAACTAAAAGGAATGCAAACTCTGTTTAATATGGGATCACAACAAAAAAGGTAAAACAGATGAAAAGGGCATTTGGGAATTTTGTCAGTTTGGAAAAGGAAGAATTTTAATTCTTTCACACCCCACCATCCAAAGAGTAAACTTAAATTACATAATTATTGCCAATTCGAAAGAATTATACCAACTTTATTATGGACTGATTCCTTTGCATCTATTCATATGATCGTATTTTGGAACACTTCGGGAACAAATAAAAACACTTCACCGGCATTTGAGAATCTTCTGCCATACCTTGTTTACTTATAATGGAATTTTGGAAATATAAGGGCTCTATCATTATGAAAACCATATTTTCTTATAGTTAGTGCACTTGAACTATGACCTCGGCCTTTATCATTGTACTAAGAGACGGTACTAGGCTTTTAAGAAGGGTTAAAGAACTATAGTCTTCTAACCTAATCGTCTAATCTAATCTCTCTGCATCTATGAAAGTGGAAGTGGTGCCATCATACATTATAATACGTGCCATCTAGCCCTATGGCTATGGCCCTACGTGCCATACGTGTAAAAATCAGCATCTAGCTTGATCGTCTCCGAATTATGTTAAGATTAATTTCCAGCCAAAATAATCAAGAATAATTTCTCAAACATCTCTCTCACTGAAATTGAAGGTTAAAGAGACACCAATTACAACCGAAACTCCATATAAATGCCAATTCTGTTATCGAAATTTATTATTATATTTTCCCCTATCTTCCATAAACGCAATGTCAGTAGCTGTGTAAATTATATTTTTAATAAGAAGGTACGTCCGATGTTTGATCGGATTGTTTAAATAAACAAAATTATGTCCATCCATTCAACCAACATCATCGTACTATCAGAACAATCAAAACTGAATTAAAAATAAAGAGGAATTGTTTGGATATCTGATTATGACGAAAAAAGATTTTCTTGGAGCACATTTTTTCTTTTCCTTTTTTTTTGGTATAGACGTTACAAATTCAAAATTAACTTATACGCCAATTTTATAAATATGGATACAAATCCTTATTTCATGATTGACAAAAAATTCTTACTTTATACAACACACTACACCGTAAATGATTTCCCGTTACTAGTGCGTCTGAATTTATATTTTAGCTTGCCAGTAACCGGAGCCGCAGTTGAACGGCAAGATCTTATCGCCACTTATAAATCAGCGTATCTATCAAACTCCTGGGGAGAGGGATGGACGGACTGAAGTTCTTAATCGCCATAAATTTACTTTTAATTCCTTAATGCCTGTTAACTATTCCAACGGGTTTTGCCAACTCCTTATCTGTACAAGTCCAACTTCAACTCCCCTGTTCCCGCATACATATATCCGGCTCTCTTCATCCCACCTTCTACTAGTCAACTTTTACAATCAGTTCCTCTCTATCCGCAGCTCCTGTCAGCTTCCATCTCATGTACCTCATCAAACTACTTCATTTTTATAATCTCATTTTCTCTTTCTATCTCTACTCTTTTTCGTTAATGCAATGCAAACCTAGTCTTGTACTATCACAACTGTTAGTTATCAAGTTATATGATCCAACATCTGAGATTTAATTGAATAAAGAATAGTTGCATTATAAAATTCTACAAAACATTTCTAATGAACATAAAATAAGAGTGATATAAAGAGATATAATGGATATAAAATTTTCCGTTAATCTCTACAGATAATTCCCCAATGGACCACGTTGATAACAATTATTTTTCATTGACTATGCTTGAGGAGTTGTAAATAATTATAGAAAAAAAGAAAGGAAAAATAAAATTTTAGGCTCATCATCAAATCTATTAGTGATGGATGAAGTCAGAAACAAGAATTTATCCAACTGACCCTCCTTTTCTGTATCGATGACCATTAAACTGTTGATAATAAAAAGAGATAAATATCATTTAGAATTCTTTTTTTCATATTTGGGTAGAACCCCTGAGACAAATGTGTACACGGTAAAGTAAGTTTTAGGAAGGTGAAAATTTCATATTAAAACCTCAGATTGAGGTAATTAATTATGAATGTCGTCCAAACCTGTGATAAACTAATATAACTTGCCATTTTTAATATAGCAGTCACACGAATTTGCATAATTCAGTAAGCTCATGCGAATGGAATGCAAATAATTAACGAAGAAGGGATTTTAGAAGAGGTTTTAAATGGCCTATGTTACAGTAGATTTGAGCAGCTCGGAACAGAATTTGTTTACAAGCCATTTTTAAGCAACATATTCACCATAATTTTTAGTTTAAACCCGTAATGATTCTGTTAAAAAAATATAACAATATAACTTATAAAGATATGTAAAAATTATTTCATGCATCGCTGACTTAGCGATAAAGCGTACGCCTGCCAAGTCATACCTCACAAGATTGGTTCATAGTTAATGGTTGACGCTGATCAATGTAGAGTTGATAGACATAATTCAATAGCTGTTCATGATGGGTTTTTGGAAACGGGCTTCCTGGGAGACCTCTGGGAAAGATGACAAATTTGTAAAAGTGAAAATTGTATTCGGAATGGGAAGAGTATCAGAGGGGTTATCCCATATAAAATCCCTGCAAAACCATTGCTCAAGAGACCACTATTTGTTCAAGAGGACCGTCAGTTGGATTTGCTGTGAATTGTTGGCCAATCTTTGAAAACGCATTTTAATGGGTCACGAGTTTGATACTCATTGGTGCAGCCCTTGTTATTTCTACTTATTCCGGAATTTCGATAACAGAAATTGAGACCACTGAAATTACACCAAAATATGATTTAAATTCATGTTACCTGATTAGTTGCATGGGACCACTGTATCACCAAATTTTATGCTATAAATCCGCGCAGAATCCACAAAGATTTATTAGAAATATTTGACCTAATTTTGGAGTGCATGAAAGTTTATCCTTATATCTCATCAATTACATGATAAACAATTTTAAAGCGTAGGTGTCAACCGTTTTGCAGATTACAGTTTCAAATAGTGGCTTCGTTCAAGTGACACTGGGGACGTATCATTTTACTAAATCACGCCACTTATCAAATTACGAGAATTTGAAACCAATCGAGGCACATCTGAAGGTTGAAACGGAAATGATTAGTTATATTAGGTAAATATCGGTTAAAGGAAAAATCTTTTACGAAAGACCTCGTGACATGCCTATTCCAAACTATTATCTTAAGTTATTTATTAATTGATCCTAATTTCCAGAGACGTAATTGTGTTTACATTCACCATGACTACCTTATCAGACTTATATTCTAAAAGTACCCAAATTATTATATCTTCAGAGGGACTGATGTCTCCCTGTTCCCCCCTAATTAATATGATCCCGCAACATTCTCTCTCCCCCCTCTACTTTGTTTGCAGTGGAGAATGCGTAAGTCAAAGAAGCAATAGATTAGCGATATAAAACAAAAACATGACTTTCATAAAGTTATTATTAGTTGGTTTTACGCACCAATATCGGATCGGATATCATGCTCATCTCTGAGGTCAAAGGTCACGGGTTCGATGTTTACTGGAGCATACTCAGTGGGCGGATCGGTTAACTGTACTGGTTAATTATCGCTAATAAGGGGATGACAGCATTTAATTTTTCACTCTAGAAGCTTCATAGTTCTGCACCTTTACCCAAGATGAATGGCGGAAAGCGCTTTCCTAAATGGGCTCAGGAGTTAGAAGTAATTAAGTAGTGCCTATCAAATCTTCATTAATGATACCCTTGCCGAAGATTTCTTACCAGGCTGGGGGACAAAATTTTCTTCCAATAAACCCTTAGATAAATCAATGTATGTCGCCCACAAAATGGGCCAGACGACAGCCTCGCTGACAGAAATCATGCTGTTAAGATTTGGTACGAAATCGCATGGAGTAAACGTGTAAATGTGACCTATGTACCAACAAGACACGAAAAATGATAATTATAACTACATCTGCATTCTAAATTGACACACCTTCTAAGTTATTCCCCGTAAATGCAAAACTCAAGGCTGTTCAGCTCCTGCCCAAGTCATGTGTTTGATACGAAATTTTTTATGAAAAAAAAGAAAAGCTGAGTAACACTGATAATTATCAAAATTAAAACTGTTTTCTTTGCAGAGACATGCAAATCATTTCTTGATACAAGTTCAAAGGGAAACGCATTCTCTTAATTCTGATGAAATCCCAAGGTTAAACAAAACCGTCAATTGGGATTTATTTATTTAAGTTGGGGAATAAACAAGATTCAAACTTTAATCTCAAAATTTGGGACTGATGCTATGCATCTACCTATCTGGCTATTGTAATGCATACTAATTGCATAAACGTAAGAATGACATCATAAATATAAATCATTAAAGTTCACATTGAATTAGAACTTATCATTCTGATAGAAGGGAAAAATTTTTAAGGCCAACCACTCTGAAACGTATTGGGAATGTACAAAACTCCATTCCCGGTCTAGTTCAAATAGTATCATATTATGCCAAATCAAATAATTGGATAAGAAAAAAGACACCTGAAGATATGAGGATGTCAGTTATACTCAAGTCATGTTTTTCAAGATGAGTTTATCGTGTGGTCCAACATTGAGAAGCCGGATATCACACACCTAAATTGATCAACTGATCACTAAGCTCTGGGTGTTACGAACCTAATTTCACTCAATGAATTTGGAACATTAGAACAGGAAACATAAATATCGCATTTTGTATGACTTTTGATCCTCTATTCTTAACACTTCTTCTATTATTTCCTCTTTTTCTAACTATTATTGGACCGTTTTATTGTTCCCGCCGTTCAAATGCTGTTCCACAATGAAAAATTACGCATTTTTGCCATGCTAAGAGCGCAAAGAAATAGGAATTTTCTCCACCAATTTTTATTTCCTATAATTCTACATAAATTGCGAATTATCTTTTCGAATACGGCCCAGAGTGAGACAGTAATACAATTACGTTTAGAAATAACGAAGGAATTATCATTTAAAGTTCCTCATTCCAAATGGCTTCCCAGTCTTGTGATTGATCATCTCATCAAATTATTTCACTCATATTTCTCTGTCGGTAGTCACGAGCAACCTTTTATGATGGAAAAAGAAATGGAACCATAAATGACCATTGATAAATTGCTATTTCATTATTACCTGGCTGCTTTCATAAAATCACAAAATCTGAGGTTCTAGAACAATTGGCACTTAAGACCACATGACCCTGAGGATTGTTAACCATTGAACTCACACATCAAACACTACACAGAGACAAGCTCTTCTGTCGGTGCATTTTCAAGTAACATTCAAAATTGTCATTTTTATCTTTGCGAGATTATAATAAACTGTCTAATATCTATGCAAGAGATGTAATCAGGTATGAATTACTGAGACAGCAATAGGACTATTATTCGTTATTACCTACTACCAAATGGCTCATCAGTGATCTCGTCATAATTAAATGGATTACGATTTCTCTGATAGTCACATGCAGTAGCATGTGATGAAAACAAAAAAGGAAAATGAATGACAAATGTTAATTCTTGGCCCTCACAATATGTCCACTTCACCCATGATGAAGCTGTTAAAAAACAAATACCAGAACAAATGGCATCTAATACACACGAAAAACGAGCTTCCGTTTCCGTTTCCAATATTCACTTATAACTGTTATGTAGGAAGAAAAAATTGAATCTTTACTTTAAAGTTATGCCTATTTTATTAAAGTTATGAATAAGGTTATTGGTCATAAATAAATCTTGAAAATATTATTTATATTTTCAACTTTCAAAGTCTAAAAACCTCGGGATGAATCGTTAACTCATCCACAAAATATTAATTGAATAAGAGCTCATGTAATGCGGACAGCCGGTCATATGTGAAACATAAAATCCCAAATGTTTAAGCTGCAAGGTCATTGAAATTATGAATTCTCGTACTGGTCGATTTACTTATGCAGTAGTGCGTAATGACGGTTCTTCATATAAACAGATTCTTTTGAGATGCAAAATGTTAGAAAACTGCATTCTATTTGAATAAAATTAATATCAAATCAGTCATTTTTGAAGATGGAAAAATTTTGAAAATGGAGACCTCACAAAGCGATTATCATTCAATGTAAAATCCCAACAATTCAACTTAACTATAAGTACGAATTTTCTTACCGAACAGTTGCCATACAATTTGAGCGAATTCATTCAATCCGAAATTCAGCCAATTGAAAGAAAATACTTTTCATGATACTGTGGCACTTTTAATGATAAACGAGGAGGTTAATGTCTCAAATAAATTTCACCCCTAGTTCTCAAAACAAAAATAGACTGCCGTTTATTTTTTCCACACTTTTTCCACACTATGCGAGTCTAAATTAAACAGAATTACAGATTCTCATAGAATTTTACTAAAAGGTGTAGGGGTCACAACGCTAACAAGGCTGATTGAATCACGTGTGCTAGAGCTCACCACGAGAAGTGCGACATGTAACCGGTCGCGTTGAGATCAAGCGCGGCCGTGAGTGCAGAGACCTCCCCAACCAATCAGCAATCAAGATCCCTGCAGCCCAGCATGGTTTTGTATTTAATGACTAAGCTTTCAAAAAAAAGCAACGAAGTGGTCAAGAAACCCTCTCCACTCAGCATCTTACCGGTTCTTACCATTTTGGGCATAGCTTAGCTAATTTGGGAGTGAATTGATAATAGAGGACTCTACTAGAGGCTATTTGGACTGCTAGGAGGATTACTTAGGTGTAGCAAAAACTTATTGGTGTGGCATGCGCTACAAAGGTACTAACACAGTTGAATAAGAGGTTTTTACCACTTTTAAAGTTGTATTGGCTTATTAACCTAGGGAATCTTTTTATTCGTAAAATGTGCTTATCTACAGGTCACCTGTACAGGTCCTGCCTTTTCAAATGTCACTTAGAAATTCCATTTTCCTTAAAATTTATGCTTGTTGGAAAAACTTGAAAAGCCATTTTAAACTTTATCGTATAGTATTAATTTTCAGTATTTTTGTGTAGCATCTACTAGCAACTGTTGTCCTGCAGTTTATAAATACCACATTATAAAGACCAGTTCCTAAAGCAATGCTTGACAATGAAATGATAAGAAAGTAGACTCACCCAGGATGAAAATAATAATACCTCTAATGCAGTTATAATGGGAACAACCCAGAAAGACTCAGAATGTACACATCTTGACCAGATCACGTATCAGTACATTGATAGGTTAAAATTTTGTGGGTAAATAAACAACTTATTGGAATATATAAAATTATTAAAGGAAGTGTTTGCCCTGCGCTCAGGTTTCTACGGATGTTTCGTTAATCTTATCAAAACCCTTCCGACTAATATGAGTGGTTTGTCATTTTATGTTACTGATAAAATGTCTTTATTAACGTTAATGGCAGCGCATTGCTTGAGATATTTCATTCAGTGGAGGGAATCAAAAACGCTGAGAAAAAACGTGATCAGGCACTTTAATTTGTTCCACTTTGTTATGAATATGATAATTCAACTGATAAAAATATATCAGCACGACCTATTGAAAATGGTTATAACTGAAATGAACAACTGACTGAAGTAATTTTTAGAAATCATCAAATAATTATTACACGAAGATTTAGAATTTTAAAATGGCAAGCGGTGTTACATAAAAGATGGCCTTTTGAACTGATAAATCTTTATTTTCGGAAAATTCTGAAAAAATGAAAAAATACGATTCATTTCTTCAAGAGTCGCTGGACAGTTCATGATGAACGTCATGGTAACGTGCTAGTTATTAGATTTTAAATTATTATCTTTCAAATGTAGAAAAAAAGCATCTTCGGAAGAATCATACATTGAGATCAACGCCAAAGCAAAAAATAACTCCATAAAAGAATTCTACTAGATAAAATAAACTTAAGAAATCGAAAATAGAGAGTAATTTCAATAAGACAATTCTTTTCTCACCGTAAACACAATTAATTATCAGCGAAACTGCAGTTATAAGCGCTCTATTTTTCATTAATCAGCATTAAAGACTACTTAGTCCAGTGGAAATTATCATTTTCACTAACATCTTAGTTGGCACCGCATTATAATTTACAATCGTTTATTTATCTTTAAAGCGAAAAATATTATAGTATTTGATGAAATTGGAGTGTAACTTTTAGTTCTTAATTGGTCAGAGGGTAAAAAGCCTTAATCAGTGGTATTTGGGTTTTTAGAATGAAGGGTACGTACAATTACTTTTGCCATCCGTGTGATAGGAATATTAATAACCAGTGTAGCCTGATAAACATCTCTGATCCTCAATCTAATTATCATGCAGATGTATCATCAAAGCTCTGCATGAACCAGCTCACAACTTCATTTTCTAGGGTTCTAGTTTCCAAATATCTTTCTGCAGATCTCATGTTTATTGCTAAAATTAGTGTAATGGGTGCCACACAAATAAGCCTTTTTGCTAAACCTCAGTAATCCTCTTAAGAGTTCGACTATATGCTAACACATACAACTAGCTTCTAACAGAGCCCTCTAGTGTAAATTTATGCCCAAGATTGGCTGGACTTTGTCCACGGCAGCGAGAAAAAAGAGACGTTACGTGGAGAGAAGTTATTGCAGTTGTGTTTAAACTATCAACATATTAGTCATTAAATATGTTCAACACTATGCTGTAGGAATAGCGATCGTTGATTGGCTGAGAGGAAATCTGCGCGCACGTCCGCACTCGACCACTACGTGACCAGTAGTACGCAAGACTTCCTTGATCACCATTGGTAGCGTTGTGAACTCCACAGTACTCCCTCTCTAGAGTGTTGTTAGATAGAGAAAAGGTAGAAAGAAAACGCCCGATAACTAGTTATTGCACATATTCGGTCAGTCGGGAGGTCGAGGTAACTCTTCGGCCGCCATGATTGCGAGACATTTTGGGTCGAGATATGAAAGAAGTTTGCAATGGTAAGGCTGACAGTGTCTTGGGGTGAGAATTGGGCTGAAGGGATGAAAGGTTGTACAGTATCTTTAGAGAAGGGCCGGGCAGGAGTGTTGGGTGGGTGTTCATTATCAGAGAACACAACAATTGGAGGGTTAGGAAGTACAGAATTGGGGTTCACTAACAGTAAGTAGGCGACAGTAGCTGGTGGCGGCTCGGATGCTTGATTTCTGGATTAAAATTTTCATGTATCTGTAGTCGCTTTTTCTGGCGTTTGCTCCATGCCGAATTTTGACTTGTAAGTAGGTTGCAAGTGTTAAGATCCCTCGGGAATGTTACTTTTGGTAGGCTTGAGCGATGCAATTAATGGCTGGTGGTTTGAAGTTTAGTAGACGGCGATGGAGTTTGTGAAGAGGTTGATACGTTGAAAAGGATCGTTTTTGTAGGAATGATCCTCGAAGTCTGCCCTTTCTGGTGAAAATATAAGATTTGAGAGCCAGCAACGGGCTAGCGTGGATTAAGTAATGTTGACTCTTTGTGATTCTCCATAGTATTTGGGACTCCTGTGTTGGGTGACCGATTGGGACAATTTTTGTTAGTTTGTCTTCCCTTTTCGCTCGTCTCGTCTTGTGGGAGGCGGTGGTATGTTCTGACAGAAAGCCGTGAATATCCTCTTGTACAGAATTGGAGTCATTAGCGAATTCCAGAAGTTCTTAAGAGAGTTTTCATATGCCAGTATGCTCGGTACCGAATTCCGCCACTGAGATGGATGTTTTAGAGGGTTGTCTGTAGTTGGGGTCAAGAGATTCTGCCATGTTCATATCTTGGTTTATGGGGGTCCAAATAGCATACAGAGGTGTATGGAGATTAAAAAATGGTCGCTTGTCACTTGCAGGGCCAGGCTGGCAGGGTGAAGTAAGCATTTTTCTGCAGAACAAGGGATGACGCTGACTTCAGAACCGGTGAGGTTTCCCTAAGAGGTAGCTGTGTCAGTCTTGGGGTATTTGCAGCCTGGTTGACATTTCTGACATTTCATCTACATACATCCTATGTGAGTAACACATTTGACTTCGATGTTTAGCAGAACTATCTGAATGTTTGGGAAAACGAGGACGTTGTGCATTGCCAGATTGTGAGGAGATGTTTGGCATGAACAGTTTCATTTCTTCCAACAGCTTAGTTAGGATATCAGATTGTTGTGTTGTGACATGGCCGGCGGTTAGAGTTCCCACTGCGTGGACACATGACCAGTCGAAAAGTTCTTGAATTTTGTCAGCTGAGTGAGCTAATTCATCAAGGCTGTTTCTGTTAATATTGGTAGCTAGACATGTCATCATGTTCGCAGGGGAATACTTCAGCCATTACTGTCTCAATATCACGTTATTTACCTTGGTTTCGTCCATGAGGGATCGCATATGACGGAGAAGTTGAGAAGGAGAGTGATCTCCAGGTTCGACTTGCGAGAGCAGTTGTTGCACACGTTCTCGAGAATCAGAGAGACGAATAAAGACAGCTCTTTTAAGCGTATCGTAAGAGCTGTCTTCTGATGTATTGTCAACAATGTCGATGACTTGAGCGGCGACATCGGTTGGGAGAGCAGGAAAAACATGTAAAAACATTGTTTTCTGTTTGACAGTGCACCGTTATTGAAGGCTGTTCTCAAATTGTCGGAACCATACATGTGGATTTCTTGGATCGAAGACAGGATAAGTAATAGAAGTTGCCACTGTGTTCACTACAGGTTCTGATTCATTGGACAGTTTGAGGCTGAAGAGAGGACAAAAAGAGTGACTTCGACGCAGATGGTAAGAACTGGTGAAAGTTTTCAGAGAAGAATCACCAAATTTGTTGAGAAGAGAGAGAACATTACAGAGGAAGAGAGAGGCGTGGTGGAGCAACTCACGCCAGGTTATAACGTAATTGGAAGTAGGAAAAAGGCCTGTAACTCAAACAACTGATTCTACACATTTATTGACAAAGAAAAACCGTATATATTAATTTAAATTGACGGACTACTTCGCTCTCATATCCTATCAGTATGGAAGAGCAGTACTCGAAAACTATGAACGGATTCTTTTCACAAATTTTATGAATTTTGCTCAGGTATCTATTTTTTCCCAATATTTAGTCCATATGACCAACGTTAACATTAGATTTGGATATGAAGATATACAGATTTCAAAATTTCATTTATCAAAGGAAAAGAAAACGAAAATATGTGAAAAGTAAAAATCTCATTGCAGCTCCCTATTCTTTTCACTTTCAGGATACTTGAGAATTTCATATCGGTTGACTGATTTTTAAGATGATGGAAGAAGATTGAACTGGTTATCATGAAAAAAGATTTGACACAATTCTTATACCAGATAGATTTCGTTTAATATAAGGAGAGAACTTACATCTCAAATTGCTCAGGATGAACAAGACGGGCAGTTGCACTCCACCCATCTTCAATTCAATGAAGCCCATTAGTTGGTACAGACTGAATATACTTCCTTAGTACTAGCTAAACAAAACTCACTTGTCCTATTGGGACATTTTTAGCTTTACTCTCTTCTACTTAGGCATTTCTCTTTAGCAGTTACTAATTCATTTATTTTTGTTGTCAAGTTCATAGAAGCCGAGAGGAGTAACAACCCTTTTGCGGCCCCTAAGTTAGGGTCTACTGCATTATACTTATTCTATTTCAGCGTCTAAATATATATACGCATCAAAGGTAAATACTGCATAGTCACAAGTGTGTATAGGTGTAAATAATTCAGCCAATAGTGGCATAAACCACTGTTATAGTGAAGCTGCATATTACCTTCTTCTCTTCCTTCTGCAATAAGCCAAATTCCTCCCGCTCTCTCTGTTTCACAAATCAAATCACGGGTAGTGGGCTGACCATTCTCCACCAATGAGGAGTCTAGCACGTGAGGAATTCTTTGATCGATGGCCATGAAGCAGAAAGTGTTTCATTTGGTATTTTTAGAGACAACCTTTATTGTAAATATTATGAAAAAACAGATCGTTTGTTAAAATCACACCCATTTATTTAAAATTAAAATCAGCATAACTTAACTGATTTTTGTAGGTTAAAAATAATTGCATTCTTTTAAAGGATCGCTAAAAATTAACCTGCTGTTACGTAGGAAAATGAAGATAGATATAAGATTGTAGCAGTCCTTTACAGGGTCGCCAATTTGTAGCGGGCCATCAGATTGTTGAGGGTCGCCAGTTTGTAGATGTAATTGCCAACAATAAATGAAAGAAAAGGAACGCCGAGGAATGCGTAGGCCAGGTTATATTGAAGTA
>CAADRB010000002.1:3098560-3173479 GCA_900708905.1 Hymenolepis diminuta | reverse complement strand
GGGGGACACAAAGAATGGACATTTTTCAGGTCGAAGACGGAAGTCATATTCTTTAATACGCCGAAGAAGTGGGATGATACGTTCTTGAAGTTCCCGCTGAGAACGGCCTACAACAATTATGTCGTCTAGATACGCAGCAGTGCCGAAGAGGTCCAGGGATTTGGTGTATATTATTTGTTGAAAAATGGTAGGCGCTGTATTGACAACGAATGAAGGTCTGGTTTTTGGTACAGGCCACGATGCGCACTGATTGTAATGGATCTCGTTACTCTGGTGCACCTTCGATTTGCAAATAAGTCTCCACTAAATCAGACTTTTCAAAGCGTATACCACTCAATACCAAGAAGATGTTATTAGAAACTGATAATGGGTAAAAATTGGGTTCCAATGCGGCATTTAGACCGGTAGAATGGTCGGCGCACAACAGGATGGCTTCATTTGCTTTTCAAACAACATAAATAGACGTAGTCCATTTTCAATAAGAAACAGGTATTAGAACCCTACTTTGTTCCAGACGTTTAAGTTCTTTGTCCACTAGAGGCAAGGCTGCTAGCGGAACAGGTTGGGCATTCGATATCAGTTTTAATGTTGGCTTAGTATGATTACGTAGACTGAAATCATCATGAAATACCTAGGATAAACGCTGGATCCTCACCTCTCTTGTGACTGAAGTGGTGGATATAGTAGAATGCATACGAGCGCAGATGGCACTTACTGGCTGATTCAAAAGACCCAGCTGACCGAACCAGTCGAGACCAAGCAGATTAAGTTGAGAGACTGCTACGTGAACTGCTATTGAGATATCAACATCCCAGTAGGCCACTCTCCGCTTAGTTTTCCTGCCAGTTTGACAGATCCGCTGAGGCACTGATTAAAGATAGGGAGACTGGTTCAAGTTTTGTACAACTCAATGGGATTTTGACACACTAGCTTTTGGTGGCAAATAAGACGTTTGAACCGTTCTGTTAAGGTGCCGAAGCTGAATTTATCATAATGAAGGTTTGCAACGCCTGCAAAGCCTTATAAATTCTAGCCAATCTCGATCACAATTAAGACGGATGTTGAATAGAGAAAAGTTCTGGTCAAATAGGCCTTCTATGAACTGCACAGTTTCAGAGTAAATGCGTTTATTGAATTCTTGGGCAGGACGAATTTCGATAGGACCCAGTTTATTGAAGTGGAAATAAACCTTCGTTTCCTCATCCCATTTTGCAAGATTCACCGTGAACACATATTGTACCACGAATCAAAGAATTTGCCTGATTTAGAACCAGGAATAAACTCATGAACATTTTCGGTGACATCTTCAGCGGCTGCAGGATCGGGAATTTCAGAATATTGAAGAGAATAAGATGAACGAATAGAGGGCATAGATATAATAGAAGCATCCACATGTTTAGAATCATTAAATTTAGCTGAACGAGTTTTATTTCTTTAGATAAATTATTGAACATCTCAAACAATTTCGAAAAATCCACTGATTTTATTAAATAGTTTTAGAGCTTTATTGACTTGTTGGAAGAATGGGGCAGCGTGGATTAAAAGTACTTTACATAATGCATGTGGTTAGAGCAGTAACGCTTTGATAGAGAGAGCCTTGGAGTGTACAATAGATTGGAAGCCATATCCACTGCGTTCTTTATCAGCGTGTCAAGATAAATTTGAAACCAAATATTAATTAATTTAAAAGACATTTGATTATTTGATTACTAACAGGATACAACAATCAGAAGATCAAGGGTTGAGTTGGACCACAACGCACTGGAATGGAACGCATAGTGGAATGAAAGAGGGACAAAGGAGTAGGAAGAGGAATTGAGAATCGGAGGGAAAGAGAAATAGCGTCAGTTCTGAGCGCGTGAAACACGTCTTCTCGCAAACAGGACAAATTAAGGTACTATGAGTGAGGAAGGAAAGAATCTCTAATTCTATAAAACAGTAGCCTTAAGAAAAATTAATAGAATACTAGCATATCCAGGGATTTATCCGGAGAACGTTTGCACCAAAGTCGAACTACCTTCAATTTGGACCACTGTTATTAATATGGCCATTGGTAGGTTCTTATTAAAATTTTATTTGTGATGGCTGAAGCCATTAATACAAGTAAACACCAACCAGAATTCCACTGTCGTTTAAAGGGATAAACACTAACATCTCCTCTAGTAAGAACGCAATATTTCGGAAAAATTATTAATCACAGAGATATTCGCTTAAAGAATTGAAGTTTATGGAAGACAAACAATAATAGGACGACCGAAATTCAAGATTTACCAAATACTTCCCGGTCACATTAAATCCCAAAGACGATTAGAGAATATCATGTTATGAAGTATGACTATTATTATAACCCACAGAAATACAGAAATTTACTATTTATAATTGTGGGAAGCAAGTGACATTGAATAACAGTAAGTTCAACAAATAATAAAGGAAAGAAATCAAAAAGTTGCTGAGAGTAACTTCAAGTTATCAAAGTCATACTTCAATCGATTTTTGGTCTGGAGTTGTAAAATATTTACTAATTGGGTAGTTCACGTTACAAAATTCAAATCTTACGGTTCGTCCCCTGGATGACAGCAAAAGCTTGTCCACGATATTCAGTTCTTATTGACCGGTATTATTTAAACAAGAAGGGTCAGTCTTGCCGCTTCAACTGTTTTTGCTTCTAGTGGCTAAGGTGGCAAATAATCTTATACGATAATCCGCAGTTCACGGCTATAGTATAACAAAGATGAGATAGATAAAAATATCAGAACAATGATAAATTGTGATATGTCAAACTATATTCCAAGTTAAATTAAATGTTCTAAGTCCCTTTGAAACGGCAAATTAAAAAAGTTAGATGAATTCTCATATTCGGTACATTTACCTCAATAATAGCACATTAAATTCCTTCGCTTCGTGTAAAACTTAATACATTTCTTTTAAGCCTTAAGTAAATTACACTATCACGAAATCTGATTCTGCAACAATACATGTGATGAATACTTTTGTTGACTCAACATTTAAGAAAAATTATTCTAATAACTAATTTAAGTGGCACCATTTAGACTCCGCGTATTCACATGAAACATCTTTATATCCTCTTACAGTTTGTCTAAATTCTGACTTTATACAATTTACTTTAAATGTGAAAATTAGCAATGGTAGAGTGAATTTACCTCTGTCCCCGTCTTTCATAGTTGTGACTTTAGAAATCGTCGTAAAAGGCATGAAAATACAATTTATACAAAATTATTTGAATTAGGTTTTGTGCTCAATAGCGGTAGCTAGGATTGATAATTATGAATGAACTTAAAATTACTGCTATTAAACGTAGTTCCTGCTTTTAGAACCGCTTTTACAACATTCTACAAAACAATGAATATATTGCTAGGCGACGAATCTGAAGCAATTGTAGGTAGCGCCACCTTGCAATAAATTTCATGAAATAAAAATTCTTTTAAATATGTTAAACAAAATATGAACTGACTTGGTTTTAGAGACTGTGCAATTCATGCAAACGCTTTTAATGTGGTTGACCTACCTATTAAAAGAGGCTTGTTTTTAATGAAAAAATTTTGGGAATCAACATGTTTTTTTTTTCAGATGAGTACACAAAACTAAGATTTCTTAATGCGTTTTGACTAAAAGCTAAATGCAATTAATTGTTCCATGGGATCAAATTCTAAAGTTAAAAATATATCATTCAATCTCTAGGTTTCAGAGCAATTATTTTAATTCAAAGTGTTCAGAGCTGAGAATACCAGCTTTAGTAAAAGTGCATTTAACCTTTATACCAAATTTTCCGCTTACATATATTAGCCTATTAAATCAAGCAAACATGTTACGTCAAATTTAAGTAAGATCTCACGATTTCATTTTGAATTGAATTCTAATCTAGTAAAAGAACCCATTCTAGTTTCATAAACTGAGAGTATTTAATTATAATTTACCGAAATATTCAATTATAAAAGTTGAACTCACTGACTGAAGTTTGATAACTTTTGACAATTTATTTGTAATTATTACTCACACATGTGAAATCTTTACATCACCAATACACATTAGCATTATTAAAATAGTTGCAGGTTATAATAAACAGGTTTTTCTGAGGGAAAGTTATATAATTCTTAAGCCGATAAAGTAGCCTCTAATTTTAACTCTGCTTTGATGTCTGTTGATAGATTTTAGTATAATGTAGTATGCATACTAGAATGAGGGAGTGATTTGCGATTAGGAAACGATTACATAACTGCATCAGGTTATCAATTGTGTAGCAATCACGGGTTTAACATTTATCAGCTCACATTCAGTGAAAAGCATGACCAACCGTGTAGGTTAATGCTGATAAATTGATGGAGGGTAGAATCCGAGTTTTTTGTTCTGAGAGACTTCGGAATGCTACTCTGCTCAAAATGAGTGCCGACAAATACTAATCTAAATATGATATTGAAATGTTAATTTGATCAAATTTATCGGTAATCATCAACCATTTTAATAAGGCTTGACAAAATTTGACCAAAAGCCGTCGCACTTGTTAATTCCAGACACCAAGGGACGGTAAAATCCATTTGATTACTTACGATTACTGCGGTCGAAACGGAAATTATGAAGCACTGTAATACTTTTTCTGTAAGAAACAAAAATTTACACATTAATTTTGGGTAAACATAACAAATTTTACGAACTTTTACACATGCTTTATTGTTGCACAATCACACAACGTAGCGTTAGAAATGTGAAGGATGACTCCCTATGCATTTCTTTACTGACAGTCGCTATAACAATACATCGGTTTTTCGTCCACGGAGCTGCAGTGATGCTTTATTGCCCCTATGACTCAAAACCCCTATCTGTCATGTCTAAACGCGTTTATCGATTCCCTCCTTTCTATAACCGTCTAGTTTCATTAAAAGTGCACCAGCACTCATGTCCCCAAGCATGTCCTTGCCCAAGTGTCTCATACATTGTCTGTGTATTCCCACACACACTCATGCAAACGATGCACAGTTAAAACACAACGTTATTTAGCGGCTTCTCTCTCTCTACCTCCTTGTTCTTCATCCTTAACTTGCTTGAATCCTCATCGTGGTTTGTTCAATACATTTTGGCCTAGTCAGCTCTTGGCGTTCTGCTCTAAAACTGTTATAACTGTTGGCTGTAGTCTTGGCTTCCACAATCAAGATCTGGCTCATTAGCTCCTACAATTTGGTGACTTGGTAATTTGATTCTTGTTGGCCTCAACAAAACTAGCTACAAATAGTTTAATCAATGATTATTTATGGTTGAAAATTTACTGCAAATTCTTTTCACTAAGCACATACGAAGATTAATCTACTTAGCCACATTACTCAGGAAAGAAGCTTAATTGAGCACCATTAAAATGTTATCTACCATTCATCCATCTAGTACTGCGAAAAGAATCCTTGTGATCATAACGCAAACTTACAACTCCCTAGATTTAATCTATAATTTAAGTTTTATAATTTTGTTCATTGTATCGTTTATTATGGACGTAAAGTTGATTGTGATCACGTGACGGCGTGCTCGCTAATAAAGCAGCTCTAATTCCGACAGTAAAGCCACTTCAGGAGTCCCACCAAATTAGACTAGATAGCCCATCTAAGAACTATTTTCTTAGAGCTAACAGGGGAAATCAGCTGCTAACGAGTGAGAAGACCGAGAGTTGGGTTGAACAATTTGGAATGAATGGAAAGGAGTAGAAAGATGAATTAGCAGGAAAGAGAGGGGCGTCAGTACTGAGAGATGATATTTCGGATTGTGAGTAACACGCGAATTGGGGAAATGATAAGGTAGTGGACCGATTTTGCGCTCTTTGTTCATTGACAGCTAGGGGAGATGTATAAGTCACTAGTGTTCTTATAGATAGAGACTGAGCAGGCCTATGGGTTGACGTGTGCAGGACCTACTGAACCATAACATTTCATGGATACCCTAGTAAAATAAGGTGATGCCAAAGGTAGTGTAAATTACAATTAGATAACGACAAGAATAGTACTAATTGTAAAGCAACTATCAAAATTGAACTAGGCAGAATAACAACGAAACAGAGCTCGAATTTATAAAGTAATATTCCTTATTTATTTATCGAAAGTAATACTTTGTTTTCATGCCCTTGAGGGTCCTGAAGAGTTTGGGAAATGGCTAGCCATTTCTGTCGGCTCTCAAGAAGATATCAACCTATGATAAATCTTTGCATTCAACTTAAAATCTCTCTAAAAACTAAAGATGAAAAGATGACGCATTTTTTAATATTTATAAAAGGGAGAAAACAAAGACACTTTAAAGGTTAGAGTAGGAAAAAGCATAAACGGCGAATTCACAGGCCACTTTATCCAACAATAACAACGACAATTAAAAAAGATTACACAACTGTCAGAACTCAGCAGATACTGATCAACAAAGCGATGTATAGCTATTTTGTGATGACCTCAACAATACATGATTTAACCTCAAATGGGAAATAATGAGAACCAATTTCATGCAACGAACAACAATGTGTAAGAGGCAAAATAATGTGGCAATTGCTCGAAAGTAACACAAAATTGGTTTCCAAATCAGGCTGATTCATTCACGTGAAACACCACAAACAATCTCTCAAGCCAGGTCTCAGATTTTACTGCCTTAACTTCAAACCTGCCTGGATTTGGAAAAAAACTATGATTATTTTGATCTAACTAAACATAACTAGCTGACTAAGACATCCATCTCATTTAGGCTAGACAAAGTCACACAATAAGACGGAAAAAAGCAAAATATATTTAAAGAAACAAATGATTTAGCAGAAAAACGCAAATTAAATATCAAGTGAGTAAGTGGGTTGGTCGATAGAGAAAAGTCAAAATTGAGTCTAAAACAAGTGAAAAATATAACCAAATTAATTGAGTCCAAATGGAGTAAAAAGAAATTCTGATTAAAAGAAATTTCACCTGGACGGAGTCTTTACTTAGCCTTTGGTTCTAAAATCTGTCCCATGAAGACAGGCAGACCAGTCTGAGTGATGATAAAGAACAAAAACGGGTGATCGATGAGGAAATTCGGTGGAGGCATCGGCATACATCTCATCATCATAATCATTCCAGTGGCGGCAGCAGCTTCAGCACCTTCTTCATCAACCTCAAAAATAATTACAATGAATATAACAGCATTTGAATAATAAATAGTGTATGATCAATTGTGCTAATTTACATATTTCCCTTCAGAAAAAAATAATAGTAAAATAGAAACACTATAAAAAGGTTATTATAAATTTCGAAAAAGACAAAATAATAAAATTATTATCTACAGGCTTTATTTACTAGTATTTATTTATTATTTTTACCTCAATCATAGCCTGATGATAGACTTCAGAAACAGAGAGCGATCTGTCTCCAGTTATGCCTGAAAAATCTGCATCACAGAAAATCGTTTTCAGGCCCATTTTTTTAAGCTCTGGATTCATTTGAATACTGTCACCTCCAAGATAAAATTTGGGCATCTTGAGAATGACCTCCTCCTCAAAGTACTGATCCGAGGTCAAGACTTCGGTCAAGTAAGCGGGGTTCTCATTGATCATCTTCAAAACTTCAGGAAAACCGTCGTCATCTTCAGGTAGCAAAATTAACATTTCATGGCTAAAAGAATACGTAACGAAATATTTCAACAGCCTACCATTCAAACGGAATTTTAACAGCTCGAATTTTAATGTCAGGGAAGTCGGCAATCTTGTAGCGCCCCTTCCTTTCCATCATTTGGACTTTCATATTTGTCCCTTTTAAAGTTTTAAAGTCCCCCTTTCGAGTTAAATTCTTGTTAAATTTGGCTTGCCAAGAGCCTTTAAAGTAAATGGCATTGACAAGAACAAGACGAATAATAGGTGAAATGGATCCTTCGGGTAAAAGATCTTTAATTTTTGATTTGGTCACATCCGAAACCCAATCATTAATGATTTTACGAGCTTCCTCTGGTTTGCCAAAGTCTACCTAATTTTTTCAAACAAATTAAAGAAATACTGCTTACATCTTTTGACATGGCCTCAAAATCTTTTTTGACAATTTGCAAGTAAGTGTCGAGAATTCTGCTTCCGGATTGCATGAAGGCAGCATTAGCTTGAACCAGAGTTTTGTCCTTATCACCTTCATTAAAGGATTTTAGATTTTCACCAAGTAATTTGCACAAAGCACCGTGATCAGAGCTTTCTTTTAATCGAAGTGCAGCAATAAGTTCCTCTTTAGATTTCGATGCAGAACCGGCAAGTGCCAGGGACAAGGCCGAATAAATGCTCAAAGGAGAAATTACAAAGTTGGATCCAGCTTCTATAATAAGTATAAAAAATGGCATATTATTGCAAGTGAAATTCGTGTATGAAAAGCGGAAATTAGAAATTTAAGAAGTAAGTTACTCACTTGATGAACCGAATTGACTGTATAAGGCTTGCGTAAACGGAATGAAGCTTTCTTTAGCTAAAGAAAATAATTGTCCAAAAGTTAGGCATACCAAACATGACCAAAGGGGAGAAACCCGGAATAACGGAAATAACTTGAGCTCAGAACTGTCTCGACCTTTACTTAAATATTAGTACCGTAGATAAACACAAACCTAGCTATTATGAAATATATGATACTTCCATACTATCGCAAGATATTTAATAAAATTTTGATTTATTAAATCCTTTCAATGCAAAATCTTTGAATGCATTTATATTTTTTTGCATTTGCTTCATAATAGCGGCATTGTTATCTTTGATGTATGATGTATAAATCCCGCAAAAGGATTCTATGCCTATTTAAAATTTATTCAATTACTTCCTTAAATTAATATTACGTAAATTTTGATATTATTTAATTTTAAGCCGTAGGTGAGTTGACCATATGTCAGCTAACTTTTCTAAATATTCGTTTGATATAATAAGCACATAAGCAAAAAGTTATTAACTTCAAGTTTTATCGTAGAAAACACGCACTGATTTTGTTATGTTTTAATTATTTTAATTAATTCTTATTATTCTCATTGGCAGGAAGGTCGATTAGAGGAATATTTTAATTAGTAACATCTGTCAATGTACAGTCTCTAACACTATCAAATAATATTCTTACTGTGTTTCCTTATAAATGATTACCCTTGAGGCTAGCCATTTTTACATCCATTGCGATCGTGTTGCATAAAAGTGACTTCAATTTCTTCAGTTTTCAGAAGAATGATTATCAATGCAGTAAGGCCTAGATCTACCCGAGGCACATATTTATAGAATCCTAATCTCAAAGCTATTTAAACACACTTATTTGTGAGGCTCATCCCAACTCAATATGCATGTTAGATTGTAGTGATTGGCAATCTCAAATGATAAACGAGAGATACTTTCCAAATTGACGCAAGATATACAAAATTACCCCAAAAATTTACTGTATCCATAATTTAGGTCAATTTTATGGTCTTATACATATTAGGTCACTCTTGGGAAATGCTGCACTTCTTTTAAATATGTCCGAACTCCAAGAGTTTTTCAATTTTCGAATTTTGCTACAATCACGAAATTTGATGGATCGTAGTTAAGCCTTCTTAGTCCTATATCATGTTTAATAATTATTAAGTGCTTAGAAAGCGTCTCTTAATTTTCCTTCAAGGACGCATTCAGCCGATTAACCCTATTTTTACAGGAGCATGGTTTTGATTGGTTATAAAATCGCGACCTGTTTGAAGCTGTCTTGGTTGTTCTCACGGAGTAAATTACACTAATATATTAATCGGGTTTACTTATTACAAATATTTATTTTCCAATGGATCTCGAAATCACTCCGGAGAATAAACTGGAATCTATAAGTGAAATATCAGTGTTTGATAATTATATGGGAAATCTTTGTACAAAATATGAGTTTTCTACAAAAGAATCCATATGGGAAAGAATTGAATATCCGAAAAGGACCAGTCTCTATTATATGGCGAAATCCGCTTTTCTTCCTGAAGGCTACCCAAAATCTGTCAGTAAAGATTACTTGGAGTATCAAATTTGGGATACAGTACAGGTATTTTTTTTGGAAACGTTTATCGATGCTATCTTAAAATAAGATTTAATTATTTCTTTTGTTATTTAGGCATTAGCAAGTAGTATAATTGGTGCTCTGGCAGGTCAGGCTATTCTTATTGGTGTTGGTGTTGGTGATGCCACAGCAAGTGTTCTTGCTGCCACTCTGATTTGGCTTTTTAAAGGTTTGTAACTTGAAGATATTCGTCAAAACTTATATATTTATTCCTATTTATAAGATGGTGCTGGTATGGTTGGTCGAATCGTTTTCGCAGGTCGGCAGGGGTTTGTTTATTTATCTTAGTTTCATTCATTGAATGTTCATTTAGCACAAGTTTAGATAGTCAGTGCAAGCAATGGAGGTAAGCTATAACTTTTTTTACGAAAAATTTTTCTTTGGCAGAATATTTGCTGACGTTTTAAATGACGTGGCCTTCTTCATTGAGCTCCTATCTCTTCATGTCCCATCATTATTCACTCTCATTGTTTGCATGTCCGGTGTTATGAGGGTAAGCTCCCCTTGTCTGTTAACAGAAATGCTAGATTTTCTGAACTTAGAGTTTAGTTGTATCTTTAAGATGGTACTTCGAAATTATGCTTTTTCTCTTGATTTCAAGCTCTAAATTCTTACTTGAACTTATTGTTGAATTAATGAGTGTATATTTGGGTAATAAGTTCTTTAGTATGTATGTAATTTCATAATTCAAGTGATGATCTGGAATGGCAGACAGATTATCCGAAGCACTCAATTTGCACTCAAAAATGCAAATAATGTTTTTATTTAATTAATTTTAATGGATAAATATCTTCAGCAGAGACCATCATTTATTATTCCGTGGAACCTGTAATCTTAACTCTTCATTCTTTAAACATAAATAAATTGGTTGATTTTTTTGTATCAATTGTGCAGTGTGCAATACTCGACTGTAATTATGTTAAAAAATTGTAAAGAATAAAATGCACTACGGGACCGCAAAGTCGAGAAGAGAATGTAATGTTTCTTATTTCTGAGTACAGTAATGGGACTGTTTTAAGGGTGATTATTTATCAAAGTTTTAACAACAAGAACTGCTATCAACAACGAAGTTTAGAGGTTACCGCTAAAATGATGATCCATATTAAAGGAAAGTAAAATAGTTCAGTTCTAAGTGAAACTACTTTTATAATTTGAAATATTCCCTTTAAATCTATTAATCTAAAAGGCTGACAGATTACAAAAACCCTTTTCTAAATCCAAATGAATGAGATTTGAGATGTGGACCATTTTTATTGGACGATCATAGAAGGAAAAGGAAAGGGTTGTAAAAAAGGAAAGATGGGGGAGTAGACCTTGTTGACAAGTCACAACTGCGCACGTAAAAGTGAAATCGTGAAAAGGTGCCAGATGGAAAGCTAACTGGTTAACCTAGTTTCTTGCATCACGCAGCCATCCATTCGTCAGTGCCACTTTAATTTTCGTCGATGTGAGAATTGCATCGAGTAAATCCAAAAGGTCACCGCTCCATTGTCCTTTTTATGGGGTAAATCAAAATTTCATCTATTTTAATGAGTTTCTTTTTTATTGTACAAGTATTGTTTCATAAGACTATAATAATAGTATTCAAGTTTGATTGCTCTGTAAGTTTGAAATATTTTTCCTGCATTAGATATTTACGTAAGAAAATGACGATTCTGAAAAAAAAAACCTTGAAAACTTCAAATTAATGAAAATTCGTGTTTCATTTAATTATCTTGTTGACCTGTGGATTGAATTAGACATATAAGTCTTTTTTGGGAAGCCAATATTTTTCATTGCTAAAAAACATGAGAAAATCAGAGATGTTTTTCTGAAATTTTTAGACTACTAAAAGATCTTCAGTTGTTGGCTTTTCTTTTCCACTTTCGTAACCCTAGAAAAAAAATACATTTTTTTGATGTTGGCTTTAATTTGTTTTGAAGTATCGGTATTTGTTTATGGTAGTAACTCCATTAGAAATTAATTGACGTCTAGGTTTTCCCTTCATCTCTTTATTATTGCTCATGACTGTGCAAAAAGGCTTGCTGGTTTGAATCATTTGGAAAACATATGAATATAGTGAACAGGAAACTAATATAATACGTTAAGAAGCGGAGAGGGGATGAGGGAAGTCGAGATCATGTTTGTATTGAAGTCTGGGCACCAGGAGTCAAAAGTTACTTCGGGAACCACTTAATTGTTCACATTCTCATGTTAAGCTTTACGTAATGTCATAATGTTCAAGTTTCAAGATTTAAATCCCGAGTTTATGTGTGGATATTCAAAGCTTTTTGATCTAATTACGTGGTTGATTATACCACCTCGATTTATTGCTATCTTGTTACAGTCAAAGTATGTCATTTAGACTAGCAATAGCCTTTTTACTGCAGCAGGGATTAGAATTAACTGTGGATGAAGCCCTTAGCTAAAATCTACGCAGCTAGATTTCCTAAAGGAAATTTCGTTTTTTTTTTCCTGTTAGATATTAGGTTTCTCAGGCCTAGTTTTCCTTATGATATATTATGATTGTACTTTAAAATATAATAGGAACACGATTATCTTTTGAACTGCATTATTAAGGAATTGCGAAATTTTGATTTATGGCTACTGCATTTTTACATAATTATGTTTTGATTATCTTAGTCATTAATTCATCTTTATGACATTTGAATATAACGTGTTAGAGATTTTTTTTTAGAAGTTTCCAGACTTATTATCCTAATATTTAAACTTTATTTTCAAGGCTTTGGTTGGTATGATTGGAGGAGCCACGCGAGCCGCGATTACACAACATCAAGCTCTAGAAAGCAACATGGCAGACGTCGCTGCTAAAGATGGAAGCCAAGTAAGTCGATAGTTCTACCTGTTTATTTATTTGTTTAAAATGGTTTAATTCAGACCACTATTTGTTTTTAAGAGGGCAAATCTGTTTTAAGTAGCTGGACTGTTTTAGCGGATATACTACTAATGATAAACCTACCTAGTTAGTATGTTATCATAATATTTTTGTCAGATGCATTATTTATCAACTCTTCTAGTTCGTTCTTAATACCAATCGAGTATATTTCTCCTTCTACTTACAAAATATAAGTAGCGGAGTAAAATTATTTTTCTTTCAGGAAACACTCTCTAACCTCCTTGCTCTTTTTCTCAATCTCATTCTTGTATCAGTTGTGACGGGAAATTTAGCGTGAGTTGATTTCTCGTACTATATTTTTATTGTTTTATCGTTTTGTTCGCAATTTTTGCCATTCAACATGTACAACAGTGTAACTTTTGATTTGGCGTCAAAAAAAAACGGCCTGAAGTAGGAAATCTAAAAAAGAAACTTCTTGATTCTGGCCATTACATTTTGCCTTCCCATAGTGATTAAAGCTTATAATCAGTATTCCAGGTAATCATTCAGATTTCGCCATAGATATTAACTCGATGGGTTTATAAAGTTTATGGTCATCTTAAGGACCTTGACCGCGAATATTGCGGTTTTAAGTAATTGTAGCATTAAAGTGCTGTATTTCGGTAGTGTCCTATGGCTTATTTTATTTGAGATGAAATAAGAGTTGAATACTATTTGCAGCATTTCAGAGCAGCCTCCACGCCTCTAAAAGAACTTTGCGAATGTCTTAATTTATTATTTTCGTCACACGCCTGGCCAGTTATTGCTGTTTCAAGTAGATTGGCCTCTTTCGAATTTGTTCGGACGAAACTCAACCTTTTGTCGGTTTCTCCTGTTCTTACCGGTCTTCCACTTAATTGAGATTAAATTAACTCTTTGTGGGAGGGGGCGACGTGTATCCTGCGTCTTGATTGTGTTATTGTTTTCTTCCTCCCACTCTGAAAAAAATGTGTTCCATTTTGTCTAATTTGAGCCGCTATTTTTGAGGAATTATAAAATAATTGGATGACCTCGGAGTCTTATCAAACAATTAAGCTATTGTATTCATTCATGATTCAGGCATTTGTCACGAATTCACAATTTTCGAGCATTTGCTCTTTTATTGTGCTAGTTAGTTATAGTTTGTTTGTCATCTCATAATTAGTGATTATTTATCTTCATGACCACTCTAATAAGTAATCTCCAGCTTCCAGCATCTAAATTGTCAATGGGAAGGTACTGTTGAATTAATGGAGCTGGAAAGGTTTTCAAAAGAGAGTTTTAGACCTTATGTGTAATGAGAGGATCATAATAATACTCATTGGTAATTCTACGCTTTAAAAATTTCATGACAACTTAAATTTAACCTAATGTTCTGTAACTATAAAATTGGGAGTGGGGTCACCACTCAACCTTTAAAGTTGTGCAACTTGGATACACGCTTCTTTCCAAAAGGAACGCGAATAGCCTATTTAGTGAATATTGTATAGCCTGAACCCAAACATCAAACGTAGTAAGGCTCTTTGTTACCTTAGCGTTGGTGTTAGTCTTCTTATGGTCCCCTCCCCTCCATCATTCATTGAACTTTCTGTTAACTGATTTCGGTTGCTTTCCACAATTAAAAAAAATGTAAAATATTTGTGTATTACTGTGAATAATAATTATACTATTAGACGTTTTTGAATTATATCGTGAAATATTCCTTAACAGAATGAAAGGGAATCCAAGCCTTCATTTTCTTTAACAACAGACATCCAGTAAAATTGTCTCCCAATCACTTTTAAAACCGAACTTCACTCCCCAAACATCTCAATTTTAAAAGTTATTTAGAAATACGAGGCACTAATCACAAACTCCTGAGAAACCTCTATTTTTCAAAACGGAGATATTCACATTTGACTTTTTTCCACCTCTGTAGATTTTATGTATATCTCGCCATAAATTTCCTTCTTGAAGTCATTTTAATCTGAATGTTATCTGATTAAACATTCTTTTTTGATATTATAAAATAGGTAACTTATTAGGAGTTTGAGAATTTAACAATTAAAGTTGTTATAGTGATGGAAAAATAAGGATATACAGATATGTGCTCCAAACAATGTGAAACTGTTTAGGCTAACTGATGCGGATTAGTGTAAAATTTTGACGATGTTTTTTAGAAAAAAACAACCACAGATTGATATTATTCGGTAGCGTTTCTAGAAAGCTTGTAAAATGAGTATGTTAGGTGCTATTAATAGTCATTGATGACTACTTAAGAATAAAATGTCAAAGGGAAAAGCTAATAATGCTCAGGCCTACTTAAAAGAAGAAGATTTATAGACTAACATTAATCAAGATAGGTAGTAGTCTTGATTACTTCTCGGTCATGATATCTGGAATGTCAGAATCACACGCTATCTCTACATCATCGGTGGAACTCTTCACATGAAGCAGAAAAAAGACGGTTCAACAGTACTTGATTTTTTTCACCTTTCTCCACATTCTATTGTTTTGGTTTCCTCTCCAGATATTCTATCACTATTTAAATTTATATACGGTAATTTGTAGATTCCGATGCCTTCTTCTTATCCTAGGTTGTATCCTTAAAAAAGCTTTTTTTATCTAAATTTCTATCAAGATCTATATATTTTCATGGACTAACTCTTATTTTGAAGTTATTAGTAAGATATCTCAATATTTTTAAACTTTTCTGATGACCAGAACATGATACAATGTTGTAGATTAGTATTTATTACCTTTTTTTAACTGGTCACTTCCTCAGTTGCTTTTAAAGATAAATATTTGGAAATATTGAATTCTGAAAATTTCACTCATCGATTTTAGCTACATTTGCTTACTTTTGAAATAGATACCTGATAAAGTGGGTGCTATTCGGTATAATAAAGTCGATGAAGAATTGAGATATTTTAGCACTCAGGAGAAAAATTCATACTTGGAAAAGTGATTAAAAAAATCTGCTTTCTCTGCGCTTAAATTATCGAATGTTTAGTTAAGTTAAATAGGTTTAATTTCCATTGCTTGCATTAATTTTAATTACTTGACTTTTTAGGAAAGTGTACTTTGGAAATTACTACCACAACCAATTCCTTAATCCCTGTCTTATTTTGTAGGCTTATATGGTTACTATTTATAATATTAGGACCGATTCATATCTATGCCAACTGGCGGGCGGTGCGATGTTTGGAATTGACTACTTTCAATCGAGTTCGCTTCAACATTCTCGTTCAGGATTGGCTTAGTCGACTCGATAAAAAATCGGACCAAGTTCCACGTCTTCTTTCAGTCCAAGAAGTGAATTACCTCGAGCCCATCATCTCGTTTTTCACCCAAAGAAGAACTATTCGACTTGGCTGCTCATTTGACTCTCTGCTTAAAGCAATTAGGTAAGGTCTTTTGATGCTACGCTTCTCTTTTTTAGTTTTAATGGCTTGGTTAATATTTAACACAATTAAAAAAGTGAATCTACACATACGACATTGTAATCTTCAATGTGAAATACAAATATACTCATTAATATAAGCATAGGGAAAAATCTTGTCTGCTTCTCTTTGATACTGCACAGGGCTATCTGAAATAACGTTAAATTACGTTATGAGTGTACTAATCGGTTTAATTAGGTTGAGATTTCACCGGAGCCCTCCTTACGGAAATACTTAAAGCCTCTCTTAAAATAATTGCCGAGGTTTTCCCAACCTTTTATGAATTATATAGCCAGATTCATTTGAGGTTGGCTTATCAAAAAATGGATTGTATTGAATAAGTAATCAAAATCTATTTATGTTTGGACTGTATCAAAGCTGTATCGATTTTATATTTATATTTAGGTACTGCAAACCCCTGCCGTTAATGGGTGTGTTCTCAAAGGAACGATATATCCTTTACTGTCCTGAATGGAAAAATTCAGGTGGGTTTTTCTTTATATGTGTACTTTAATTTGCTCTCCCTTCTATAGTCACTAAAACCGTTTGTTCTCCTCTCGTAGAATTGATCCTGTAACTTTATTCGTCATCTAGATACGATAATACCTCCTGCAGTGTGACGTCCGCTGCAGATCTCTAAGACTTCTCATGTGGTTATAATTAAATATAATATAATTGAAATAGATTTGTGATCCTGTACTATTAAATCTGTAAAGTACAAATGAATGACCAACAGTAATGAGCTCCTGCCACTAGTTCATTTTATTATTTAGTCAGATCTCGAATGTCTCTTTTTACAAATGATTCCTTTGATTATAATAAAAAGCTACTGTAAAGGGCTAGGTACATAGTGATTTAAAGTTGTTGTTTTTAACTCATCTCATAATACCTTGGTCGTCCCATTATTTTCTAATAAATTTAGTAATTATGTTCCAGCTTGGTTTACAGAAAATTAGACTTTCGCTTACTTGAGCATAGGCCTTGGCGATATTCATCGATTGGTCTGTTGTCTGACCAATCATGCTCTGGCACATTGCTTAGTGAAAAACAATGATTAATTCAATCCTTTCCGGCCAAACTCCAAGGATGTAAATAGGTTATAAATTTCTTCAATAAACGCCTGATTGCTAGACAAGTCTTCTCTCCGGGTCTGAGCAACTATAGCGAACATCGAAACACGGGATGACTAAACATTACAACATTGTGACGACATGCTATTAATATTAGACATCTGGCATCCGCGGTATATAGACAGAGATGCCGGTGATTAACTTATTCTTACATTTCTAATGGATTTATTTCGTTTTATTTAAGTAAAGATGATAACGGACAAAAATATCCCAAACTCAATGCTAAATAGTAACAAAGACTATTTTGCTTTTATTCTGAGATTTTTCCCATAATGACTAGGTAATTGTCATCAAAGTTTCAAAAATTACAATGTTAACCGTTGAAAAAGATGGAAAATCACAGGATCTTTGTATAGTAAAGAAATGATTAATTAATCCGGTGTTACTGACGTTGCCTTCTTACCTATTACTTCATATTATTGAGATGTCGTACTTCTTTTATGTCTAGAGATTTGTATGACCAATCATTCTCCTCACAGAGCAATTTTTTAAACTTTTGTTCTTTTATTAAGAAATATCAGAACATTGATAACAACCGAAAGCGGCTAAGAACACAGTGACCTATATTAATCACCATGCTGCATAGCACAAATCAAATGGTCAGAGGGAGTATCTGAATGAAAGGGCTTGAGATCGAATTTTGTCTGTTTACGATTAATGCAAGATTTTTTAATTGCAGTAAGAATAGATCATTTTCATTGACTCTTGAGCGGACTTCCGACTGCCAATTACTTCCTATCTGATCCTGTTTGTTGACAGCGATTTTCATCCTCTTCCCTAGGGCTTTAATTCATTAAATAGCGAATACCTTCTGTCTATATGTAGGTACAATTAGCACTTTTAAGCTTTTAGTTTAAGTCAAAGAATCTTGAAAGAAAATCATGCATCTCTCAATCTATCCATTCGTTAATGTATAGCACCTCTCTCACTCCTCAATTTTTCAACCATTAATGGGTCATTTATTCCACTTTAATTGTCTCCAATTGGAAAAGATGGGATTCGAATGAAAGCGAGAGAAGTTTCTGTCTTCCCATTTTCTGAGCTCAGGCACGCAGGTACTAAATCTGCAGGGTGTATGGAATTCTTCATTGTAAGAGAGCAGGAGAACTATCATTGGTGTCTGGGAAGGGCACATAAATAGCCTAATTTCTAAATCCATTCACACGCAAACATGTGAGAACCACACTTCTAAGCAAAAATAGCCACCTCTTGGGCTGCACCAACTTAATCCCCTACCCCCTAATTAGATTTTTTTCTATTTAGGGTATAAACGGCAACATTTGACGATATACATTTGCATCCACAGTGATGCTACTACAGAGGATATCTTCAAGGCAATGTTCCATGCAGAAATCATCTGTTCTCTTCGCCACGTAGGCTTTATTATTATTATTTGGTGTAAATTGAATAAGTCACTAGGTTCTTAATACTATGAATGGGATAAAACATTAAGAAATTGAAAGAAATATTCGAAACGTGATTATTGACTGAATATCCAAAAAATTCAAAGATTGACAATATATATATATATATATACAGGGTGCGTAAGGCATCTGAGGACACATTACGCACTTTTAGAAAAACAGAAAATGAAACTGTTACGGTTAAAATTTACAATTTATTATAACAAAACGAATAAACGTAATACCTATCAACCCTGGCTTTTTTCTATGTATCCTCCTTCGGCTTCTATCAACCACTCAATTCGGGTCCGAAAGCAACTGATTTCAAGCTTCGATGAGGTGGTCTTTATTGATGTCCTCCATTGCTCCAACTATTGCTTCCATGAGAGAGGAGGATTTGGTGTTATGGGGATGCTTATTAACTTCCTTTTCAACCACACCCCGCCTCACACTTAATAATCGCGTGTAGTTAGGAGGTGGCCATATGTTTGGTGTGACATGGTGGAGTGGAATCTTGTTGGAATCTTCCTTGATGGCTACACTTCCTTCCTTCATTGGCTACACTGTCTATCTAAAGTGGCTTAACAATGGTTTGAGGAGTTTCCACATAGGCATCTGCATCTGCGTTGACTCTAAGGTCCCGTGGGAAAAGTGGAGGAGTCAAGTTGTACCCCTTTCTCACTGCTAACAACGTCAACAACAACAACAACAGCAACAACAACGACAGCAACAAATCATCACTGTTGGTGGAAACTTCGTGCACATGCATAACAGTTGGAACTTCAGTGGGATCCATCCGCACATAGCCAGCTATCTATCATTTCTTCGATTGAGTTTTTCATCCTGGTGGAAGTTTTTTGGTCAGAGAAACACAAAAGACACTCCTCTTCTTCTGGGTGCTTCGATTTCTTTAAGAGTCGTTGTGCACGCATCAAACGGTTCTCTTAAGTTATTTTTGTCCACATGAACTGACTTCGACTAGGAACGTACGGTTTGTATCCGAGGTGTTGAAGAAGAACATTCCCTATATAATGTTATTCCTTCAGACACTTGAAGATATTTGGCAAGACGTCGCGCATTGATTTCCCACGATTTTCGTCCATCATGTCATGTTATGCCATGTCATGTCATGCCATGTCATGCCATGCCATGCCATGCACTCCTCTCACAAACTCTGGTGTTGTGAGTGCGTGAGTGGGTGAGTGAGTGTGAGTGAGTGAGTCAGAGCGTTGACTGTGCTCTTTCCTCTTCCTCATGACGGCCGACACAACTCCACTGTCTTCATTCAGCACCTCCTTCCTAACCTTACAAACGAAAGATGTGGCGACTTTTAGAAATCTTGCCATTTCTAAATTCTCGTGTTTCGCTTTTATGGACGTCATTACAGCGTGTCTTTTCATTTCATTCTTTATATTAATATCTGCCACGTGATCTTCCGATTTAAAAATACGTTAATTATTATTATCAGCTTAGTTAGTGTCCTCAGATATGTACGTATACATTTGCTGCTCCTGTTTGTACTTCAATTTGGAAAAGCCCTTGAACATAGAAGGAATTACCGCGTAGAGGCTCAGATAGAGAAATTTATAACTTTCGTCAACGAGGATGTGTAGACAGTCTACTAGATTTGGTGAAACTTAGTTCGACCTTGCACTCCCTCTGATAATTCTTTATGCTTTTCTGACCTTTCTTCCATTTATTCGTTAATTCACGGAATTAAAAATGACTCAGTTACTTACTTACGAACATTCGAAATTTGAGAAGGCCGTTTTGCCAATTCACTTACCTCATCTTTAGAAAGAGCATCTGTAGACGTCATTGCTAGTCTCATATTTAATTTTGGTGGTAAGAAGAAGAAACGAGATATGGTGACATAACTGATCACTCAGTTAATTCGATCGGTCAGTGAGCAGCACTGAATGTGTCGGATATGAGGTTGTCCAGAAACAGAGGTCAAACTATGAAATTTGAGTCTTAGAACATGAGGAAATTACACAGTAAGCTATAACCCTCATGACAAATGGGATGAATCATCGCATCCGGAGTTCGGGTAAAGGAAGATTCTTCGTGCCTTGACTTCATTATCCACTTCCACCCAACCTCCTCTTATGCACTATCCAATGAATTAAAAGTGCGAAAGTTTATTGGTGTATCATAGGTGCTGCTAACACCAATCTAATCGACATGACAGCTCAAGTAAAACAGGAAAAAATACTTGTGTAAATATTTACACCGCTTCTCACGTTCCCATTCTTGCATTTCAAAAGGCATTTGACCATCAAAGATTTAGGTCAGACACTTCGTCAGAGGAAGGTGGGAGGAACATGTGCAGCTTGTTGACCGCAGATGTATTTTCATCGCTAAGAGATTTTGCAAAGCCTAAGTCTTGCGGTGTCAGTGTGTAGGAGTGGCGACCATTTTGACTGACCTATTCAGCAAGCTACCCGGGGATGAATTGGTAGCTTAACGAAGTCGTGTGCACGCCTTTATTTTTCGGGTGAAAGGGACATACTACTGCTACCACTACCACATCGACGATGATTGGTATGACTGTTCATACCGTTTATGAGACAAAAATACTGGAAGAACCTCAATTGGAGACACTAGTTTACACACCCGTAGGATGATTGAGAAGAGCTTTAACACCTATAAAAAGTCTGTTAATTCTACTATTAATCTGCTTTTCAATGGAGCATAAACATGAGAGGGAAATGCAATACATGAGGTTAATGCATGAAATTAGATTTATGCACAAGCATTCACAAGCAATTTCTTAAGCCGCTTGGAACTCCGTCATAAAACCAGTTGCCCACAAATTGCACGATGGTTCTTGTAGGTTTATGCGTCAATCTATAAACTTTTATGGCCAGTTTTTGCAACAAATGGTTATTGAAATGCATTGTGTGCCAATGGTGTGACTTGTTAATTGGTCCGTCCATTAAAAGGCTCTAACATGAAATCCCATTGGGGGCGAAACAAATAGTTCGGAATAAGATTGAAACTGGTCTCCATCTGTTCACTATCGATTTCAAACGAGTTTAAACCTCCTTTCTAGAATTAGCTTGAAATTCACGTACCGAATACGCCTTGTTGTCCTAAACCTGTGAGAGGTCATATGTGGATTATGGGATTTAAGCTTGTCTCTGGATCGAATGGAAGAGGTGAATTAGCATTTTCCTCCATTTTGCATGTTTATAGAATCTCTTTATTTGTACTTTTGTCGAAGTAGATGCTCCGATGTATTGACTATAGGTTATAAACTATGTCTACCTTTTGCTGTGTTCAATTTGCAGAATAAGTATTTGTGAACATAAGAAATCGCGAGATACTTTACGCACTCGGTATATGCTTCAGCTTAAGACGGATGGAATTATAGAATATATATAATATATTCTAATAATAATATATTCTATATATAGGATGTGAATGACGAACTGTATCAATCAATTGGAGGTTCATATTAAAACAAACACCCGGATTTAAGAGTGACACAAATAAAGAAAATTAATGCTGAAATCGCATTAATATAACTTAGATTAGGGTATTTTGTGTCTTGTACCTATTAGATCATTTTCCTCATCTTTTACTCCTCTATAGATGATGTCTTATGCAATACCTATTTATGGTAAATGAGCACCAAGGGAATGGGTAAAGAAGGATGTTTTAGTACATTGATTATTCTTATTCATAAATATTCCCATACACAAAGATACTTCCATTTGACTATAGACTGTGACTGACACCTTCCAGTTTTCTTGGACGAGAATCTTTTTACTTTTTTAATGGTCGTTCCTCGTTGACTCTCTAAGGAATTGGGCACTTGATTAATTCGTGATTTTATTTTTTCTTCAATTGCAGTGAGTAGGAACTGTAGGTTTTAGTAATCGGTAGAATTTTCCTATCTTTTATTGTTCCTTTGACTAATGGTGAAAATACTTTGTAAATGTCGTATTTGTTCAGTATAATTTAACCTAAAAGAAGCCCAGAAATATATACGTGATAATTTTAACAGCAAATATTTACCCAATGAACATCATATGAAAACATATATCATCAATCAGTCCTGTTCCACATGTATTTTCAACTTGTGTAATACGTTGATGCCCAATAATAGGATATCTTGGGACCTCTGACCTGAGGTTTCTTCCTAGCCCTTCTTTCAAAACTGAGGAAGGAAACTGTTATAAGGTTGAGGTCTGTCCGGGCCACATCGATCGAATAGATGGAATAATTCAAGTCACTCATGTCGTCAGATCAGTTCGTAGATGGCAGACAAACCACCCTCAATTTATTAATTAGTTAATTAGGTTTATATACAAAACATTTCTTTGTTAGACGTCAGTCGTGTCTCGTTGTCGGTGTCTTGGCGTGATGATCGACATCTGTTTTGGTATCTATGTTCAAATACACAGCGGGGCCATCTGTGGACACTATAGTGGAGATCTTATCGTCAGTCAATCATTTCTGATCGCCAGGTATTGATAAACATCTGTTGGCTATAGCAGAAACATTTTCAAACGAACTGAAGGGAAAATAAATGCCGTTGGTGCCAAGATTGCCGAATTGTTTGTTTTTTTTGATAATCTCATTAATGTTTGATTTATTAACTTTTAATTTCATTACTTTATAATTAAGTGAACCAGTTGTTATGCTTATAATTTCTAAAATCTTCAATGAGAATTTTAATGATATACCCCAAATAAGCCATCTGATTTTGTTTCCTCTGCTACTGATTAATTCATGTTTGAACATTATCGATGGTCAAGTTTAGTTACGATTGATGCATATGTGTTTCAATTGCTCAAGACTTTTATATCCCTACTACCACTTGCGTTTGCATCAGTCAATCTAACGTGTACTCATAGCAATTTAGAGGGAGGATTTAACTAATTCTACTGCTAAGACTATCATAAAGCTCTTCCCTTTCAATGAATAATTTTTCAACCATCATTCAAAAATAAAACTGGTCCCTGACTGCGTGGGAGGGGAACGATGCGAGTTTCCTGCCGAGTTTTGTTTAAACAATAACTCAGTGCTATTTTAAATCAAGTTTTGATTAGGAGAAGAAACCATTTACTTAACCATGGCAAGATAAAATAATACGAAAAATTATACATTTCCGGATTTAAGCAGAAGGATAATTTGAAGGCTTGATTCCACATACATCGCCTTTCATATTTCAAGAATCAAAACCGTGTATCTTCGGTTAAGATTACATTTTAATTTAACATCGGAGAACAAACAAGGCGAAATTCTGTACATTCATATAATTTTTTTATTCAGATTCTATATAATTGGCTGAAGAAGGAATCGATAGACGCATTTTTGTATGGCACCGGCCCTCTATAAGTTGAAAATTTGTTTCCTAGCTTTCTGTAACCGAAATGGTTTGTTTATTCATATATTTTCCCTTAACTGTTAAGATTATTTATAAGTTTTCCTGTTTAAATTTCAGCTCAGCGTAGATATTGGGGACTTTAGAGCCTATTGGAACGGAGATGACGGTAAATTTACGCCTCGACTTATTATTTTCTAAAAACATGTAATCGAATTTATTTTAGCCCTTATCATTTATGGTATTATACATGGCCAGTTATCACTTAACATTTAGTAGTAAAGGGTGTTATAGAGAATTTTGTTGAATTTTACGAATATTTCCTCACTTAAATTTTGATATTTTAATTTGGCATTTTACTATTTGAAGATGGTCAGTTTTCTCATTCTCGCCAGTCTTTATATTTTAGTATAAAGTTTTCGACTTTCGCTAAAATAATTATTAATTAAATTAATGTTTATTTATTGCCAAGTTGTTTAATGTGTCTGATTTAAGTGAAACATTGAGCAAAATTTTGAAAATTTTATGGTTATTTTTCTGTTTTAGGGATAGCCTTCCATGCTTGGACACTGGGTCGTACGAACCTCTGGTTGCCGAAAATAATGCAGGCTTTTGAAATGGATTCTTCAAGTCGAAATGACGCCACGTGGGATCTCTCTGTCCTCCAATTTGATCCTGATCCCTGGCGTATTTATCGAAATATCTATTACGATTAAAGTCTTTCATATAAGTCAATTTAAAAAACACTAACCTTTCAAATCTTTTTTGATTATTTGTAAACTGCAATTTGTTGACCACTCCTTCCTACTACTTCCTTAAATGAAGGAAGTATACGCAGGAAAGCTATCGTTCTTGTTCGCAGTAATTTTTGCGAGGTGATTCGATTTTATCACTGTTGTAAAATGCCTTGATACTGTATGAATGACGTTGTCAGATGTAAGAGCCTTGAACTTGCGAGGAAAAAGTGTTTGCATATAATCTTTTATTTTTATAATTTTTATTATTAGTGTACAATTAATTCTTAGCAGTTATTGTGATCTCTACGGTATTATTTATACGGCTTATATGATTCAGTAATTCCCAGCATGCTTATTACTTCAGATAATATTGGTCTTACCAGATTACAGGCCAATAGATTATCAAAAGAGATAGGTATGCATGGTTTCTAGTCTTGAGAACAGCTCCACAAGCTATAGTACATGAAACGATTCAAAGTCATCATCTCTAAAGGCATTTAACCGTATGTGATGACTTTATCATTTCCTCTCTTTCTCAAGTCCTGTGTTGAATTCAAGAAATGCAACTTATAATATCCTTACTATTCGTTAGCTGCAGTTATTTTCTCCTTTCCAAATCTGACCAAAATTTCTCTCCTTTTTTGGTAGCGGCTCACAGCGTAATTTCTCCATGTATTTAATTTGACTCGTTTAAGGTATTGACTAATATGGACGGCCAAAGTGATTATATTTAAAGTCCGTTTAATGGCTAGAACTGGGCAAATTTCAAACTTATATTTCTTAAAGTGGTAATTTTTTGCTTTTTCATCTAAATTGGCGATGATTATCCACCTGAAATGTTATGCTTGAGCTTATTTTGAAAGATATATATCGTTCTGGACACCGGTTTTAACATTCAGATATTTTCACTCAATAGCCATCAATTAATTAATGTAGTTTTTTCATTAAAAAATGGAATAGAGGTTAATACATTACATTATTCCATTCCCGTAATTGTAATAAAGAATGGTTTTCACGTCCGGAATCTAAATTAATAAATCGCATTTTATCTATACAACTTAATAATTCCCAAGTCTATTTAGAAAGGCTTTGGATAAGCAGTGGCCTCATAAGGTCCCCCTGGTGAGAAACCCTCAATATTTTCTAGACTTAGTGCGGCTGGAAATTCGGCTCACTAGGTGTGCGTCGATAGGAACCTGACATGATAGACGAACACGGTGATCAATGCACCTCTATAGTCTCGACGACGGGTCCATCCTATCTTATTTCAAAAAGTACTTTAAGGGCTATTAGCAACCTTAAGTATCTGAAATTTTTCGTTTCATCTGAAATCACCCCTAGTCTCTCTTATACCTTCTTGTGACATTTTAGAATAGTGTCAATTCTATAGCAGAGATCAAGGATTTGAATAATTAGGTTCTTTTAAGATTTGGAATCTTACATGCAATTACAACCAATAGAAATACTCATGTATTTTTTGTAAAGTAGGCCTATTTCGGCACTGTGGAATATTAGGAAGTTTAGTTCGGTAGCAGTGACGAAGTATTTATTGGACGTTAGTAAGCTAAAATTGACTCAGACCTGGTGAGAAGGGAAATAGAGGCACAGTTATTCCAAGATGCTTTATTAATTTTAAGAGTACTATTTTAAAAAATATATAATTAAGGCTTAAGGATGAACTCTTCGGACCTATGGGAGTTTTTCTAGATTAGCTGATATTCGGACCAGCTTGAATCTCCATGTTAATTAGGCCGATGGTCTCCATGAGAGCTCCCTATACTGTGAAAGGGCATAGACTCTGTGGCTTTGAGCTTTGTTTACCAGTAATCTATCTAACTATTAGGATGTTTAAGAGCAAATGTACTTAAATATTCGATAGGTTACTGGTAAACAAAGCCACAGTCTATGCTCTTTCGCGATATGACTCATTCTACGAGTCCTTTATTTAGAACAAAGGTCAAGTAAATAAGGTTTTCAAGTCGAGTAAGCAACCGCAAATATGGTTAGTGACACTTCAACATTGTGGACCAGCTGATAAAGGAAATCAAATTTCGAATCACTATAATAGCAAAAAATACTAATCTCCTATCACTTTAAGACCTGGAAAGGCCTGAGAGAAATCCTATTTGGACTTGACTAAGAATTATATCTCTAAAATGGAGTGCAGAAGAAATAGTCTCAAAGATAGCGAAACGCTGCGTTGCTAATCTCATTCTAGCATTTCTCGAAAGTTGATCAATTATCCGGCGATTTTGAAAGTACAACTTTTTCCGTTTTAGAGGAATATATATTTTTGATTCCACATTTCAAACTTCCGACTTCAATTATGGCTAAGGTAAATTATCCGTGATAAAACTCCGATCGAAACCTTCTATTTTAATCTTTTTATAACGAAAAAAGCATTGTGAATTAAGGGGCAGATCTATATAAATTATTACCTCTTTGTCATTTATATTTAGATTGTTTTCAATAAAAAGCTCTTACCATTTTGGAAAAAAAGTTAACTTAGTTTTAATTGTATTGTTCTCATCACGCCTAATGTCGTGCCACATCATGCAAACTGGATTTCAGATATTCTTCAAGCTATCCTATGCCAATCTCTGCTAGAACTAACTGAAACGGGATATAGAGAGAGGGATTGAGATAAACAGATTAACTCATATAAATCTTGTAAGCGTATGACAAAGACAGGGAAAATTTTGACTATCGGTAGATGTCAGTAATTGAATCAGTGGAGTGAGTTTAGTGAAAGCCGTAATACGTACTGCACAGGACTAAATGGAAAATTGAGGGCATTGCAGGATACTGCATTCAGGCATGTTCATGACAAACATAAATATTTTATCATTCCAAATATAAATAACCAACTTGAGGCGCATAAAGGTCAAACACAGGAAATAAATACTACGAGAACACGAGGGGCAAAATACAGTCTTGATATCACTGAAAATTGTCAACCTCTCCTCAGAATTAGCAACCTAATGCACAATTAACAGATCAGACGTTAGAGAAATTTTATTCATTAATGTACACATGCTCTGGCATTATATTTCAGTAATAAGCCAGTCTTAGTAAAGTAAGTAAATGAATGTTTAATTGCTTTAAGAGACTACCATTTTGAGTGTCCAAAATATTAACTGTGCTGATTGAAGACTTCGAGTGATAGACAAATGAGGAAAAATCGTCCATAGGAAACGCCCGAAAAACGCCATTCTTCGTCAGCAGAAATGGAGATGGTCCTGTGATGATTTTGCTGTCGGCGATTTTATCTCTAAGTTCAACGTCCATCAATCGGGCTCAATTTATTTTTAAAAGACTCTTACATGTCAATGTTATTTCAAAAATTTATTTTTAGATATGCTGTCTTATCTGCGGGGTTGGAAGTAAAAGAGACTTTTAAGCGATTCCATTCAAAAAAACTCTTTTTTATACAATTGTACAATAATTAAATGAGTAATCTTATTTCTTTATAATAATTTGCATTATTATTTATTTACAATATTATTCTTACAATTATTTATCATTGTTTATTTTCATTTTATTAGACTAGTATTTTTTACATTTTCCTTCAATTTTTTATTCAGTATATTATTGATTGAAATTAACAATAGTATTATTTTATTTTACTTCTTTTTCGTTTTTATTTAATATTCCTACAAGAATATCTATATTAAGTGGGGTCGAATGCCAGGTATTTATAAACAGTTCATAAAAAATTTGGGAAGGATTTGTTCTAGTTTAATTTCTTCCTTTTATTGATCACAGAGAAACTGGAGCAATTAAGTGTCTAATTGATTTTGTAATTCTTATTGTTGAATAAATACTACCAAACAATAAATCGGGTATATGAGCTCGCGAACATTTGAACCATTGAAAATCATTGGCTTGGCACTTATTTTTCTTTAAACTGTTTATTTCTAATAATAGTTACACAATAATATCTATAAATGTGTATTCAACGTCTATTCACTTAATGATGGTAATGTTAACGTATTGATAATCTCATCCAATTCCTTACTGGACAAACATCCCTCACTGTCTACCATCTTCCTACATCTATTTTGCCGTATTCGATGTCTGACCTCAGTCTTAAGCGACTGTCCCTTACAAGTATATGGTTAACAAACTCTCTTGTTTGCTATCTTTCACATTTCGCCTACTGAGCCGGCGTACTTTATTTTGTATAACTTTCGACTTCTAACGTTGGACACTTGCGAGGATGATGGTTAAGCGGTTTTGAAATAAGCCCTTAACCAGTATACACTATTGGTAAACAATGTAATACAGCAGACACTTCAGTAATTATTTAAAGTGCCATTTATTTGTCACAGGAATAACTTTCAAAATCTAATATTTTGACAAAAGAGAAAAAAAGGTTCATCATGTTCCAATAATTTATTGCACATCTTTTCGGTATTCATCAATATATAGTTATTTAGTTTAATAATTATATAAATTTAAGTAGAATTAGAAAATTCGGTCTGCTAGTAATTAATAAATTTCAGGTAAGGAAAAGCCATTTGCATTTTTCGCAAAAACTCTTGTAAATGAAAGTCAGCAAACAAATTACAATATTTTACTATAGCTTCCCTTATCAGGTATTATCAATGATTTGTTATTTTAGTGTTACGAAAGCGACTAAGTAATAAAGGGAAGTGGGAAATAGTTCAATAAGGATATCCAGTAGATGTGCAAAGTAAGGTCAGAACACCAAAATTCATTTAATTTCGCATTTATCGGACAAATTTCTTACTTAATGCACACACACCACGTTTGATCTGCTGATCAAATCGGGTAAAGTTTTCATTTAATCTCGATGGATTAGATGAAATTTGCTATTCGATAATTGCTAAACTAGGTAGAGTTCACTCCAACGTGGAACATCTTCCACTGGTTTTCCTATGAAAATCATTTTTTAACAGAATTTATGAGGTATTCAATTTAAGGATTCGTAGAATGCAAATAAAGTATTGTTTGAGGTAATCAAACTTAGAAAATAAAATATATGAGCAACCAGACAGAATTTGTGGTTAGAAAACCGTTCTTTAGGACTGACTGCTGTCTCATAGAATATGAAAAGACTCTTGTAGAATCATACCTAATTTTTTCATCCCTTTATAGTGTACACTTGTTTTCCAACAAATTACAGTCATCACGTTGGGATAGATTAAATCAATTAACTGGCACATATTATTAATATTATGTGAGATTGGATAATGGTTAATATTAATTTTAAGAAATTTATTAATTATCTAAGATTAATTTGATAAAAAATAATCAACTTAATGATAACGGAGCAAATTCAGTCTATTATCACTACATTGGTGAATTAAATCAAAGTCATTCTCCATTTCATACGGTCAATTTTCTAAACGAATCCGACAGATATTCTTCAACTGACAGCAGACGTGTTCGTGGACTACGGCACCTTAAAATTACCATTTTTGTGTCACTCTCCAATGCGAAGAATATAAAAAAAGCTTAGTCTTATTCAGCCGATAAGTGTACGTAAAATATTCTCACAAACTTTACATTCCTTAAAATAAAATAATGTTTCGTAGACCCCCAAAAATTGAAATATGCATGCCCTTTTTAATCCACAATGGAGAGAAGAAGTTCACATGTTCCCAATTTAATCTTCTCAGTCTTTATCTTTCTATAAATGTCAGTAAGTTGACCATAAAAAAATTTTCATTTGAGTTTGATCAAATGAATATACGAGGGAAATTGTTTGCTGACGAACAACTTGAATCATTAGTACATTATTCTATGTATAAGACACGAGTACTACAAACTAATGAAATGTAATATGATGCAATTCAAGCATGCCACTAAAAAAGGCCTCGAACTTATGAACTCGTATTAACATCAGAACAGACAATGTCAACCAAAGCATGACTGAATTCAAGCACTTAAGGAATTCGAAAGTTTAATCATTACAAAGGATGGATGGTCCTATCAGGTAAAATCGAAAACACCGAAAAATTCAAATTTAAGCCACTGGTGTGCTGTATTAGCTTAAGCAATAAGAAACTACAATTTAACCGAATTCCCACTTTCTATGTCACAGCAAGTTTTCATCAACATTCAAAACTCATTTATTTATAAATCTCCTAAAATTAAAATGCAAATTTTAAATTTACATAAAAAATGAATCAAAACACCACTATGATAAAGTCAAATATTGGTTGTCAATATAATGCGTTAAGAAAAATTGTTTTGAAATATAAAACTAACACCTCCTTGAATGTCGCTTAACATCATGAAAAATTATCCTTTTCAAGTTGTTTTCAGAGAAAGGCACTTTTAAAAAAATTTCAAATATCTGTTTTCGAGGTCATTAATATGATCAGTCGATTTCCGACAGATAAATTTAGCTCTGTCAAACAAATGCACAGATGTTTGTTCCTTTGAAATTTCCCAAAACGTATTTTTAACGAAAATGTAAGGCTTTTTAATCTAATAGTCCTTGAAAATCAGTAGATATTCCGACTAAAGGTAAGTATATAGATCATTGAATACATTGTATCCTATTTACATTGCTATGTGAACTCTAAACTAAGTTCTAATAAATTTAACATTTGTATTTGAAAAAAGGTTAGAGCTGTACATAAAATACTCCACAGCACTTAGGTTCTAAATGTTTTTGATATTATTATTGCATTTTTCCTACAACTGTTTACATTGTTGCAAACTTTTTGATATAGTCCGATTTCGCATTAATTTCATATAATTAACCCGACCTTAAAAGAGATATTTCCAATCAGGTAAGATTAAGCCATCAGAAAATATTTAACGTGGACTTCAAACATGAAACAAAAAGTGAACGCACGAGGGATTATTTAATTATTTGATTTCTCCTTGAGTGAACTCTACTATCTAGAAATCATGTGAACAGCTTAAGACCGCGTCAGCTCATGCTACTTTTAGGTCTTAGAAAGAAGAACTGAATTGAAGTGGCTTGACCGACCACCATGATTAAATGATTGGTTAATAAGCACTGAAGATTGTGGAAAAGAATTTGATAAGTAATCCAGGGGACGAATTGGAAGCAGCAAATTTTTGAAATTCTGACAGTGAACTGCCCATTAGGTGAATGTTCTACAAACTGAACCTTGAAATAAATGAAACACTTCTTTTAATACTCTCTTCTTTAAATTCTCTCCACATATCCCTTATTGAACTTTACTTATCCAATTTCAGTAGCTTTTAGCCCACAAAAATTATAAAGGTATTTCTATTGCTGTGGGTTATATTAATATAATACCCGGTGAATATTTTAGAGATTATTTAACTGCAAATATCAAATGTATTTTTCTGATAATTTTTATAAAACGAGGGTGACATATATGCGAGATCAAATAACTTCAGTAAAAGCCTGCTTTACTGAGTATGTAAATGAGTATTACATTGATAAAATATATTTTAGAATGACAGCCACTTTGATTTTCGAAGTGAAACCGCTAGGAAGCCCACCCTAAGTTTGCACTGGTGCACTCGTAAGTTCATCTCGCATGTGCTGAACTATCGAGTTTTGGATTTCTACGTTCAGACTTGGATGCGTAGGACCACCAGCGAAGAATCCATCGCTACCAAATTTGGTCAACCTGTCAACCATTTAGCCCATTATTAAACTCTGTGTAAGTAAATTTATTTTCTTAATAAAGAAACGTTGTTTGAGCTACAGGCCCTCTTACTCGTCCTAGAATCTGAGTAGTTTTAGCTCTATAAAGCGGGCAACTGAGCAAGTTATAAAAGATTCAATTAAATTATATGGGCAAACGTGACATATAGAACCATAAAGTAGCGATAACTTTACTTTAACTAAAAGCTAAAATGACCCCTGGTATGTCATCAAAGAAAACGTTAATAAATGTGAATGGATTAATCTCCCATAGATTGAAGGATTAAGTAGGCCGTAGCGTAAGTCCCTCGGTATTTTCCCTTAGTGAGCTTGAACCTCACCTGCATCGCCAAATATTGTCCTCTGGATATCGTAAAGAAGTTCTTAAGAAGATCACGTCCTCAGCTCAATTTGATTATAATAATTCACATAAAATGAATAAACATGTAGGGACTATATTGGCGGAGAGGGGTAAGGCGGTTATATCTACAGGGGTCACCGAAAACTTAGAAAAACATACAGATAGGGTAATTAGATTAAATAAATGCACGTCATAGAGAAGTCGCATCCATTTACAGACAAAATTTCATACAATAATTGGCCGCCAGAGAGCAGTGATATTTTGCTGCGGAACTCAAGTTTCTTTTAACGATGACTGATTAATATTCATATGTTTATTAATGATACTTCAATTATTGCGCAATTATAACCTACTGCAAGTCAAAAAGATTTGCCAAAAAGGTCTTGCCAATTCAGTTCACTTTTTCTTCCATGGTTGAGAAAACGGAATGATTGAACATGACATCAGGCAGCTTATATGATATTTACAGTACCGAATCATGTATTCAATGAAAATTGTGACATTCAGATAAGAATAAATGTTTTTTTTTGTAAATGTCATTACTTGTATTATTTCAAGATTAAACTGAAATCTGTAAAAACAAGATTTCATTTATCCGGTTTACCACTCAAATTTTAATTTGCTGCTATAACCCACATTTAAATATATGCTCATTTGCTCAAAATTTACATCCATTCATGTTTCCCTAATCTCGCATTTCACAGCTCACTTCATACTCGTCTGATTGCAGAAAATTGCGTATACATGAGTAAGCTTAGTATATCTGATTAGTATTGGCCTCCCTCTCATCGTTAGATTTAGAGGGCAGTAAGGTGGACTGAGATTGTGTAGGTCATCTTCTAATGACCAAGATATATAGCTGATACTAGTTCATATTTTATTTTATTTCTATATTTCAGTATAACGGAGCTCATTAGAGTTCACCCAATGTGAATTAAATTAAACTAAGTGCTCTGAGTCAGTGGCTCACAGGTCACAATGCACTTCTGCCATGTCAGAGGTCACGAGTTCGATTACTAATATAATTCCAGCTAACGATCCCAAAATAACCACAAAAATAGCAGTAGGGATTATAAGAGAGGTGAAATTTAAAGGTATTAGACCTTTTTTGAATGATATTCAGTTGCCTCAGAGAGACTATGCAATATACAAGGTTATTCATTAGACTGGAAGAACAATTTCGTAATTAAATGTTATTCTCAATATAAAGGGAAGAAAACACGAAGCAAGTGTTAATATCGCCAAGGAAAAGTATTTAATAATTTGTTCACTTTCACTTTCTCCTTGACACATCCCATTTTTTAACCTGCCTCATCCCCATATGAATTCAACTTCTGATTCATCTGAAGTCTTTTGGGCTTTCGACGAGTCCATTTTGAGCACTGTATCTGTTGTTCTGGAGTTCTTTCTCGAGCCCTATCCGATTTACCTGCTGGAAGTTCGAAAGTGCACAACGGGAGGTAAAATGCGGTTGATGCTGACGTTGATTTAGTTCACGCAAAAGTGGCCTCAATTGATTTCTATCCTTGGTCCAAATAGCTTCATTTACTTGGATTTCTTAGATGACTTACCCCTCTCGTTTGACCACAGTCCCAACCGTCCAGGATTAGCCGAATAGGAAATCGCCTATAAATACTTGATCAACGACCATGAACACACCCCTTTTATGAATATTCGCTGGTTCTTGGGTCTTGTTCTTGGAATCGCAGCATGGTTGATGGTTTGAACTGTCCTTTCAATTTGTAGTTCTGCAGGCGACTTACCATTTTGTTTTCAAAAATCTCACGGTTTTCCTAATAACTGAGTCCTCCGCTGAAGCGTGCTTGTTTTCCGACAGGAATATTCCGGCTGGAATCGGCAAGAATGTAGTATGCATCATTTTCCAGAGATTTTCTAGTGATGATCGTGCCTTTCATGGGTGTTCGTTGATGCACAATTAATCATGATAATCTGCCATCTGGTCCGAACTGAGTAGTCATCCGATATTTAATTTTGAAATAAAATCCTGTCACAATTATTGTCCAGCATTGAAAACGGTTAAGTGAATACGTTGGAATGCCTTTCATTGATGCAAACAATTGACGACAAAGGTTTGTGACCTATCACAAGGGTAAAAATTGAAGACCGCAGACAAATGTACAGAACTTCTTCACGGCATGGACAATGATAAAGGCTTCTTTCTTAATTTGTCCATAGTTCCTTTCTGCCGGTGTCAGGGAACGAGATACATGAGCCGCAGCCTTCTCTGAGCCATCTGAGAAAACATGTGAGATCACTTCCCCTACACCGTAGCTTTCAGCACCTCTGTCAACGAATATCGGCAATACTTAATTATAATGAGTCAAAAGTATATTTGATTGCATCATGGATTTCAGCTTCTCAAGCACTCCTTGACAGTCATCAGACCAGTGCCAAGTAGAGTCTATCCGGTGGAGACAATTCAGTGATCTATGATCTTCATAGATCATAAATAAAATTGTTGTTGTAACTAATTAATGTCGGGAATGAACGAAGAGTTCGGACATCAGTTGGAGATCGCATGTTCGCCTAGCTCGAATTCGTTTAGGATCAGGACAGTAACCTTCTGAGTTAAGAATAAAGCCCAGATATTTTAAGGATTTCCAGAAGAATTCATACTTCTCTGGCCTCAGATGGAAAACGTAATCGGTACTGCATTCAAGCGGACACCCAGTTCGTTCCTCGAGTTCTTTTTCCCCTTCACCCAACTACTATGATATCGTCCATATATGCAGCTGTGCCCTTTGATTCACTAATCATATTGTCCAATAATGTGTTAGAAGATGGCAGTGGGTGTTTTCACCCCGAACTCAAGTCTAGTATACTGATACAGACCCCGGCGAGTTTAGGTGGTCAGATATTACAGATATTCTAGTCCGACCTCGAATTGCAGATGAGCCTCTGAGTACCAACTTTGCAAACATGTCACTGTTGAGAGTTGTAAATATATCTTCAGTAACGAGAAGAGGATGGTGGTTATCTTCGACAGTCACATTCAGATCTGGGGAAAAATCGGCACATAAACGAAAGGTGTCCTTCTGTTTCCGTACGATCACGATTGATGCTGCCGATTTAGAGTAGGATACCGATCTTGGGACACTGATTCTTTCTAGGGTTGACAGCTCCTCTTCTACGTTTTGTTTATCGGAGAAGGGGCTTGGTTTTGATTTTCTTTCAGTACAAGCTTGCTTTCAGTTTCAAGCATTGACATAGACTGGCTCTGAAAACTGAAGAAAAAGGTTGTTCGATTGTGTTCCGTTTATCTTTAGTCTCACCAATATCGGATTCGCTTCTCATATTTGTTTTATTAACAGATTCACCGGAATTCTTCTTGTGATTTCCGTTTCGCTTTCTGATCATCTTCGAGCTGGTTTTCGGTTCTGTCAACTAAGTCACAGATTTTTTGGTAAGGAAGTAGGTAATTTGCTTCAGTAGCTCCATACAATCGAGACCCAAAAGATCCAAATCAGGTTGAATTGTTACGAAGCATTTTGCTGCAATTTACTGATAACCATAACAAACTTGACGGTTAAGTTCACCTTCCAATTTCAAGGCGTCACCAGAAGCGTTTAGAGCTATATGGTTTGTCGATTCCAGTATTGGTCAGCTCAAGGTTCGCCATGTCTTTCCTAAGATTAAAGTAATTTCAGGGAATGTATTCAATTTCAAATTGACCATTCATCATTAATCATCGTGTTTAGATACTGTCGCCCATTAGAACTTCTACGTTCATGGGACGAAATGACAGCGCTGAGACAGCTGAGAGTCCCAGCAGGCTTGTTTTCATCTAAATGATCCTTCGTATCGCCCTGCCATTTTGCTTATTTCCTATCTTTCCACGGATATTACAAATGTAATTTCTCTGCATAGCTAGCACGGTGATAGGGGTTTCTTGTATGGAATATTTTCCTGACTATTCTTCTTCCTGGGTGGTTGTGGAATTCTTCTAAAATAACCATGTTAACCGACATTCTACTGGATCATTGCTGTATTGTCCAGAAAGGTATCAATTCTTCGACATTCATCATCTATATCCTGTAAGGTGATTTCAAGATTTTGTTCAATAGAATTAAGAATTCTTACTCGAGCATCAGCCTACCAGGAATCTCGCAGACTACAAAGGAATAAGAGCCACTTAAAGTGATCTTTTGAAATAGATTTGAAATCTGATTGTATAAAATTTTCCTTTATCTGAGAAACATAATTAATCCAATCCTCAATAGGTCTCTTAGCCAATATTAGAAATATGAAGCATATAAAAAATTTCGATGATTTTTCGCCAAACAGCTCGTCAAGGATGAATACCACTTTCTCGAATTGAGATCATCCATTTCCTTTGGACAAATGTAGCTCTTTAGATCCTAGAGTTCCGCTGTTCCCAATCGCCGAGAAGGAGTCTAACTTTTTTCTCCTCGGGAATGTCAGTGAGGTCTATTCTGAGCACATCCTTACATTTATTAAACCAGTTATTCAAAGTAAGATTCAATTTTTGATCATGGTGAAGTTTACTGATCTGTAAAACAGGATTGTCAGGGCACAATTTAGTGATGGAATTTTCTGATTGTCCAGGAATTAGGTTCAGATGTTTTACAAACTGTCACATTATTTTCAAGAAACCTTCATATTGTTGTTGAGGCATAATTGCCCTGCTCCACTAGGTTCATGAAATGTTCTTGCTGCTTTAACATGATTTGTCCCAGTTTACCTGTTTACGAGGACATCTCATCTGCGTCGCCAAATAATGTCATTCCAGATAACAATTCCAAAATATTCACAAAAATAGCAGTGGAGATCAGAAGATAGTGTAAATTCAAAGATGTCAGAGCCCTGTTAAACGATATTCAGTGGCCTTATAAAAATTTTCAGTGTACAATGTTATTTGTTAGATCGAAAGAGCGATCTCATAATTAAATGTTTTTTTCCATATAAGGGGAATTAAACATGATATAAATGTTAATTACGTAAAAAAATATTTATGAATTCGTATACTTTCAATTTCCATCCGTGCACATCCAGTGACCGGAATGGCTGACCACACCGATTAAATCTACCTAATATAGGGAATGACATAATTCTCGTCTCTCGCCAGGGAGATTCCATGAAATCGGTTTCTACCCAAGATAAGCTTTGGAGAACACTTTCCTAGGAGAACATTAATAAAAAATGAATGTTATTTTCATTTTGACTTTCCAATATAAATAAACTCAGTATAAACACTGAATTTCTTCATGCATTTTCCTAACGGATAGCTGAATATATGGCTTACAATGCTCATTATTACCCTAGCATTTCCTGATTGCGACATCGTAATGGAGTCTCAGGCTCCCTTATCACCGCTGCTGATGACAGATGACTTACATCTTTATATTTGATCATAGTATTTTTATTATTTAACTAGCCATTTCATAAACTTGTTGATATTACTTACAAACTATCTAATCTTCAAGTTGTTGAGTTCATATGTGAATAATATATAATGATATTTGGAAGGGACTCTTCTAGCGGAATGAAAAAAAATGTAAATATTAACTCAACAAGCCCTCATTTTCCTTAAAAATTTATGTTTAATTTTTGGCTTGAATTGAGATTTCTGTTTCTTTGATAAAAGAAACATGCGGTCTTGGATTTCGACTACGCCTGTATATACTTTCTACTAATCTTTTCCGCAATGAGATGGGTAGAATGATCAGGTCTATTGCATATCATAAGATGAATCAGGCTCGAATCCATCACGGAAAGAATATGATTATTCAGTATTTCTCCTTGACAAAATTAATAAGTACTTTACATTTTGCCCACTATTATTGAAAATAACGCTTGTACCTTAAATTGTACATATGAACTGTTATGAATTACGTCATACTGTACATAGTTCAAGTTGAATTGTAATAAATTTTCGCTGAACAACGAGAACTTTTATTTTCCTCCTTCCTGGCTTGGATATCGGCTCATGGATCGTAAAAGTTACGAATAAAGATTTAAAAAAGATCTCGATGCTTGAATATTTATAAAAATGCCTTTGAACATTTGCGAATTTAAACTTATACTGAAGAAGAATGAAACAGCAGAAACGTCACGATTTATTGCTGAAGAAGCAGCTGGAAAATCGCATGGTGTTGCAATAACAGTCTTCAAAATTTTTAAACAAGAAAACTGAGAAATTGGATATTTCCTTACTCAGACCATTTGAAAATTTTTCGGTTCAGAAGTTAGTGAATGACCCAGAAGCAGATCGGACTTTTGTTAATTGACTTGAAAAGTGTGAGAATATTTCCCGATACCGTCTCACCGATATCCCAGTTGATGAAAAAGCTAGATTGTTATTATGGTAGTTAAGAATTACTGAAAGTGAAAGGCTCTAATGTGCCATCTATCTAAGAGCAATTTCGGATCTAAACTCTAATGTAACAGTCTGTCTTATCTTTATTTGTTCGATAAAATTTTTCTGAGCTGCAAAAGGCCTCGAATGTCTTTCTCTCACTAAAGATCGTGATGAAGACTGGATGATCTATGCTAGCTGTTTCAGTACTATTTTTAAACTCTTCAATCTTCCCGCCATCACGAAGGATCACTTCAAACATCCACTTTTTTTGAGAGGCCTTCGAGAATTTTGTCCAACTGATTTCTCTTGTCAATCCTCAGGATGATCGAAGCCAATGGTAAAATCACAGGTGAGAATATCGCTAATAAATGCATAAATTTGGGCGTGAATCACCAGGAATCTTGTGAGCACAGTAACACAAATTGGATTTCTGGTGAAATTGCGTCCCAGAATGTTTCTCCTCTCCGTTAACCTCTAACGAAATACTGACTTTGTAATAATTTGCACTGTGCTAAATTTTGCCTGTATAAACCTCGCTAATGCAACTTATGTGGTTAACGAGGAATTAGGAAACTTTGTGCCGAATTAAACTGGATTTCAGAAAGTAGAGCGTCATCCAGAAAGTTAAACCAATGGTCGGCCAGCTGACAGAACCAATAGACAGATAGAAGAAGGATAGGTTGCGGAATGAAAGTCTGCAGAAGAATCCCGATAAACGTGCTAAAGGTAAACATAAAGTGATAGAAGAAAAGGAAACAGCATTTTGAACTAGTTCCTGAAACGATCATTGGATCAAAACCTGAATGGAATGTAAGGGCTGTCGAGAAGACACAAAATGAAGATCAATAATGAATGCAATGTTCAGTTCCAGACATACAACGTAAAAGCCCAAACCAAGAAAAAGAAAATGGACAAATTCTATGGAAAGGGGGAGGATATAATGACAGAGAAACCGAAAACCGTTTTCGCGAATTTCTGGATAGCTGTTCGTCCAAAACTTGATGGAAAATCTTCAATGAAATTACTAAAAGGAAGATGAAACAGACTGAATCTGCATAAATCATATGGATGCTCTTATGGATATGGAATAAGTCGCCAAAATTGAATGCTGATCGAACCAGAAACTTCAAGTGAAATTGAAGACGAAGTTCTCCTAGAAAAGAGCGACTTAAAAGGGGAGGTGTCAAGAAAATATAATCATATGAAATTAAGAGATGTTTCCCCTGGCAAACCTAGTATTTATTTTATCTTTTCTTCCCACTGTTATAGAAAATATTTCATCCCTTAACTGTATTTGGAACTATTATGAATTACGTTATACTGTGCACAGTTCGAATTAAACTGCAGTAAATTTTCGCTATGACAACGAGAACTTGTGTTTTCCTTCTTCATGGCTGGGATGTCAGCTTTTAGATCATAAAAGAACCCTAAGAACTCCTTAGTAGCAAAAAATATGCAACAAAGATGTCTGGAGCTGAAATATTTTTAAGGGAAAAAATTAAAAAATGTTTGGTTTTGTTATTTTCCTTTATTGAGATGTTCGTATTATGAAGTCCCATTTAAAATATTCCGATTATTTTTATTCCTTAATTAATTAAAGCTTCTCTGCAATTTTGGTTTTATCTTTGTATATGCATATTATGTTTACATTTGATCAATATTATCACCTACCTAAAGTTATGAAATAGCATTTATAAGACTAAATTATATGTCAAAAATTAAATGTTACTGAAATTTCTATTTTTATAACATGTTGACAGCTTCTATCACCCTTTCGTAGTTCCTAGAATCGACTGATTTAATTTTAGATTTTAGAATGCGACGTTATAATTCAATTTTATTCAAAAGTTTAACATTCTAAGTTTCCTGAATTTACTTCCCAACTTTCGAAGGTCATATAGTATCGAATATTCAACAGGACCCTGAATTATTTCTATCATGTAGTTCTTATCGGTTTTAAGAATATTAGTATGAAAATAATATATTCATACAGATATTGTGATTGCATTGGTGTAATTATTTCTCATAAAATTTGCAACAGTATCTATTGGTCGTATTGAAATAACAACAAAAACTTTCAATTCACACAAATATAAAACTTGGAAGTTTCTTAATTGAAATGGTAGACTCGGATATTCGACAAATTGTGAAATGGGTAATGCTACTGTAATAATAAGAAGTGGCTATACCTGGTACTTCGTATCCTTATTAATTCCGATTAATTTTTTTGTAGAATACTATGACAATATACGGAAGCACCGTAAACTGAACTTAACCAATTGAATAAAATTATCTAGATGAATGCGTATTATAGGATATAATTCAAATAAATTAAAATGAAGGTGATTGTGGTAGATAATCAGAATCTTTCGGCAGCACTCTACAAAGCTCATTGGACATTATGCTTACTTTCCACATCCCCATCCCATAATTGGCCGGAAGTGTAACGAATCGGATTCGATGAGCCAATTTGGCAGATATAAGCTCAGGTGTATCTATCAAATCACTGATTTATCCGCTTTTAAAGGTCCGGTTAATTTTTCATCTTTGTCGACCGCTATCAAAATGGTAGGTTTGCTCTCGTCATTATACCCATATCATATTTTCCTTATACATAAAAAAATCGATTATTTCGAAGACAAATTAAATCCCCTTTATTAAGGTATTGTTTACTGGTTAAGAACCACTTGTTAGATAAAAATTATGAATCGATAAACTAAAACACCTTTTCATTTTAAGTAATTTATGTTTATAATTTCTAATACGTGATATTTAATTTAAATTTATTGGATAATGTATAAGTTGCTTATGGACTTTAAGCATTATTTTTTTTGAAAAAATCAGACGAGGAATATATTTTTTTCATTATCATTATTAATAGATTGGATTGTTCTCTCAAATTGTTTAATTCATTTCAATTTAATCTCAGAACCATTTTTCTATTGTCAATTATTTAAATGAAATTATGATCGTGATTGAGAATTTTAAATAGCAATATTACTCAATTTTTTCTTCTTTAGATGAATCACGTCAGGCTAATCGATAGAAGATATTCTTGGTTCAAAGTCCTGTGTTTTGCAATCTTAATGGCGACCTTGGTGTTAAGGGCGGAATCCAGATATATGAGATCGGATACAAACAATCTTTTCCCAACTAAGGAGGAGATATCAATGGACAGAAAGCCCGTATTCCGCAATGTTCAAGAACTTCGACGCTATCTTGAACAACTTGATGAATGGTTAGCAATTACCGGTAGACCAAGGTAAGATCTCATAAGTTATTGAATTCGTTAAACATATTTGTTGACTTTTATCTGATATATTTAATAAAAAGAATATCAACTTAAGTTATTTAGCAGTAATTTGTAACAATTTTCTTGTATTATAACAGAGAGCTCTATATAACAATTTCATATTTTTCAACATTATATTCAAAAATAACCTGTTATAATTCATTTTTAATATATCACTGTTATTATCCTGAACAAATATAACATTTATTTATTTTAGATTCGGATGAAATCTCCACTTCTTCGATTGATTAATAGATTTGTGCTTGTTAATCATACAATTTTCAAACGCGAAGCATATCAATAACCAATCGAATTATTATTTCTTTCCTGTCTTAAATTATTATTTGGACTTCAATACTTGAAAACTTAATTAATAAACAAGGCCCTATAGTCACTCCTATCCTTGTCAGCTGACATGCTGAATTTTGAACATTTACCGATTTTCAGAACGGATGGACGTCATGTCTAGAACATCGAATTTTTGCTACTCTTTCATTGAAATCGATACATTGAAAGTCGGTTTTTCAGAAGAAGTGAAGGCTTTACCAATGAAATAAATGCTAATGTTTCACGCATTGAATTAGGACGTATCAAAATTCCTTTATAGGGTTAACAAAAAGAGGATCAGTATATTTTCCAAAGCTCTTTTAGGGAAAAATATTTGTGTGGCATATTGGTATATTTAAAAGTCCACTATTAGAGACATCCTTTCTGAAAAAATGCTAAACTTCATCCGGTTTCAAATAATGAACGGTGACAAGTTATTCTGCTTGAAGAATTGTAAATACCTGATAATATACACACGTGTCGGTTCACATACTGAAATGAACTAATAAAACTTAATTAAAGTAAAAATGTCGCCTATGGTTTTTTTTCAATAAAACCAAAGACAAAGATTTAACTTCTCATGTAAATTAAAGGACTAAATGCTGAATCACTTATGACTAGCTATATTAAAAGGCAAAATCAAATAGGTAGATTACTCATGGAAATAAAATGCTGACAGGAATAAAAATACCATTATGAATCATCTTCATTAATTGTAATTATTTTATTATTAATAGTGTTTACGTCAGGTAAAATGGTTCTGCAATTATAAATAATAGAAAATCACCTAGGGATGAGGGAGCTTGGAAATAGATCAAGAACGAGTTAAAAATGGAGGTAGATCTGAAGGTGAGAAAAGAGTATTCATAATTCATCAATGAGTCTGCTTATGCCTAACAGGTTTGACCAAAATTTCAAGAATCAAACTTCAAGACTTGTTTTTTTAGATTTCCCAGTCATTATTCACCTACGAAGTGTTTCAAGTTAATTGACCGATAAAATGAGTAGTCTCTCGAGCCACCTCGTTACATATGTATAATCATAAAGCCAAATTTTTACTAATGAATTCTTCTTAAACTGTTTTAGCATAGTTGAGGTCGTTAGAGTGTACTTATTTAAATAAAATTGTACATTTCTTTAGGATGCACTTCAATTATTTAAATTTGTTAAGCTTTTCACTGCGATTCAAGGCACATAAAGGGCAATTATTTATCCACTTGAATCTAGAAATCAAATCAAGTGAACATATGTGGGTTGATCCAGTCAAAGTAGCTCAAATTAATCGGTATGAACTTCAAAATATATCATGTCTCATTTTGTTTCTTCGTATATTTTATCTACAAAGAATATCAGACCGGAAGAAAGCAAGCAAAAATGAGAAAATTTAAAATTTATTTGATTATGGTAGGTAAAAACAAGTTTGATGTCAGCAAACTTATCGGAAATTGAAATATCTAAAGAAAAATTTGCGTTATTCACAATAGTTTTATTGTCAAATAGATGAAAAAATTTTTTGATTGATGACACAAAGGAGTTATTGTTGCAAAATTCAAGTTTGTGATGTATTTAAAAAAATGAATCGAAATCATTGATTGAAAAGATTTTAACCCAAATGAAATCATTTTAAAAAGTGGCGCATTTTTACCACTTAAAATATGTACCTGGTTTTGAATGAATATCTCTTTGTATACTATTTTAAATACTTCCCAGTTATTTGTCACTAGGGTGTTTTTGATTCATTAAAAGTTATTCTTCCTATGAATGTGGTGCATTGAAACGAAGACTTAATAAAAATTCCACAACAAATTTGAGAAATGCATAATGCGTATATTCAAGGGAATATACCCGTGAATGGTCTCAAAAGGGAAGGGATAGTCAGTGGATTATAAAATAAAAAGGGAATTGGATCGTATGTCCATCCGCTAATATGAAATCTGCCAGATAACTTCGCAACCCTCCCCCTCCTCTCATTCTATCTTGGTATATGTTCGAAGTCGGACGATAACATAATTATATTTTACTTTATCTATTATACACTTTTCATGAAATTTTAATAGCAACTTTTTCATTGGAAGGTACTGATCAGTATGATGGCGACTGGAACCAAAAATAACTTAAATTTCCAATGTAATTACCATTTTTATCATATCAAAAACTGCAAACGGAAAATTTGTCAATTTCCCCTTCCTCTTCCCTCAATCCCTGTTTCATGATTGTAATAGAGGAACATGGATTCCTTAGAAACTACGTTTCTTTAACTTTTCCGCTACTTTGTTTTAATTCCCGATTAAGTATGTGCAAGCCGTTGCCTGGCCAATCATTCACTTTAATCAATGGGTCAGTTATTTCTGAGCATCGCGGACATAAACAGGAATCTTTAGTAGATTATCTATACGGGAATGAATATTTGAAAATTTGAAATTAAGCGCGTGGGATGGCAAACTTTATACATTAAGGAAATGATAGACGAATAGCCAGAAATCAGAAGAACTTCTGAATATCTAACTTTGTTTTTTCTACTGCTTGATGAATTAAACTCCTTCAATCCCTGCTGAACTGTAACTCCTACCCTCCATAAATGTCACTGCACGATTGAAAACTGTATACTTTGCAAATGCTCCCATGAAATGTTAGATATCACACTGTTTTAACAGTAGCATAATATATTATTTATCACATTTTCATGAGGGTAGTTTAACGGCGTTAAAGTTGTAAACTTAATGACTCCAATTAATTTATTAATTAATATGAACTTAATTACATTTAGATAAAATGTTTCAAACTGGGTTACCGAAATTCGAACTTGTTGCTCAATTTACATGATTTTTGCTCTAAATTAAAGTTTTTTCTGCCGAAGTACCTTTTTGAAAGAAAAAAGCTAATTTCCATTTTAGGTTCAGTTCACTACTTTTTGAGCGATTGGATTTTCCAACCTAAATTCGCTCTTCTCTGTACAAATGCAATTATTGTCAATTTTATCTACGCAAATGGATAATTACAGCTTATTTCAACCAATTTATCTCACGCAAGTTCGTTTTAGGAAATGTGCTAAAAGAGAGTAGTTACGAAATCATATGAAAACGTGTCACTCAGAATTTCAATATAGCGATGATAAAAAATATCTGAAAACATTATAAAAATTCAAATGTAGATGACAGGACGATTTAGAATCCAGATGCTATCCCATTTTGACTCATAACTTACCCCAAAACTCCCTAAGATATTTCAAAAATTTCTTCTATCACTCCTTTTCATTAGTTAAGTTCCATGAGTAAAAATTTCTTATTCTTTCCTTTACATGAATAAATAATATCTTCCATAAAACATGACATAAGGAAGATTATTACTAATTCCATTGGATTAAGAAAAGATCTTTTAAATCTTTATCGAAAAAAAACAAGTCTTGGTGAGAGAAGATATTTACTGAGGAGGAAAATGTGTAAACTTGATTGATCTCTGGTATGAAACTTGAAAAATCATCTTGAATTGAAGTTGAGATTAGTGCCTCTTCGTTCTTAGAGACATAATGCTTAACGTTATCTAAAGTTGAGCACTGAAGATGCTTTTGGTCGTTGCACCCGAGAAACAGTACGCCTGCCGATAGTGAAGAGCATCGCCTCCTATTCTGCAAATCTTCGCATATATGCATTCGTATTTAATTGCCTTCGCTCGAATTCCACCGTTGAGATTAAAGACATTAGAAACGAGAAACAGCAACATTGGCTGTTTTAACCATGACAAGCCAAAGGTTAAGCCAAAGGTTTCGATATGATTACAAAAATACATTTCCAAATTAGATCGATGACGTATTTATCTTCTTTGAAACTTGGCCGAGGAATTCTTCAGAGGAATCCGCTGAGCTAACTCTTCACATATCGTGGCTCAGCAAAAGTGTAATCCTGAGATTAACCTTTTCGTCACGTTCAGGAAAATAGAAAACCCGTTGTTATCAAACATTCTTATTACCATTGTGGAAAGGTCGCAATAGAGGATTGGCTCCATGAAGACGTCTATAAGCCTTGCTGTTTACTTGATTGATAATTTTGGTCAAACTAAAATGAAGTCGGAGCCAGACGAGTTAATAAGTGACTCTTTAGATGATCTAGAGTACAGCGCTTGTCTCTATCTCATCCACATTAACTTGTGACCCTGGATAGGTGAATAATGGTGGTTGAAATATCACATATCAGATTATCACCCACAAATGTGATGTAAGAACCAATGTGGGCCTCTTCAAAATTTCCTTTGAACAAACAACAGCAAATATTCTTCTGAGCCGATAAATTGATGGACTAAAAATCCTGAATCCAGTGGTCCATTTTCCCAAATATTTTTCTCACAGCTGCAGGTATGTATTCCCTTGTCCTGACATTGTAATATGTACTGTCCATATAAACAAACGGACAAAATCTGGGAACTAAATTCCCGTTCCTGTATGATTTGAAGAACATTTGAAATTGAATTTAATTTATGCGAACAAAACTTAACATTTTAAAATCAATTCTAAATAATTCATAGCAGTAGAACTACAGCTCTCTCCTGACTTGAAATTTTAAACCCCACTGAGGTTAGTTGGAGTCTAAACTGAAGGTTCTTAATTGAAAAAATATTTAGTTATGAAGTTCTCGATTTATATTTCAGGCTGTTTGGATACACTATTTTGACGGTTCATAAGTTGTTTTGCAATATTAACTTAAACAACTTATTACATTCACAAATACTTATTCTGCAAATTGAACACAGCAAAAGGTAGACATAGTTTATAACCTATAGTCAATACATCGGAGCATCTACTTCGACAAAAGTACAAATAAAGAGATTCTATAAACATGCAAAATGGAGGAAAATGCTAATTCACCTCTTCCATTCGATCCAGAGACAAGCTTAAATCCCATAATCCACATATGACCTCTCACAGGTTTAGGACAACAAGGCGTATTCGGTACGTGAATTTCAAGCTAATTCTAGAAAGGAGGTTTAAACTCGTTTGAAATCGATAGTGAACAGATGGAGACCAGTTTCAATCTTATTCCGAACTATTTGTTTCGCCCCCAATGGGATTTCATGTTAGAGCCTTTTAATGGACGGACCAATTAACAAGTCACACCATTGGCACACAATGCATTTCAATAACCATTTGTTGCAAAAACTGGCCATAAAAGTTTATAGATTGACGCATAAACCTACAAGAACCATCGTGCAATTTGTGGGCAACTGGTTTTATGACGGAGTTCCAAGCGGCTTAAGAAATTGCTTGTGAATGCTTGTGCATAAATCTAATTTCATGCATTAACCTCATGTATTGCATTTCCCTCTCATGTTTATGCTCCATTGAAAAGCAGATTAATAGTAGAATTAACAGACTTTTTATAGGTGTTAAAGCTCTTCTCAATCATCCTACGGGTGTGTAAACTAGTGTCTCCAATTGAGGTTCTTCCAGTATTTTTGTCTCATAAACGGTATGAACAGTCATACCAATCATCGTCGATGTGGTAGTGGTAGCAGTAGTATGTCCCTTTCACCCGAAAAATAAAGGCGTGCACACGACTTCGTTAAGCTACCAATTCATCCCCGGGTAGCTTGCTGAATAGGTCAGTCAAAATGGTCGCCACTCCTACACACTGACACCGCAAGACTTAGGCTTTGCAAAATCTCTTAGCGATGAAAATACATCTGCGGTCAACAAGCTGCACATGTTCCTCCCACCTTCCTCTGACGAAGTGTCTGACCTAAATCTTTGATGGTCAAATGCCTTTTGAAATGCAAGAATGGGAACGTGAGAAGCGGTGTAAATATTTACACAAGTATTTTTTCCTGTTTTACTTGAGCTGTCATGTCGATTAGATTGGTGTTAGCAGCACCTATGATACACCAATAAACTTTCGCACTTTTAATTCATTGGATAGTGCATAAGAGGAGGTTGGGTGGAAGTGGATAATGAAGTCAAGGCACGAAGAATCTTCCTTTACCCGAACTCCGGATGCGATGATTCATCCCATTTGTCATGAGGGTTATAGCTTACTGTGTAATTTCCTCATGTTCTAAGACTCAAATTTCATAGTTTGACCTCTGTTTCTGGACAACCTCATATCCGACACATTCAGTGCTGCTCACTGACCGATCGAATTAACTGAGTGATCAGTTATGTCACCATATCTCGTTTCTTCTTCTTACCACCAAAATTAAATATGAGACTAGCAATGACGTCTACAGATGCTCTTTCTAAAGATGAGGTAAGTGAATTGGCAAAACGGCCTTCTCAAATTTCGAATGTTCGTAAGTAAGTAACTGAGTCATTTTTAATTCCGTGAATTAACGAATAAATGGAAGAAAGGTCAGAAAAGCATAAAGAATTATCAGAGGGAGTGCAAGGTCGAACTAAGTTTCACCAAATCTAGTAGACTGTCTACACATCCTCGTTGACGAAAGTTATAAATTTCTCTATCTGAGCCTCTACGCGGTAATTCCTTCTATGTTCAAGGGCTTTTCCAAATTGAAGTACAAACAGGAGCAGCAAATGTATACGTACATATCTGAGGACACTAACTAAGCTGATAATAATAATTAACGTATTTTTAAATCGGAAGATCACGTGGCAGATATTAATATAAAGAATGAAATGAAAAGACACGCTGTAATGACGTCCATAAAAGCGAAACACGAGAATTTAGAAATGGCAAGATTTCTAAAAGTCGCCACATCTTTCGTTTGTAAGGTTAGGAAGGAGGTGCTGAATGAAGACAGTGGAGTTGTGTCGGCCGTCATGAGGAAGAGGAAAGAGCACAGTCAACGCTCTGACTCACTCACTCACACTCACTCACCCACTCACGCACTCACAACACCAGAGTTTGTGAGAGGAGTGCATGGCATGGCATGGCATGACATGGCATGACATGACATGGCATAACATGACATGATGGACGAAAATCGTGGGAAATCAATGCGCGACGTCTTGCCAAATATCTTCAAGTGTCTGAAGGAATAACATTATATAGGGAATGTTCTTCTTCAACACCTCGGATACAAACCGTACGTTCCTAGTCGAAGTCAGTTCATGTGGACAAAAATAACTTAAGAGAACCGTTTGATGCGTGCACAACGACTCTTAAAGAAATCGAAGCACCCAGAAGAAGAGGAGTGTCTTTTGTGTTTCTCTGACCAAAAAACTTCCACCAGGATGAAAAACTCAATCGAAGAAATGATAGATAGCTGGCTATGTGCGGATGGATCCCACTGAAGTTCCAACTGTTATGCATGTGCACGAAGTTTCCACCAACAGTGATGATTTGTTGCTGTCGTTGTTGTTGCTGTTGTTGTTGTTGTTGACGTTGTTAGCAGTGAGAAAGGGGTACAACTTGACTCCTCCACTTTTCCCACGGGACCTTAGAGTCAACGCAGATGCAGATGCCTATGTGGAAACTCCTCAAACCATTGTTAAGCCACTTTAGATAGACAGTGTAGCCAATGAAGGAAGGAAGTGTAGCCATCAAGGAAGATTCCAACAAGATTCCACTCCACCATGTCACACCAAACATATGGCCACCTCCTAACTACACGCGATTATTAAGTGTGAGGCGGGGTGTGGTTGAAAAGGAAGTTAATAAGCATCCCCATAACACCAAATCCTCCTCTCTCATGGAAGCAATAGTTGGAGCAATGGAGGACATCAATAAAGACCACCTCATCGAAGCTTGAAATCAGTTGCTTTCGGACCCGAATTGAGTGGTTGATAGAAGCCGAAGGAGGATACATAGAAAAAAGCCAGGGTTGATAGGTATTACGTTTATTCGTTTTGTTATAATAAATTGTAAGTTTTAACCGTAACAGTTTCATTTTCTGTTTTTCTAAAAGTGCGTAATGTGGTCTCAGATGCAAGAATATTTCCACTCTATAATATATAAGGTAGTTTGCACTTTCAGTTTTTAATGGGCTGGAAACTGCGTACAAAAATCCGGAAGACCTCAAAGGGAACACGCCTGGTGTAGTTCACATAGTTTTATAATGTGTCAGCTATAACTGATTAGGCAGACAAAATAGACACATTTGAGGGAAGAGGATGTCAAACATATTCAAGTCATCGTTTCTCAAAGGGAGTTCAACATGTTCTCCGACATAGAGGGTTCGGATACCATCTATTTTAATTATTTGCAAGTATTCCTTGTGTTATCTTCCACTTCAACGGAATCCGCAATAGATGTTGATTTCAGAGGGGTTTGATGTGTGGATTGTTGAAGGACTGAATTAGGCTTTATTTTTTGTGCACCTGATGGGGTTATACTTTATTCACTCGAAAGGTCCAAATTATTGAGCAGATATGGTTCCAAGAGGTGGAACCTGTGGGTTCACTAAACCCTAAAATTGCATTGATTCTAGTGTCAGCAACAGCTAATCTTAGAGTTAAACATTACGATATTATCCATAAGAAAGAAAAAGCGCAGGTTAAATGATTAATAAGTTCGTTTAATTAAATCCAATGTGTTAACACTGTGCATTCAGATGCAACTCGGGGATGAAGATGTAAATCAGTTCATTTCGAATACGATGAGGACGGAAGGATAGTGAAATGCAAATATTTCAGTGGATTAAATAAGGATTTATCATGAATTCGAATCCTCATATGTATCCTCTTGGCCTTTGGACTGTTGTGACCATCTACCGTAATTCTTATCATGGTCTCGTACGCCCCTTCTATTATACTCATCGCGACTACCTTTTGGGTCTCTTGTTGTCATTCTTGTTGTGGTCACTTTCCTGGATAACCTATCGAGGACCCACAGATAACTTAGGATGTCCTCTTTAAATAAACGATATACATACCCCAACAGTAAACGCATATTTGACAACCCCCTTGCACCTCTACTGCACAACTTGGCCCATCTTCCCTTCTCCTGTTCTCTGATCTTCTCCAAATAAAATCTGCTCACCAATATCCTGTCTTGCCTCCCACGTGATGTGTGATGAAGATTGGTAATAATAAGAATGGAATAGCAAGAATAACTTCGGGTTTGGAAGCAAGATATACTGGCAGCTCTCCTCTTACGGAGCTTTCATGGGCTATTTGAAAACGTCATATAACTTAGACTGAAAACAAAATAGGACTTGAAACTATTTTGCCTTCGAAGTGTTTTATTATTTCTCCACTTTAATCATATATTTAAAATAATTTACTAACGGAAGTAGGCGTGCATCCCGAGTAGTACAGGCGGTGACATCGCAGAGGTTTGTTTGTTGATCTAAACCATTTATTTATTTATTTTCAACCACCTATGAACGCGAATGTGTTTAATATATCATCAGAGCTATGGCTGCCTGCCGTGACTTTTGCCTATTTTGAGACTATTTTTTCACTCTTATAAAAGTACAAAAGAGGACACCATGATTTCGTTCCAAGGTGCAGGTGAGAGTCATGAGCATCACGTGAGAGTGTTGAATGAAGAGTTTATTTACAAAAAATCTGATTGGCTTTTACCAACTGTAAATCTTTGCCTAAGCCAAACATAGGCGATCTTCTGTTATTAAATGCATTAGGAATTATTTGAATGTCCTATTAATAATCGTCCCGGTTTTAACTTAGGCATGGTAGAATAAGATCTTATGGACGAAAAGGAAGTCATGAAAAATCAGTCCTGGAAATTCTGATGAGCTCTCTCCAAGTATTACCTCAGTAAGAGTTATTTCTCTACTAGTCCACTTTTGTCAAGGACCGGCAAAATAGATAATCTGTTATAGTTAACCCATCTTCACAACATATTAGAGTTCGTATTGTTATTTTAAGCCCGCTTATAAATGTGCTTTATTATATATGTCCGTTTACTAATAAAGATTGTACAAATCTAGCCGGATAAGCGGATGCATTAGTAATAGCAGAGAGGAAATATTATGGCAATGGGTAGAAAGGTCTGTTACGTGGGATTCCCTTAAAAATTACTCAATTCTCAGCCAGAAGAACACAGGTTACTGCTTTTCAAACAATCTTTTGAAAGGATGAGCAAGGAATATAATGTCAGCACTGAAGATTGTATTCTGATATTTGATATACCAATTCTACTAGTCTTTTAAGAAAATCAAAACAACCGGAAATTGGGTACTGAAATTCCTTGTTGATTGTTGCACTGGGAAATAGTATTTCTGTCGATGATGCAGGAGCATTACTTTCCCTTCTGTATACATTTGGCACCTTCACCGTTTTCGCTCTAATTCCCTTCAGGTGGAAATTTACACCATTAGAGGCAGGAACTGACGTTGTTAGCAGACGACGGTCTCGTGAAACTGAAGATTTCCTTACGATCGATTTATCTTAGTCTTCTTTTAAGATCTCCCCAGAATCTGAGGTCCCTAAAGAAGCTTTAGGGTAAGAGCACTGGGAAGATTTTCTGTAAAGTCCAAAGGTAACGTTCCCCTTGTCGAATGGTGGTTACAGAATCTTCCAGAGGAATCCGCTAGCCCAGCTCTTCATATGTCATGCCTCGGCAAGATTAGCCTTCTCATAGTATCAAGAATTGTCTTCAGTATTATAAACCTTAAGTATTCAGTTTGGGAACGTAAAATAGAGGAATAGCCCTGCAAAGACGTCAACAAGGCTACTTTGTTAGTATTTTTCTAACGAAGTATTTATTTTTCATTTACTTAGTCCTTTTAGAAGAAAATTCACACCAAAAGTAAGATTTGGATAGAGTTATGTACCCTTTGATGTATTTTATTGCTGATGAGTAAATCGGAGTTTTCAGTCTCGCCTCAAGGTTTCCAGATAGTTACAGTTAAGGCTAGGAAAATCTCTTCATATTTTTTTGAACCTATTCAATCAGAGCTTTGTTTTAAGGCAAGTGGGTGAAATAGTGATAGGTAATGATTAATAGCAGCTAGTGCTTTTAATCTGATTCAATTCAAATTCGCCCTGCCTGACAGTGCATTAGATTAAGTAGTGGCATCACTCCCATCTGTAGAATTACACAGCTGGTGTAAGTCAGCCAGAGTTTTCTCCTAACTGCCAAAATAGCAAGTAGATATCGGTTTTAATATTAAGAAATACTCAATTATGAGGTCTTACTTCTAGTAAAAGATTGCTATTTCTACTCTTGTGCACAAGTCGCTTTAATTCACTGTTGTACTGATCATTCTTGTCAAATTGGGTTTCATAATTCTAAAATTATTCTATGAGACCGCAAATTTCACTAATTTTCTCTTAGTGACACGGTTTTATCCCACATCCAAAACAACATCGACGCTATCAATATGGAGATCGAATAACAAAGATTGACTTTGAAAATAAGTCCAGAAAAGTAGTCTGATTATATCACTAATAATGAAAAGAACTAGTCCAGAATAACAAGTGACAGAATCGAAAATCATTTAGCCCAAAGAATAAAATAAAGCACCCGGAATGAATCTAAATTTTCAGTAATTCACTATTTGGCAAGAAGTAACACATAAAAGAAAGTGATATCAATCACCTTTATTCTTATGCTTCATGCTTAAATACGTTACTCCAAATAGATTGCCTTTCACTTTCATCCAAATCTAAAACAAAAAATAATCTTCATTTATTCAAGAACGAGTAATTTTAGCAAATATACAAAATTACATAAGTATGTCACCAAATTTTTGTTTATACTGATTTATTTTATTTGAAAATGCATAAAATAGGGGATAAATATTAAGTAAAATTAAGAAGGTCGTTATATGTAATTTAAATAATAAAATTAGATATTTATATTTGTATAAATATATAAATTTTCAAATAAAATACACTATATGCGTAGAAATATATTTTTAGGGTTTTCAGGAAGTTGTTGATTAACGAATTTCTCACCTAGGTCTTCCAGTAATTGCTAGCCACTCATCAAGTTGTTCAAGATAGCGTCGTAATTCTCGGGCAGTGCGGAATAGAGGTCCTCTTACTTTAGGCGGTATAACCTCATCCGTGTTGGAAGTGGCATAAGTGGATTTGGCGTCCGATACGAATGCCATCAAAACGAGCACCAAACAGAAGATACAGATCTTGTGTCTAGATAATACACCAGTTTTTGCCTAATAATTTAAGAAGCATGATGGAATATTATTTTTCATATTTGGATAATCAGGTTTTTCAAGCCAGGTAGATACATGGAATACGAATAAATAAGATCAAATAGGTTGAGAACCGATTTGGAGTTAGCACAATATGCTTTCGTCATGATAAGAACTATTCGAAAGGTTTTTGTATGTATCAAACTTAAAATGAGAGTAGAAGTGAAATTGAAAAGACTTTGATTGCTCATTTAAATAGTCATGTTAAAGTAATTACATTTTAAAAAACAATGTTTAAGACATCGTGAACCTACGCGCTATTGGTACCATAAATATAAAACCAATCAATTCAAAGCCTCTTACATAATTTAATTAAGGTATAGTTCAAATTCCTTACCATAGTTAATATGAGTAATTGAATGTAGTATGACTGATGTATAAACACACGCCAAGATAAGAGGGCTTAAGCTCACCAAATCACCTCAAGGAAGCCGATTCGTCAACACTCCGTCCAACGAGAGGACGGGATTGAGGCGGGTCGTCAGAGCGACCAATAAGATATCAGTGACGATATCAGAAAAAATTAAGTTTCCTGCCCTGCTCATCTATTATTTTTTTCTCAAAGTGAAGCATTGTTAATCAGATTTAACTCTGGTCTCCAATTCAAGACCTGGTCTTCTAACGTATATGGGGTCTAGTTATTCTACGCTTTATTTAACTTTTTATGAAAGTTAAGGGAAGAGGACCATTTTGTGTTAGGTCGAGATGCAGCATAACCCACTGACTGAAAAATATTGGTCATCTAATGGATAAAAGAGCAGAGGGGACCTAACGTGTCGTTTCCCGAGCAAAATATGAATGATACTTCTAATTTCACCAAATAGGTAGGCTTGTGCTATCCATTATTTCACATTCTCTAATATTCGGAATATCAGTTATTCGTAGTCATACCCTATGTTCCCGAACGAATTCAGGACAGTCAGATTCTAAGATTTTATTAACCAGGCAATTATCTCGTATTTTTTGCTGATATCAATTTAGTAAATTTTATATATCTAATCAACCTGCAACTTAAAAGTTAGTGGTGCCGTAACCATCCGGTCTTTTAAATTTGATCCAATTGGTACGTATTCTCTAGAGGAATTTGAAATGAATTAACTTAGGAAGTCGGATGTTGGCACAATAGAACACGAAACAGCAAACTATAAATTTGAATTTAACTGAGCTATTTCGGATGTCATACCATGATAAAGTCTTATAGAAATTTGTCCATTAAGTGATATTTTTTTGATGTAATATAAAATTTACTTTGATTTAAGCACCTAATTCCTATTTATGAGTAAATACGGGGCGGCAATTTCGAAAATTGTTTAACTTCTCGGTTGCCCTTTATTAGAGCTACTGATAGTGAGACTCAAGGAGAATGGAAAGAGAAATTTTATAGCTCAAACGACTTTTTTTTACTAACAAAGTGGGTTTTCCTATTTAGACCTGTATAGGTGATTAACGATTAACGAATAAAAGTAGTGGAAAATAGGAAATATCAACTAGAAGAATTATTTGAGGTAACGTATCGCCTTCCTCAACATAATCCTACTAAACAAAGGTGAGCCATTTTCGAACGCGAATAGCACACGCACTTTTTGAATAATGACTAATTTATCTCATTTTGATTATATTATTTTGTTCCTTTTTGTATTTTTCATTGTAGATGCTCTCGAAAGGTCCTTCCTTGTGGTCCGTCTTTTTTCTGATTTGTATTATGAAACTGCTATACCTATCCTATATTTTTACGCTGCAATAATCCAGTCATATTTCATTTTGGTAACAATTTCAAGCGCAGGAATTAATTCAAGTGGGAGGTGAATTATCCTTCTCTTTCAGAATTTTATTTGAAAAATGTATTAACTCTTACTCTTGATGAACTCGCTACTTCTTTATCTATTGTTGTTGTACATCCCAAGCTTTCCTTAAAATCTTTTCTCTCCATGACAGGCAACTTTTTCCCCCGTCTTTGCTGTTAATTCCTTAAATGCTTGGGAATTATTTGGCGTCAGTCTCCTAAATTTAACTCCGTCTACTAGACGCGGACATGGTATACTTGTGGCAGCAGTAACAGCAAAGGCAGTCGATGTAGGAAAATTAATAACTCTCACGCAAGGATTCCATGTTCTGGCTCCCGGCCAATTTGCTATGAGTACTAATTATCAGACAGCCAAACTCACATGAACTCTCGTGTCAGTTTTACTTTTCCTTTCGAGATATTACAAAACCGTAGCGTGTAAATTGGCTGAAAGCTTGCTTTCTGTAGCTAGTATACAAGTCTTGAGAGTTTCAGCCTGCCAACACTGTTATTTATAATGACGACCCAAAAAGATGCAGAAAATTTTATTTTTATCAAGAAAAAGGTAACCGAAATCAGATAAGCAAACTTCAATCATGTGTACGGGGAGGAAATCGAAAAGGGCGTCAGAAAAGTAATTCCAGTTAATTTTCGGATACGAGTTAGAAAAGATTCACTTAAAGGGTAGCTCACTGCTTCTCATTCCAAAAGTCAAATAAAATTGTCCATTTCCTGCGTTGCTGATCAAATTCTTATCCATAATATGAGTGTTCATTAATCGGTTGTTTAATCATGTTTATGGATATTGACATTTCAAATTAGTTCTTTCAAAGGCTGAAATAGCAACATGATCTTAGGCGATTTATATGACAGAGCTCACAGAATTGAGTTCACTTAAGGTGCTAAAATAAGGAAGCCTCCGTGCATCATATCCTTCCTTTTAATCCGTGGTATTTATAAATCGTTCGCAGGTATATTTTTCCTAAAAACTGATGTACTAATTAATTTTTTTAGTACAATAATCACAAAAATAGCATAACGCTTAAATCAGCTGTAGGATTCCATCCTTCCCCGATGCTGTTGTACAGCTTTGTAGTTAGGATGAACAAGAAAGTTCTTATTTCCCTAGTCAACTTTTGGAGATCAAATTTGTTCATAATACTTGAGTTTTATCAAATTTCTTCAGGTGTATTTTTGAAACCCTGCATTTTTTAATTCATTTGTACCTGAATAAAGATGCGTTTTTAACGCTGATGCACTTAGTCATTATATAAGCAATCTAATGAATAGTCATTTATAGTTTGATCCTGTAGGAATAAACATAGAGGCTGGAACTCTGAGATGTTAGATCACGACGCAATGATAACCCGATAATTCTATTACATATTACTTGCATTTGAAAATTCTTGAATAGCCGATTATGCATAATTTAGACGTCTTCGGGTATGTATTCACCCTTACCTCTAAATGTTCTGAAAAATGCTTGATCTAATTTACGTTTAAATCTTAAATATTATGCTAGCTGTTCGTTCTAGTCATATCCTGGCTTTTAATTCGTATTGCCCAAGTTCAAGGCGGTTATCTGACCGATATCTGGTCAAATAGCGTCATATCTGATATTATAAGTATAGATATTTCTTTTATTTTAATTTATTTGAAGACTTAGCTACTTTTCGTAAACCACTGCAAAAAAGTTCCACACAAGGCAAATTATGAAGCAAATCAAAGAAAGTTATGAAACTTGGCGACATTTTCTGCTGGTGGAGAAAAGTAATACTTCTACGCCTTTAAGTATAGTGTTTATTTTCGTTAGTCAATTTCAAGGGATAATTTTCGGTCGAAGCACTAGAAAAATCCTAGGATCATTATGTGCTCCATGATAATTATGCCCCCAATACTAATAAATCCAACTATAATGCAGAAGTATAGAAAAGTATAACAAGACATTTTAAAAATAACATAAAATTACTGCTCAGTTTTCTTCCTCTCTCTGGTTTAAATAATCAAAGTTGAAAGATATTTCTGGACATGACTTTAAAGGACGACATTTTTTGAAATGTTTGGTACTAATATCCGGATATCCGCTATGCGATATTTAGAAATTTAAATAATAAGATCGGTATTTGCAATATTTAGAATGAGGCTTTAGTTTGTTTAACTTACTGGCCTTTCAACCATGTTTGAAAATTGTCTATTCCAAGCTATTTTACTTTTAAATTTTATTCAAAACTTTATTAATTCTTGGAATAATGTAAGTGACTAAATCGCATTTTTAACCAATCATTTTAATTAGCTCACTCTGTAGATTTGAAGATAATGGGATTTCGCTAACTTTAATTTGAATCATTTCAATCAATTTATTTGAGTACACTGTAAAGCAATCTCCTAGAAATAAATGTCACAAATATGCGTACTGTGTATTTTGGGCGGGATTTAATTTGGATAAATTTCAAATATGGTGATTTCCCTTTTAAAAGACCCATAAATTAAGAATTGACGGCTGTTTCGATTAGCATTTCTACTATTTACTAGACAGGTCACTGTCTTGAGATATTTAAAACTTATTCTAGAATCCACTTTACGTTCTAAATAACTGGGAAAGGGATTAGATTTGGATACATGTATTTAATATCCATTATTTCTATGTCTAGTAGAAAACGTAGATAGCGTATGACTGAATTGTCGTACACTTGTTGTGAGCTCACAGTTGTCTGAGAATGCGAATGACCAATTCCGTTTTCTGTTCTCATTGGGGTAAAATAGTTGAGTTGATGAAGAAACACTAAGTTCTCTTCATCTGTTGAGCAAAAGACGGCTAAATGATGTTTTCAAGTTCATCACTCATCTTGGACAAATTGAGCATTCAAAATGCAGTAATATTACTGAGTGAGAAAATTGATCAGAATCTATGAGGTAAAAATCCATTCACGATATGAAGGATGGAAGTTCATGAGATTGCAGACGGATTGCCTTAAACCGGGTAACGTAAATGCAAATTTTGTCACCGATAAGAAAAAGGGTGAATTAAATGAAATCGCGTGACAAAGATGCATTAATATTTTATGTTAAAATAATTAGAGGGACTTATCGAAGTTGAATTATCAAGAATTCAGAAGCTCATGAATTTCATTAACTGAAAGATTTGCTCAAGAACAAAATAAGAAAATGCTGTATACATAAAGGATCAAAAAAATAATAGCATATTATTCCTTCATATATTAAGGAACGAAACCAAGGTATTGTATCTAACTCTTCAGATATCTCAGGAGACAAAAATCACAACTTGAGTTCCTGAAAAATTTTAAATTTCAAGAGAGAAAACGTCTAGCTTCATTTTTCTCTCATTCCTTATGTTATTCTTAAAGCTGCCCATTTCGCCGTTCAAGTAGTCTTCAAAACTTCTTCTTACTAATCATTTTTCTTTAGTCAAATGGACAAATTAAATTAAAACATTAGTTAACGTAGAGCTTCTAGGGTAAATTCATGTTTGTGTCCTCTCCAAATGACTTAATCAATAAGTCAAGTTATTTATTTGAATGTGCATCTAGTCTAGACAGATTTTATACTTCGACTCCCGGCTTCTCCTCTCAACTTTCCGTCTGTTTTATATTTACTAATAACTTCCTTCGAGTCATTTAATGACTCACAACAAGTAGATTGTTATTGCCAAAATTGAGCAGTCATTTGTTCATTTTGGAGACTTGTCAAAAGCTGGTAAAAACCATTTCTCTGTTTCACACCCACGCTGTTTACTGTTAACCTTTTGTGTCACAGACGGTCTCTTAACTTCCACCCCTTCCTAAACTTTTAGTAAATATGATTGTGATTAGGTCCAATGAAGGGGGTGGAGCATCGGTCACTAATTTGTAAGGTTAGGATCACGTGATCATGTTTTCACCTTCCAAATGCAGGTTATCATTATGTTCAATGGGAAAAAAGGTGAAAATTGAATGATGAATCCTACAAATCCCACAACGAAATCCACTCCTCGCATTACTGACAATCAGCCGCAACTGAAAGTTGGGCATCAAAAGGAAATTATGTAGATGGAAATTCGGTGTCATTGATTCCTTCCTAATGATAGCGGGATGAGATGATGGTTCTGACGGATCGATCACAACAAATCCAAAGATGATCTGTCAACAGGTTAACTCATTTGTCAAGAAGAAAAAAGCTAAAAGAAATATTTAACGAAGTGAAGGGCAGCAAAACTTAAGATAAAAAACTTAATTCCAATTTTCTATCAAAACAAAAATATTAATGAGAGGTTGAAATTGGGAATTAAAGAAGCAGACGACTTGATGTCTTTATAACGCTCAGATGCACTAGGCATCACTCAAGTAGGCAAGAATCATACTGAAATCATATCCCCAAATCAAAACCATAATCTACTGTGACTCTTTTCAAAACTGGTTGAACAGTTTCTTCCGTTTCGCCAAAGGCTAACTGTAGCTATACGGGAATCATCTGGGATTAGGTACATCAGCGAAATTAAAATAAGTAGATTCAAATCGTTTTTAAATTCCAAAAATCAATAGAAGGCAAGAAATCTCTTCCATTTAAGTATTTGTTCAACTAATTTAAAAGGCAGGCAACAGTAATTGAAAGTCACTAGTGGTTGGTTAGTCAGTTTAAAATTAAATCATGAGAATTTGGGATGGGAGGAAATAATTGTAAATTTAGCTGAGTCTGCTGCTGCCAATGAGATACATAAAAGAAAAAAACAAGAACAAAGTTTCTCTGAGTTTCATGAAGAAAGTGAGTTACACCAGGTAATTTCTGTGATGATCTTCTCTATTCTTTTTCGATTCCCCTTTCGGTCATCTTCTCGGCCCATACATGGGAAAATTTTTATTTAATAAACGCTGTGACTGCTAAGTCATAACTCTCTTAGAATTCATTTACTTTTCTGCTTAAGTAGAACATTTTTCAAAATTTAGTCCATTAAAGCTTTGTGTGTTATCAGATTATTCGAATTATCCAAACCCGACTAACAGGAGTTAGTCAAAGTGCAAACTTGTGCTTTATTCAGTTAAAATGTGTTCTAATAGGAAACATTTTTACAGTACCGTTGAAAATCACCATAAAACGATCAATCCGGAATCCAAGTGCTACTTATAATTAGATATTTGGTGAATGATAAAAGTAAGCCGTCTTTTTATTTGTCCTATTCATCTGCTCTCGTACTAAACTTAGATAAACGTTTAATAAAATCTGATTAAGAAAAAACCCCCAACGGGAAACAACGAAATGTTTGTTTCTTTTCCTTTTACCACCTACTTTAACCAGTTAAAGTAATGGAATTTCTTCCTTACTGAGATAAAATTTCGTCAAATAAAATCTATACATAATTAGATGTAATTAAAATAAAAATTTATTCTAAGTTTTAAACTATTTGTTCATTTATTTAGGGAGGAAAATCCAAATTAATTGTTCTGAATATTGAATACAGGAGAAGGATTGACAAGAACGAAAAATTCCATTATAAACACGATACAGTGGACGGCGCCATAGTACTTCTTGATGAGGAAAAAGTTTCCAAATGTGCCAATTTCAACGAGTTCATGTTCCTAGTTTTAGTTAGTCAGGCAAAATTTGTCATATGTGACAGAGGTTCCAGTTTAAACCGAACCAGTTCTAAAATCATTAGGATTGTGCAATTCGTGATCATAGTGGTCACTACTTTTGGTTAACATTTATGGGTTATTAAATTGATGTTTCATTTCTGATGACCAAATTTCAAGTTTTTTGCCACATTGACTCTGTGATGCTACTCCTTTAAGCAAGATTAGTATTGAAAACGGTTTGTCTAAATGAGTTTTGGAGGTATTACCGGTATGTAACATACTATCCTCCTATCCGTTTACAGGAGCTAAATTTAGGAACATTATTCAATTAACGTCTCCGGCTACTAACCGCGGTGTTCATAGCATTAAGCTGTTAACCTCTACTACTGGATTAATAGGCACAAATTTCCTAGTTAGAAGCTACAATATAGCAGGGTTGAGTACATTAGCGGATTCACGTGCCGAATTTGCTAACCATATTATTTAGATAACGAGAAGTGATGGATTCAAAATTATCCATCCCTTTAGATGTCTTATTATCCAATATGATCTTCCCCATAGGGCATCTGGAGTGGCCAAAAATGAACATACCTGAAATTCTTCTGTAGACGCATCTTCATCTACAGTGATAGTGCTCTATTCTAACCACCTTTCTATTGGCCCTCTGGGTATCTCATTCTAATAACTATATAACCCACTTTTTTCATCTAAAGTCTTTGATGACCGATATATCCAACTCTCTATACTTGCACGTAACTTTTCACTTTTTCGGACTTTTTTGATAAATATTGCTCTTTGTAATTCTGTTCCCTGTCTATTAAGTTGTGTGGCGAAGATCGTGATAAGCTTGAAAGATGTTAGTTTTACTATACTCTTCGAACCAAGACTCTAGTTTTCGGAGCTTTCTCGTTTATATAACAATCAGTTTTTACATAAAAGAACAGGTTTATTTATTTGGGAAACCTACTCTAATTAAATGAGTTAGCGACTATTACCTCAACATTAATTTCCATACTTTATTTAATGTTCTGTTTATACACCCCTTGTAAATGGACAACTCAAAACGAAAACAATTTTCACCATGGAGGTTTTGTTGATAAGAAAATTACTTGGAACTATTTTATTTATTCACTTTGCGTGTTGGTGTCTGGTTTAAATTCTAATGTCATTTATGAGTTATTTTAATCCTAGTGGCTATTCTTTTTCCGCATTATCAGTTAGTCTAATAATTTAGTGACAAGCTTACTAGTCTTAGCGTCTGTTCAATCAATTATAATTTCAATACTGATTCAAAGTAAATAGCACTACCACCTTCCTTCAAAATTAGTACGCACACAAATCTTCGAGCTATCTAAAGAAAGATAGTTTTTTTCAATAAGGAGGGTCTCTGATTTCTTCCTCTTTGACAAAGTTTCATGTCTTATGAAATAAGTGAATTATTAATGTCATTTATACCTGTCATTTAAGTAGATCACTTTATTTATTTATTGGATTTGGCGCTATGGCTTTGATGTTCCAGTGCGTAAATTTTCCTTTTTAACACCTTGGCTCCGAACAAGTTAACGGTGATCTGTTTTACAAAATTAAAAATATTTCTTTTGTCTAACGCATTTTTGCTAAAAAACCCTGCTACTTCATATATGGGAGTAATAATAATAGTAAAATACAGGCAAAAAATATAACATCTGTATTTTAGAATACTTTAAGGAGATTAAACTGCTCCTCTATCACTTTCTTTTGCCTAATTCTTCCAATATCCAGTGAGAATTGTACTTTTCGTGTCATTAAAGTTTGTGCATTTACTATAGTTATCTACGACGTTATATTCAACGATTTATGAAAATTTGTCACGCATATTGGCTCGTTACCTTTGTTAAGGCTTAGATTATCGATGAACTTAAATTCGTGACTTGAGACCCCATTAAATAAATACTGATTAATAATAAACACCAAATCTTTACTGGTGTCTTTTCTCGTTTATCCAGATGAGGGCTAGAATAATTGGCAAGTTTCGATATGCTGCAAAAAATAATTTCTTCCAAAATCGAGTATTTAATAATGGAATCTCAAATTTGAAAATTAGTACTCAATAATATAAGCCCTAGGCAAATTTATGACTTATCAAAATAGCTCATCCATAGTTTTTGGTGTATATCCTATTTTGAGATGATAGGTTGCGTTTATTTATTTTATTAAAATGAGGAGAAGGAGAAAGTGAAATTTGAAGATTTTCACGATGAAAGCAAGATGCGATTGCTGTCTCTTTGTCATCGAAACTGTCATACCTTGGGATATTGGGATTAAAATTTTGAGGAAGATTGGACGAAATTTCCGCAAATTCATTCAAATTTAACTTAAACTATAGGAACCCGCAAACCAGTTCAAAACATTGAGTGTCACTCTCATCCTCTGAGTCAAAGAGCGGTAAGTTGTTTTAAGCCAAAAAATCGATTTTTTAAATTTTTGTTATCGATTATCGATTTTTGATAAATTTTCATACGGTTTTATTATAATAGAAATTGATGGATGTTCACTGGATGTGAATTTTGATAAAACGGAAATAACTTTTACTTCACTCGTAGTCAATTCACACTAGAGGACGTGAGACCACCATCATCTTGATGCTGATGGTGGTGGTGGTGACCATGGTCGAAAATAAATAATAGTAATAGTAAATGACCGATGACCGGCCACTAAAATGTTATTAAAACAAACAAGTTATAAATCGACGAATGATTAGCAAGACAAGCATTAATCACCTCAGAGTTGTTTATAATCGGATGATAATCGGCATTACCCCACGCAATATTCTGCCTCTGACTTACATTCAACATTTGATTAGGAAAAGAAATTAGCCTCAGATTCCAGGCATCCAGCCAAGCACTTATTGACATTTTCTTTTGTACTCAGACCCCAGTATCTGGCTACACGATATACTCCAATTGAGACAGATCGACCTGGCTAGGCTTGACGTGACCATATGCAATTTGCCTGCCCAAATGATTGTAATCAATTCAGTATTCTATGATGCTATCTCGTTAAAACGTGAAGTCTTTGTGCTGTTCCAAAGAGGCAATATCAAAGAAATATTATGAATATTATGAAAATAAATTATTAACTGAAAACCCTAGATTATAGTAACTAGGGTGGGAGTGGTGCCGTCATCCAATCCTCTAAATTTGATTTATTTAAATATATGCCTTCTTCAAAATCAAAAAAATGTGAACTGGTTTTGAAGTGCGTGATGAGAGAAATGAAGACGAATACACTCATTCACTCTTAAAAACCAATATCTATTGCAACTATCACTAACGCGACTATATAGCTAATTTTAACTTAAAATTACATCTCCGAATACTTAAAGATAAGATGTTGGCTTAAGGACCAAAATCTCCGATATCCAAATAGGCCCTACCACACTAATTTTATATCATAGAGAATCTTTACACCTATGTCAAAATCGTATTTTTGATACGACCTTTCCTTGATTTATAGGACTTAAAATTTCTTAAGAATACCTCTTTAAAGATGAAGTCGTCTTCATCATCTTTGTCATCTAAATCTTATCTTTATTTTCATATTCCTGGGTACGAGCGAATCGCTTTACCCAATTCGGTCGCTCCTCAAAAAGTAGTGGTGTCAGGTCTTATTTACTAGTTCGCTTGAGCCAATAGCGTCCTAGAGACTCGTTAAAGCTATTCCCTCAAGAAACCACCTTATCATTGCCCAAAATTTCACCTTACCAGTTTCGTAAATTAGTAATTTGTTGCCGTTTTAATTGTATAACTTCCCATTTTGAAATTTAAGACTTTCTGTCATAATTCGGGATTTGCGATTTGATGTTTTCAATCCTCGTTAAGCGTGTTGAATTGCTTCAGTAATCTGCCAGCATGAAATAACTAGTGATTTTCAGTCACACTGTATTATGTCATGTATTGCTTCGGAGTTGTGATCGCTTTACGCCCCACGAATTTTATAAGTAGCCATTTTACTCTTTTGGATTTGTTGGTAGATGGCAATAGTTTAGGATATGCTGTGCTATGGCCTTACCAAGTCTTCATGAGATTCATTACCACAAGACAGAGAAGAGACAGTCTCTGTCTGAATACTTGCGTTAGAAGAGAACAGCGAGGAAAGATAAAAGCCTCGTTATTAAAAAGGTAAAATGAGGCGACGCAAAATTTAGAACGCTGGAATTATAAATGTGACAATTGATATGCCTTCTGGGGAAATAGGGATGAGTTATCGACAGAATAGGTTGGAGTTCACAACGTAGGAGTGAGAAAAGTGGGCTAAAACTGCCCTACCTTTAAATACTTATTTTCCGTAAAAATGATATTATTTCATTACATGCTACTGAACATAGATTAGTAGCGTTCATTTTGACTACTTCCTATTTTTAGATAAGTGAGGCTAATTAGATGCTCTAGAAATGTCACAAACCAGCCGCATAAATGAAACCTTCATGAATTGATATTTCTGGAAGTGATGTACTATAGAAATGATTTGATATATGAGAATAGCCTTACCTCTAAAAAAAGTCTTGGACACACTGTTTTTCATGATTTTTTGATTACGGTATTACTGTATCGTTGCATACTGGCGTATTATGACACACAGATGTCAGAAAAAACGCATTTCAACTAACGCCTTGCAGTCTGGAACAATAAGATGCCGTCAATAGCACCCCCAGACAGGCGATTTTGATGTGTCTATAGATAACTCCGCAGCAGCCAATCACCACACGAAGCCATCGATGGTCGGACGTCACTGACGTCTCTCGAAACTGTCGAAACACATAAACTGTATACTTTTATCAATAAATTAGGATAGCTTTCGTAACCAGCTCCTAACCGTTCTAGCAACACGAGTGGCTCGACTTATTCCACCTATTCGACCCCGATTCATGTCGTATCAATATATCATAATACTTTAAAATGTATCTACAGAGATATACACATCCAAGAGGAGTTTTATGGTCTCTGGGCGATTGTGAACTGTCAGTTCTGAAACAGTTATGTGTCGGAAGGTGTATTTGAAAAAGAAGTCGTATAAAAGAGCAAAACGTCTTCCTCGAAGGAAGATTCCCACAGTACCTGAAAAAGTAGATAAAACATCTATCAGTTATCAAAATCTAAACATACTAACGCCTCCACAAAAAACATAATGGTAGTGAAGAATTCGGTAGACAATCAACTATCTATTTGGTCAATTCTTTTGCAATCTAGACAAGTATAGCTGCAAGACAGGTGACCACACTTTATTTCTCGAACCCCAAAACTCTTTGATGGTTAGTTCAAGGCTCTCTGAAAGTCAATCATTGGTCATTTCATAAACCTTTAAAATGAATTAACCTGACTGAGAACTAATATAATAAAAATAATTATAAGATTCAATGAGAACACTTACCTAACTCATTGGGGTGCAAAATGTACTTTTTTATCAGGATTAACCTCTGTTCTCAGAAGCGAAGACCAAAAGACCGGCAATCAGAAGACAGGTACACTTTAAACGAAAAGAGAAGCACGCTACCTACAGAGTGCCAATATTTAGCTTCTTAACTGTAAAAACGCCCAAATACGTAGTTATAGGCCGTAGAGTCACGGTTCCAACTAATATTAACTGGGATTAATATCTTCCCATATGATTGCACAATTGCGTTGAAATTAACTATTGCCTTGAAAACGAATGTTTGTTAAATTGAACTGATAATGATGACGAAAGTCGTAGTAGTTAATTTTTCACAAAGTGGGTGTTGATGTTTTATCCTGATGTCTGATGGAAAATTTGCAGTTCGTTTGATCAATATAATGCCATTTATGAAAAGATAAGGTATCAGGAGTTAATTCATATTTCATATTTTGTTAAACCTGCTTACCAAACAGTCATTTTGCTCTTAAAATAGCATTAAAATGTTAATTGAAATTAATTAAAACTAGAATTCGCTAAAACGAAAATGTGAAAATTTACTGTGTTCTTGCAATATCTACAATTATTTTATGACCTTGAATGTTAATCTCATTTCACGTAGGCCTCAATTTACATTAAAGTGGGTTTTTGTGCGAGATTTGGTAGATATTTTATCAAAGGTAAAATGAGTAAGACTGAATGAGTTCGTTAATATTAATTCCAATTATATCTATACTGCTGTAAGTTCATTTTTATGCTCCATTCGATATTTGAATACTCGCACCGTTTATGACTGATTATACGGATTGACTTGAGTCTTAGAATTCATATTCGCGACGCTACCTATAAAATGCATTCAACTGTAGATGGAGAAACCTATAAAAATATTATTCATCGGTGACTCTTCTGTGGGCAAGACAAGCATCATGAAACGTTTTGCCGATGAGAAATTTGATGATACAATTGCTCCAACAATCGGGGTAGACTTTATGCCTTCCAAAATCGAGATTGATGGCATCACCTACACTCTTTCATTTTGGGATACAGCGGGGGCTGAAGCGAATGGAATGACAGCCTTGCAACCTCTCTTCTATAGGAATGCCGAAGGTGTCCTTCTTGGTAAATAATTTCGTGAAGAATTTACTTTGTTTCAAAATTCAGTTTATGATGTTACCAACCGCGATAGTTTTGAGAACATTAAAAACTGGGATGAGAACGTTGACTACTATGCAAATAACCCTAATATCATCAAGATGCTTGTTGGAAATAAAATTGATTTGGTTGAAAGAGCTGTAATGAAGGAAGAAGCTAGGGAATTTGCAATGCGTTCCTCCATGCTGTTTGTAGAAACCAGTGCCCTAACTAGTGAAAACATAAACAATTGCTTCCATCAGCTTGTATCCTCTGTAAGTTTCCCCTGCCTTCACAAAGTGTTACAATGTTTTTGATATTTTGAATTTGGTTCGTTTTCCTCTTAAGATTGTTCGATCTCCATGTTTTGAGGCTAACCGGAAACCCAAGAGCAACATCAACCTTGAAGACGCATCACATGAAGCTTCCAGCGGTTGTATTTGCTAATTTCGTTTCCTATTTGGAATTGTTTACTCTATCACATACTCATTAAAACTCGTGAACTTCATCATTGTATTTGTAGAATACTTTATGTCTTAATTTTTCTGCTATTTTGAGAACAATACATTCAATATTAATTGGTGTTTTTATTTTCGATTGCTTTCCTCTATCGCCAGCCTGAAGTAAAAAATAATTCTCAAGTTCTTTTAAGAAAGTGTCTTTTAACATTCAACTTGTAATTAGAATGATATCAAGGAGCTTCCCTGGTGAGAGTCTCGAATTGTGACACCCTCTATTTTGATCAGACGTACCCAGTGAGGTTGGCCATTCCGCTCACAGAGTAAAGAAAATAGTGATTTGCGTTACAGTGATATCCCAGGTCTTTCTATGAAATGTTTTCGGATTTTGTTGTTTAACCTCATGTCAATCTTATAGTAATGATTTCTTAGATATCAGTGAATTCTCGAGGAAAGTTTTTAGTATATGCTTAGCGAGTATTAAACGTGTGATTTGTTTTTGGGATAAAGCATATTAATGTACAGCAGAGAATTTAACACCGGTTTGGAGGAAACATCACATGGAGGCATATCAGAGGCCGACCTCAAACAGACGTTGGATTCTTTTGGTTTCTGGACTCTCTCTTCATGCCGTGTTCCAATTTTGTGGGACAAGCGCTAAAAATTGCAATGTTCCTTAGAGAAAAAAATGTAAAAACTCAGGATTTGTGGATGTGTTTGGGCTACCAGTTGTTTTTGCTGTTAATCAAGAGGTTAGTTCACTTGACTTGGTCAAAATTGCTTGGGCTCTACTGTTACATATGGAATCGTTAAAAAGTAGCTTCCTATTTCTAAAATTGGAAGTGAGTAATTTACTTGGGTTTAGTTAGTACGAGGAAAAAGGAGCATAAGAAACAGACGCACCAGGTTTTATTGGAAATTCTGATTATACAGAAGTATTTCCCACCTGGGACCCCATTATATAGCACTTGTGAGCCTGAGTTTTGCAAGGCAGATTTTGGTGGTGATCTAAAAATGTACCTTTTTTAACAGTCCTTCCCTATCTTTGCACTGTTTTTCGAACTTCATTGTATGTCGATAACTTGGCACGTTTGTTTATGCGATGCTACTTTTCAATCGCCATGAATAGTTGGTGTTTGTAGGTGTATATCTTTTAGAAATCCGCTTTTATGAACATGCATTTTACTGAACTCTTTAAACTTGTTTTAACCAGATCAGCATTTTTAGTGGTCTTATCCTCCTTAATCAGAGTCCAGTATCCAGTTTTTATAGCTGAGGCAAATTGTGTAATTACAGGCTGTCTAGAGAATTATAATATTCAATCTTAAATTTATTTTAACTGAAACTATTCATATACGGGGAAATTGCCAATCAGGTGAGTTTTAGTAAGGTAAGTGTTTAAAGATGAGTTTTCTGATGATGCTGATCGTAGATTAAATATAATTCTTCATAAACTAATAGCAATAGTATATAATTTTTTCGGTCGAACATGTTTTGCCCAGCATTCTTGGTGCATTCCTTTTTACTTGTAATGAGAAAAAATATTTTATGGAATTGGACATTTTATACGGACCAAATTGTTATTTATTTGGCACACTACTTTTGTATATAGATATTTTCATCCATTCCGGAATGCGTTAAAATTGAAATTCCAGATATTCTAATGCATTCCCAAGATCGCCTTTATCATTTAGGAACTCAGTACCACAGCGTTAAATGTTCAGCTTCTCCCCTTGTTATATCCAAATGTAAAATATCTTTGTTTAGGAGTAATAGAGGATGCATGTAGAAGGCGTCTTCTAAATGGGTCTTTGAATTAAGAAGTTTATAAAGTTTTTACAATGTATGATAGATGGAAATATAGACCAAGCACCATAAAGCTTACAATGACAACAATCCTCTCTCTCCCTCTCTCAGAAAAGGATATAGATGTGATTATTACCTCCTGATCTAGTCAGTAGGTACTGTTCTCCAACATTTGTCTGATTGGTCCATCCTGCGTGCAGGCAAGCATGCTTACTTTCGGGCTAACAATGTTGCAGGATTAGTCTACTTCCAATTTTTCAGTACAAATGTTCCTGATGGCTTACATGTGCACAGGAGGTTCTTTATTTTACCTTTGATATACGTAAGTGTATGAGATGGGTGGCTACGAATGATGCATTTTCTTCATAGGTAAACATGATTATTCTCGTATTCCAAGTTTTTCAATCAATTTACCATTATAAGCCATGGTAACACACATATTACATATTTTAATCTTGAGCAAAAAATGTGAACAACAACAATAGCAAAATAAAAACAAAGGAAGATGAGGTCAAGTTGTGTTAACAAAATAGATCAGAGATTTAAGAGCCTTACTTTACAATACTATGTTGCCCCTTTCAGAAATTTCCACCGCTCAGACTCCAGGTAGAGGAAGACGGATGGGCTGTACCTCAAAAGGGCGGTTCCCTATTGAGAAAATAGATGTATTTCTATAAAAATGGATATGTGATTAATGATTGGCTAACTGGTAGTGATGAGTTCTTCGCTGGTGGGCTTTTATATCCATGTTCGGCGTAGAAGTTCCATAATAGATAGTTCAGTATATGGGAGGTGAACTTTCGAGTGTACTCTTAGTGTACCCGCTAGAGTGCATCGAAAATATTCTCTTAGGCTTCCTAACACTTACTATTTCTGGATAAGTCCTGTCTGGGATGTTCAAAACCCATTAACTAGTTCAATGAATTGACTGGCTGGTGCTGCCTCAATAAATATATTGCCTTGTGTACTTAAAAGCCAGATCTCATGCAAAACTCAAAACTTCACCAGACTTCTTTATCTTTTCTTTAAATGTACCCAAATATGAAACTAAAACATTTGTTTGGTTAGTGCAATGCTGGATTGTCTGATGGTATGTCGTTTCAGAAGATAGTTAATAAAGGCTGTCTGAACAGGATGGGAGTTTCTAGAAGATACTTCGAGACTGGGTGGGTAAAACGAAAGAAGAAACGATTAACTGGTTTTGGGGGACCTACGTAAATAAAATGGAGTGTCAAAATCAAATATCAGGTTTAAGCTTGAATATAATTGAGACAACTATATTATAATATATCATTTCTAGTAAAAAATACTTGATATGCATAAGTTCAAACTAATTACTGAGTATTGTATCTTGATTGGTTATTTCTCCTGATTCCATACAAAATTTCATCTTAATAAACGATTATTATCTAGTTCACATATTTAAATAAAATGTTATGTTGAATCTGCGCTCTCTGACATAGGCCCCCACCCCCCCCCAGTCCCCTACGAATTGCACGCCTACTGACCCACACTTTTACCCTAACTGTCGATGAGCAAAACGCAAAATTGGGCAACTGTCCTAACGTGTCTAATTTCGCATGTTCCTCACACTATTTGATCAATTTAAGGTTAGTCCAGTAATGAACCTTTAGCTCCATTTCTAATTTAACTAAAATGCAAATTATTTTTGTACAGGATAAATTTGACATGATCTTTCGCTTAAGGCTGAAATCCCAATGAGACAGTCGTTGGCATAAGCCGAACATTGTAAATTAGCAAGTCGATAGAATGTTGTGCAAGGGTAAAATCGAATGTTCGATCGCACTAGCCATAGTAGTACGAAGGTAGGATATTCATCATAATTTACACTGTAGTTGGGCCTTCTTTCTCCATAAAAATGCCCCATTTCCCTGTTAATGTTAGCTTATGTGTTATAAAGAAGAACGCTTGCCAGAAGGCAACATTGGTTTCTAAAAATATTGATAACTGAATCTGTGTGAGAGTTTTCGCGTAAACAAGATTCCAAGATTTATCTTATTACCAATCACTGTTAGGGAATTATAATGTGCAGATAATATAATTGAGAAGGAATTTGTATAACTTGCTCAGTTGCCCACTTTATAGAGCTACAACAGCTCAGACCATAGGGGGAGTAAGGGAGATGATTTGTTTCTCAGACGTACTTATAAAGAATTGGATATGGTCTAAATGATTGGCTGATTGGTTGACCAATATTGCCAGCGGTGGATTCTTCACTGGTGGTCTTACATATCCTAATCTGACGGTAGAAGTCGAAAAATCGATAGTTCAGTGCATGAGGCATGAAATTTTGAGCGCACTGAGTGAACTCTTAGTGTATGCGATCGATGCACAGAGAATATTCGATTTAGCCTCTTAACAGCACTGATAGGTAAATTTTCCCGTTACTGATAGCAAACGCTTCCTGCTTTTAAAAACACGTATTGATTTTTTTCATAAAAGGCACCAAGCTGAATAACATTAATTTAAGTATGTTCAAGCACAATTTAATTACTGAAAATCACTGCAATTTAATGAAATCGTAAAATTATTATTTTCTGTGCATTCAGCGATAGTATTTAAATTTTCCCTAAAATTTTTATTATATCTCCGCTGTGATCGAGTAGCTAGCAGCGCAATATTATTGTAGGAAGTATGATTTAAATAAGGATTTATTATTGAGCATCTTATGGAGAAATCAAGACTGAACGAAAGTTTATGATGACCCACAGGAGTAAAAATAATGGAATACTGAACCAAGAACCTAAAATTTGTACAAGAATAAGAGGAAATCATCATTTTCCCAAAATGACCAGTTAGTTCCTGCCTTCGCTCAGTACTGACGCCTTTCTTCTTTCCCGCAATTTGTCATCCTATCCTTCCATCTTTTTCCTCTCATTCATTCCCAGTTGTCCAATAGACGTACTACTTAATTACTTAGTCTTTTTTAACTCGGAAAGGCTATTGCACTTTTGTTAGCATTAGGAAAATCATCAGTTCTACGAGGGGTATTTAAGCTAGTTTAGTGGAGCTATTAAAGTACCTTTACTGACGAGATCAGAGCTATGTTAGCTACTTCCATCTCTAATACCATGAGATTATTGTTGAGTATATCTTCGATTCTTGCTTCTCATTCCTTCACTCTGTTCTTTTGTTGGTCTGCATGCTGGTAATTGTTTCCCTATTGACCAGAGAGGTTGTTAAATCGTCCTATTTCCAATTCCTTAGTAGAAACGTGCTTGGTGGCCTTCAGATATTTAATTTGCAAACACTCCAATTCAAGCATTATATGATCATTTAATATACCCAGAAAAATTTTGTCCTTCTTAGGGTATACAACGTATATTAAATAAAGTTACTGTATTTTTGGAGGACATTTTCCAAAAGCTCATATGAATTTTTCAGGTGATTTTGTTTAACATTTGAAATTTAAAACCGATTTTTGAACCAGAATTTTGGTCTTGGTGAACTTATTATCCGTGAGGAGAAAACAAAAACAAAACCTTCTGTGTTATCATTTTCCAATATATATAAATGGAAGTCAGAAATTATAATGAGTGGTATTGTGGCTATTATAATGATTTCAAACCACTGCTCATTAATCTACTTTTTTTTGCTGAGTCAAGTGTTTATCTAATCAGGAATCCTTACGCTTTACCATTCCTAAATCTTACATGTATCTTTGATAAGTACCCTAAAGATTAAATGCTGAAAAGATCCATTTGTGAAATATAGCTGCAACAGTGCAAAAGTGTAGACTAAATTTCTCTGGGGTTGACTTCTTAATAATAATAGTGTAATTTTCAATACCCCGTCGAAATTGTTACTCTACATACAAACAAAGCGGTTCTACAT
>CAADRB010000002.1:3065638-3097428 GCA_900708905.1 Hymenolepis diminuta | reverse complement strand
TTGTTGGCTCTGCTAGATTACTATCCGAACTCCTAGTTGGTTACGTTATAGCAATCGGCTTACTGCGTAGCCTTTAAGTCCTGGACTTTTATTTAGGTTAGAGTCTGATGAGTCTAACTGACTTAAATTTAATGTTTGTTAAGTATTTTAAAGATCTATATATATATATATAATTTGAAACCAATTCCTAAAATTGATTCACTAACCATTTTGTCGTGAACGTTGGTCCCCACTAGTCTTCATAGAAAAATACTGAGGCGAAGAGTGATGTACGTAGGCATCACAATTACATATAATCTAGTTTTTTCTGATATGAAATATTCTTAGAGTGCATGTTTTATCCAAGATGAGCAATTCATACGATTTTGGCCATGACAAGTTCGTGCTAATAATAAAGTGTAGTCCTCCGTTCAAAATTTTCGTTAAGGCTTAATTAGTGCATCGCAGTAATACGCAAAGGATCCTAAGTCAAAACAAAAGCTAACGCAATGCATTAAGTTAATTAAAAGAATCTGCCTTATTCACACCTTTCGTTGACTGTTGAATTGAAATAAATATCAGAATCGATTGAAAGCATACTGTTTGTTTACTACCATAGAAAAAGAATTTGTCGTAGTTGCTTCCTAAACTGCCGCCAAAACCTGTTAAAAATAGTTCATCTGATGTCGTACGGTATCGGTAATAACTTAATTAGCTTTTATCATTATTGTACGCAATACATACCATCGGACGCATAATAATAGATCTATGTAATTGAATGTATTCACACTTATGTCCCTTTTCTAACTGATTCCACTTGCTGATTCGTCAAGAATGAATTAATTCAGTTCATTTATTCCCAGATCTCAAAAAAGTAAACTATAAAGGAAATATTCCGGCGGTAATTTCAGATTAAGTCAGAAGTCCTGATAATTTTGGAGCACAATTCTTCACAGCAGGTAATAAAAAAGCAATTTACAAAATTATTTATAAAGGGTATATAAGAAGAAATTTTTACAGAAAATCATAAAATTCCCCAAATATAAATTCAACATAGTTAAATAATAGAACATTTTGAAGGAACAGAGAGAGATGCTTAGTGGAAGATGTAAAAACAAAAGCAAAAAAATTGTTTCTTCCTTTATAAATTATAATTAGCAAAAGCCAATATTAACTAAAGCAAAAATTGATAAACTTATTACAATTAAGATCATTCATTAATAATAAGTCAAGGTTAGGTGTGAAAATCAAAGTAAACTTGAATCACCTTTTTGGTGCCTGTAGTAAGTTCGGGTCTTTTTATTTATCTTTTGTATTTTTGTTTCATATTGTAATTATGCATGAAAATTTTTTATTCTAATTTTATTTTTTCAGGAATGAGGCTACATAAACCTCACTGGGTCACCCATGGTATTCATTGTAAATCCACAAACTCATGTATGTTGCTATTAATTATTATGTAATCAGTTCTTTTTATTAAGATCATTCAATTTGCAGTTTGGATATCCATCCTGATGGCACACGTCTTGCAACTGGTGGTTTGGGTAAAGCTGGTGGCACCGTTATCGTTTGGGATATGTCCTTCATAAGAGATCCTTCCAAAGAGCCCAATGCAACTTCATCAAAACAACTCTTTCGGATGGAAGATCACGAAGGTTGCGTGAACACTGTTCGATGGTCACCAACCGGTCGTTGGTTGGCGACTGGCAGTGTAGATCACTCCGTAATTGTCTGGGAGAAATCTCCGTAAATCGTTCTTTTAAACGCTTCTTTATCTTTTTATTTTTGCCGTTTTTCTTAATTTTTATTCTTGTTCTAGCGCTGGGACTCATAGTGGTGTATTCGGTGCTAAGGAGAAGTTTTCCGAACATTGGAGACGCATAGCTGCTTTGCGTAATCATAGCGGTGGTAAATTAAATTCCTGCCACTTATGTGGAAAATGTTGTTGATTGTCAATTCAATATTTAATTTTTGTTGTGCAGATGTTGTTGATCTTGCTTGGTCTCAGGATGGTACCCGACTTGCATCTACAAGCATTGACTGTTCGGTTGCTATTTATGGCGTTTCATCACCGAATGATAGTTCTCAGTCATCATTTCAACTCCTTACTATTCTCAAAGGTCACAAAGGAGCTGTCAAAGGAGTAACATGGGATCCTGCTGGTCGTTTTCTGGCTACCCACTCAGATGACCTTGGTGTTCGAATCTGGCGCACTGCTGACTGGCAAATTGAAGCGACTATTTCGAAGTTCTTCCCCGATGTATGTTTATTTATTTCACGTATAATTGCATATTCTTACACTGCCGCTGGAACAATATTTAAGTAGTATTTTCTTTTAGCATGCAGACCAGACAGCCCTAATGCGTCTTTCTTGGAGTCCTGATGGCTCCTATATTGCCGCTCCGCATGCTGTTAATGGTAACTTTCCAGTAGTTCAGCTTCTTAATCGCAATCGGTGGCAAGCTACTGGTTCGGATCTTGTTGGTCATGAAAAACACCTCACTTGTGCGGTAAGTTCAAATTGCTTTTTGTGACCGATTGAATTAAACGAAAAAAGTCTCAAGTTTCCAATGTAAAATGATTAAATTTGACGTTAATATAGAACTAGGTTAAGACAATAGGGTAAAACTCGTATTAAAGTGCCTTGTGGAATTAGATATTTTTTATTTGATATTTTTACTTGTTTTGTATTAAGTTTTATCAGAGGTTATGATGGTTCGGAGCTCTCGTCTACTTTTCTATTAACCATCGTCTGAAAATGAGTATTTAAGTGATATTTGTAACGAATTGAGAATTATATACGAAGGATCCAGATGACCCCATACGTCTTATCTAGATCACATTTTAGCATATTGTATCAATTATAACTCCCTGGATAAACAAATGATATAGCCTTGACGTGGGAAAGTTAATCATACGCAGATCGCCGTGCTTCAAAGATAGTGTATCACGTGGTCAGATACTGGAAGGCCGGATGCCAAAAGATGTTTACTCAATTGGCCCAATTTTTGTTACAGCAATTATTTTGATTTATCAATCACGTAAAATACAAAAAATGAAGGTATTGATGGGAAACAATGGGATAACACACGATATGTCAAACAACATTTTGGATTATTCCCTCACCATCTCGTTTAATTAGTTTAAAATCAATAAAATGGGATTAAAATGACAATGTGAGTTTTGGAGGAGAAGGTATTAAAAATCTTTCAAAGACCATATTCATTCAATAATTTTTATTTTTTATCACAACTTTCCGCTTAGTTTAGTTACTATTACATTTATATGGTTGACATTTGACACCAGCCACTAATATTGATTAATAATGGTATTTTGAGGAATGATGAAGTCGTTTTTAATCTCCTTAACATAGATGGTATAGATAATTGTTAGTCTTATACACTTATAAGTGAAGCATTATCAGCTCTTGAGCAGGCAGGTATTATGGAACTGCTCTTATGAAAAACTCAGTCTCTTGTTAACCAGAATTGACCATTACATTCACATAATTGGATATGCACTTATGAGCATCGATCTCCTGGCTTCTGACATGACAGACGTGCACGTTAACCACTGCTTAGTATAAATGTTGCTATACATTGGTCAACGTTTACATCTTAAATAAAGTGGTATGCCCCACGGTACACCTATTCTACTCAAAAATGAGTGCGTTTAATAAAACTTCATTTATGGGTGTTTAGAAATTATAACTATCCCTACAACCTCTTCTCGTCTTTCTTTTTACAGCGTTATAATCCAAATATAATGAAGAAGGCTAAAAACAATGGATTTATTGTAAGTCAAAGTTTGATTCTCTTTATATTTTCAACTTTCATAGAACATACTTTGCCTTGCCATTGGAGGCAAAGACCGGTGCTTATCAGTATGGGTAAGTTTCACTACAATTACTTCTGTTAGTAGCATATTGTGCATTTAATTTTGTCTTCTTTTCTAGTCAACTGCACGTAGACGTGCTCTGGTTGTTCTACGTGATCTTTTTACACATTCTATTTCTGATTTGACTTGGTATGTGGTGAAGTATTTTCACGTATTCATGTTTGAATGCATTGATGTTTGTTTTAATTTTCTTTTTACTTCTCAGGAGTGCATCTGGACATGAGCTGATGGTCTGTTCTCTAGATGGTTCTATTGCTTACCTCTGTTTCACAAAAGAGGAGTTAGGTGAACCCCTTAGTCTAGAAGAAACTGTAAGTTTTGACATCAAAGGGGTATCGGCTAACGTTGCTTTATTCGTCTTCTATCCTTTTTTCTTGTGTTCATTAGGTTCAGCACCATCGCGGAGCCTATGGCCAAAGTCTGATTGACAATCTTCTAAATTCGTCAAGGTCATTGGAGAATAATTTTTCTCATGCTTTCAATCAAAAGACTGGAAGCGTTGTGCTGGAGACTCCTGAAGCCTTAGCTCTACAACGCCAACAGGAGGAGTTGAGGCAGAAAATGGGAAATATTACCTCTAGTAACTCTGGCGTTAAGGTTGCTGAGAAAGTCCAATGGGTAAATTCGATATTTAGTAGTCCACAAGGGCTGTTAAATTCCTCAAATCATCAGCGTTGGTTTGAGAAACCTTGCTTAGTATTGTTCTTTTTTTGCTCTGCTATCTCCAGCGTAAACAAAGTAGGAAGAATACAAACCATATTGGTGGGTAGTATATGGAAGAGAGCCAGGAGATGATAAGCGAAAATGAGGGATGATCAACTCAAGGGAGTAGTAGGTCACTATATCTCATAGTGACTCATGAATTATAATTAAATGAGTGATTTCGAAAGTAGTTAAACTAAATGTTTTTGAGCGGAGATGAACTTATTACGGGAGTTAAGTAGACGAGATAGTGAAATTGTTTGTTGGAATTCGCTTTCCACAGCTTTTTCGTGCTTGGTTGTCTTTTCTAATGCTCAATCCCACTGGTTAATAAATGGTCGAATTTTTGGGATCTTCGAGATATCTTCCCTCCTTTTGACTGAATGCGTCTGTTCAGTGGATGTAGTAGCGCGATTGATTGCAGTAGTTTTCTTAAAGGTTAGGAGTGCGAGACCCACAGTGGCGCTTACACTGAGCAGAATGATGAACTTGGTTAATACTAATCAGATTAGGTAGTATAAATGTTCAGAAGTGGTGGAATGCTAGTTTCTAGTCGAAATAACTTCAAAGCATGTTTTCACTGCTCAAGACTTCTGGGTAGCTCTTGGTAGATTTATTACGTTTCTACTCCTTTGATTTTCATGAAAAATAAGTCCACCAAATCGCGCAGTTTTGGATGCTGGTATAATTAGGATATGATATGAGAGCTGAAGAGCTGAAAGTTTTTGATATTTCGCCCAATACAATGAGTAATAAATTTGAAATTATTTCTCTTCATAGACTTCGCAGAAAGAAAGTCGAACAAAGGACGGTCGCCGACGCATTACTCCAAGCTTCTTACACACGGTTCAGAGGTAAACTAACAGTATTTTAAGTTATTTGTATCGTGTGCAGAGGTCAACGGGCACGTCTGTCATGTCAGAGGTCATGAGATTGGTTCTTATCTGTGCGCATTCAATGATTTGGATGATAATTCTGGTCAACGGGAGGGATCGCAGATTGCGAGTTTCTTATCAGAGTGGCTCCTTTCTGCCTTCTACCCAATCTTATCGTCATTAATAGGTTCGGGACATTTAAATGAATAATGCTGAACACCATTTTATGTTCATCTGCTTTTTAAGTCTCCGTCGTAATGAAGTTTCTCTTCCTATTTGTTTGGAAGATTTCTCACCATTAAAATTTATAAAGCTTTTTTGCTCTGCCATGTGAAGTAAATAAGTAAAGCACATTTATGTATTCTAGCGTTGTGGAAGCGCCCAATTCAGCCTTACCCTCAGTCGCAGAGGAATCCTCAAAAGATGTTTCGATGTCTTCGCCACAGAAAACTGGAGCGATTAGCACGTCAATATCGAAGTCTATTGAACAGCCTTCAGTCGTGATAGTCAGTGACAAGACATCAACTTTAATTAATGATGTTGCGGTAGGTTATATTTCTTGTCATTATTTTAATCTTAAGTGTAAAGTGTTGGGTCTTCTATGGTAGTAATGAAAAATTGCTAGTGTGAATAAATTTCATGAAATCTTATGGTAGTGAGAATGTGGATGTATGGAATGGGGTGTCCAAGCAACGTTTAATGGTCATATACCTAATGGTTAACCATGTGTTCGATTAATCGTTGGTGTAACTTTCAGGATGAAATTGGTCTTTTTCTTTTCATTGATTGAGTTAACTCAAGTATCTAGCTAAAAGTTACTAATATGCATTGTGTATAAGTAAAGTGCAATCTCAAAGCGTGATAGATGAAGTTAGGAAGCGCCATATCCTGATCAGAGTTGATATTACTCCTTTGGAGTTAATTAAAGGAAGACGAGATTTGAACACTGATGACAGAACAGACCACGAATGAGGAATCTGATCTTTTCATTCTTTGCTAAGAAGGAGTTTTGTAGAATCTGAAAATAGAGATAAATATTTATGGATAGTTGAGAATACACGGACTAATAACTGTGGAGATATCTTCAATTCGATTAGTGGTAATGGCTAATCTCTCGAGCACTATCTGCCCCTGTCATTATTCTCACCAACTTCAAGAAATCACCTGTAGATTAGTAGAACTTCATATCCACGGACTTAAGATCGTATCACATCCTAGTAAAAGACGTATGGGATGAATGGGTCAGATATTGTTTTAGCTGAAAGAAAATGAAACGAAAATGATGTTCCTACACAAGGGGGAGCATATTTAACGGAATCGTATTTAAAAGCTTGTCTGGTCGGCCTGGTCTGCCTCAACCGAACGAAGTTTGTAAGAAGGCAGAGGAATACATCAGTATATGATTTTTTTACAAGTTGCCCGTTTGCCATACGAGTTATTAGTTAATTTATGAGAACCTAAGGGTGTATATGTGAATCTGCTGACTAAAACCAAGCCACAAAATGAGAAGGAACGTATATAATTGAGTTAAGCAGTCGAATAGAGCTGGCGGATATTATGATTTAAGGTTGTATACAAAACTTTGAAGCGTTTAATCAAATATACTTCTGTTTTACTAGTAGACAGAATAAATCTTTGTAGTACTTCAATTTTTCCTATAGTTCTCTTAGGAAGGAGTCCACAGTTTAGAGTTTTCGGTCCATAGGGTAGATCTGTCGCTCTTCTAACTTTTATCACTGATAAGACATAATACACTCAAATTGAGTAGGAGAGAACCGATTGACATTTCCGGACCCCATAACTTTTGGTATTCCATGAGTGGCGAATACTTGGTGAAGCCTTTAATGACGTTACCGGTTGTGGCAGGCTTAATAGATATACTTTCAGCCCACTTTAAATTTGGATCAGCCAGGATTAGATAAGAGATTCTACCAAGACTAAGATCTGTGTGAGACTAAGGAACGTCAATTGGGGAGCATAGGATATCCTGATGCTTCGCCTGCATTTTGTGCAACTAATTTTGTCACCGTTCCATTTGCGGTGGAAACAGGATTAGCAAGACTGATTTCCTCAAGTTGCTTGCACTTATCATCCACCAGTGCCGATCGCTTAGGAGGACAAGCGAGCGTGGATTTAGCTCGAATTTGTTTACACTGACCAAGACATTTTAGAGTATTCGATCATGGTGGACCATGTATGAGTTCTGGAGGAGGCAGAATTACAAAAATCCTCTCTATCTCCATTTAGGTGGCATATTTGATTTGTCTCGTGATCAAACAGACAGAATTTCAAGACTAATTGTTGCTTGAGCATGATAGGCTCGTAAACAAGTCGTACTGGAACGACTTTAGGGATGTAATATTCCATAGTATGGGTGCAACTTTATGTCATCATTGGCCGTTTGAACCAGAGTTGCAGTAGGAAGCACCTTAAGAGATACAGGTACAATCGGAGATTTAATAGAATTTTTATAATTTAGAGAGACATTGGTTTCAGATGTGTTAAAAATATCATTTTTGTAGAAAGAGCCTTTATTTCTGCAGACAGCTTATCAAATATATTGTTTTGAGTTGTCCACCGCTTAGTGAGAAACCGAAGACTTTTTTGCTTTCGGCATCGTAAATCGTCAGAGATGGCAAATAGTGTGTGCTCGCCACTTATAACCTTATTAGCCTTCGAAATATTAAAAAATCCCTGAACTCTATAATGACACTCAATTGCCTTGATGGTAAGCTTAACTCCAAAATTATGCAAAAGAATAAATGTGCAAATTTTTGTGGGTAAAAATTATTCATTTTATTCGACAGTTCATAAAGGTAGTATGCGAGAGGGAGAGAGAGGGAGGTTTACGTAAATGGAACAAGTCGCCAAGCACTTTAGCATTATTAACAACTTGATTTTTAAATTTATATTTAGATCAAATCTCCATCAAATGCTGCTGCTGCTTCACCTACAACGTAAGGCTTTGGCTAATTTGTAATTCAAATATGTAAATTAAAGAAGAAGTTGTATCATTGCTCTGTTTTTAACTTTAATCTAGGCTAAGAAAGCAGCAGCAGGAACAAATACCACCCCCTAAAGTAAAGAAAAGGGTGGAAATGACCACAATAACGGGGGAAACGAAGACTATCGAAAAGAGAAGCAGCAAGACACCAGTGGGTGTCAAGAAACGCAAACGTATCAGAAATTTGGATGACGATGAAGGGGAGGATGTTCCAGTTCTTACTGCCACCAAGACTACAATACAAGATCGTCATCCTTCTGCTGCGAAGACTGGCGATAGAATTGCGGAGAAAATAGGTAAGCTCATCGTCCTCCCCCCTACCCATTGTAAGTGGTCGACGGGATTGTGACATTGAGAAGGCCCCAGGATACTTAAGAGTAAAAGTCTTGGTTAGATCACATCTATAATTGTATGGATAGATATAAATACCTTATTGACGTAAGTAGAAGAGGCTAAACCGAGGATTTTCTTTTTTGTCAAGAAGTTGAGTATACATGAATACACAAATCTACGTGTTGGATGAAAATGAAAAAAATAAAACTGGATTGAATGCAATGTAATGGATAAAAACTCGCGGCATATGTATGTATGAATTGGGATTATAATTGGAGACTTGTAAAAGGACGTATAAAGTGACAGCATTACCTGATCGTTGATAGATGACACAAGCAGAGCTTGATTAACTTGCAGCTAACTCGTTTAAGTTTGTGGGAACATGACAGCCATTGATAATGCTCAAAACCAGTTGTCATTTAGACCGGTTGTCTTCACCAATCGGATTGTTGAATCATTTATTTTAAATAATTAATCCCTTTTTGTGAACGAAGTTTAAGTGACTGAACTGGCTATCTTCTTGCAGTTTCCCTCGATTCTGAACGTATTATCACTTCTTTATCGGCCTCAATAAGATCATCTTTTACGTTATCCGTTCCACAAAGAATTTATCTAAATCAAAAGAAACATATCCGAGAGCCTCATTGAGAAACTCGCATTCTTCTATCCCTTTTTGAGGTTTGTTTGGTCACTTTACTTTTATCCGACTGTTTACCTATCACTAATCCATTTTAGAAGATCGAGGTGCTGCTCAAACCGTCACTTTTAGAGCGCCTCAACTTAAAGTTCCTGATCAGATGGATCTGTGTGGCAATCGGGCCCAGTTTGTTTGTGACCATCCAATTGATGGACCGATTGTGGTGAAGGTTGCCAATGCGGAGGGTGGAAAGAATGCTGTCCACAAAATCACCGGCTCACAATCGACTGATGGAAATGTGAAAACCGTCTGGACCTTCCTGTCTTCATATCGTTTCACTTCGCATGCTCACTCCGGGTACGATTCTTGATTTTAAAAATTATTTTCGTTACTAAAGTAGAGTATGTACAAGTGTTCATTTATTGACTGTGATTATTTGTGCATCAGTGGTCTTACGACCAACGTAAGCATCTGCCAAGTATTGCGAATCCAGTGCCCATCCCGTGAACATCACCAACCGTTTTAATTAATATTGGACGATTAAGAAGTTGCAAAATGAGAGTTTCTCATCGATTGGACGCTTTACCTATCACTCTCCTTCCGATGAGTCTTAGATAAAGCACTTGGGATAAAGCTGCTTTGGAATTTCAACGTTTGAATTTTTAGACGTGGTATATGGAATTTAAAGTTTATTTTTAAATTCGTTTCTTATTCAACTCTAATTTAAAATCATGGGAGTTTAAAGATCTTTTATTATACTTGATGTGATAATTGCAGTGAATGTCCATTTTTCAGCATCGTTTTGTGACCTAAAATACACTTGACCTTTATTTTCCAAAAAATTGAAAGACATTTGAATAGTGGTATCCTAATCATGTTTCTGTATTTTCTGACTCAGTGAGTTTGTGGTTCACCCACGATTGCGCTTCCCTTTTCACCTCCTCCCCTCTTTATGGCGGGCTCAGTGCAACTCATCCTTTAAGCTGTTTATCAATTTTTCCTCTCTTCTTAAACTTTATTTCTCTTAGCTTCGCTTTTTTTATGCAATCTCAATTTCGACGTCATAGTAACAAGTTTTTCGGCCTTCTTTCTCTTAATATAAGTATTCTGCCATCAACTCTATTTCTTTCTCATCTTGTGGCAGTGGAGATCGTATAAATGTTAAATGCAGCTGTTTAGGAGGTTCCTTCCGACTTACATCAGTATATTTAAACTAGGGCCTCTCCCGCAAGAGCTGTTGTATTGTTTCTCTTTTTCAGCAAATGCTCACAAAACCGCTTCTTTTTTCGCCTTGCGCAAATTTCTCTGAATTCGTGTTCATGCAAGAAGAAGCGTTTAGTATGTACTGTGCAATTTAAATATTATGGTCCAGTCCAGGTTATGGTGAAGGTAGCTGAACATAGATGGATAGTGTAAATTGGAGATGAGGAATTCGACCTTCTCGTACTTGTTTTGTTTGTTTTCCGCATGCGAAACCAATACCTCAAATGCATTTATTATAGAGTAAACGGATGGGATAGTGATTAATTTGCTTGGTTATTCTAAATATGACCGTTTAGTTTACATAATCGGAGACCGATTGATAGTAAATAAGCAGAAAAAGTGGTGTTCTACGTTTTGACCTCCTACAGTGGTATACACTAGGTCGGATTTTTAAACGAGATTTACCGATCCTCTCTAAGTCCTTTTTCGCATCTTGATTTCTTCCTAACTCCTATTGCTACCTACCAGTTAGATACAAACTTCTTTGTTAAAGGAATAGATAGTTCTACAATAATCATTCATTTAAGATATGATTAGGTTATCGTTTAATTATTATTTTTAAATTGTCTGTCTTCTATTTTAGTAAATGGCTTGCCGCGGGAGATGTTAACAGTAATCTTCGTCTTCTCTGGAGTACAGGCTGCGCTATTTGTCCACCCCTACGCCTTGATTCGCCCGCTCAAATCCTTGCTGCCACCGTGCTCGACGATTCCACGGAAAAATTAGCTGTTCTCACTGTCTCCGGGTGTCTCACCATCTGGAAATTAAGTGTCAAAATGTTGAGCTCCTCAGGCTCGCATCTTGGCTGTAGTATGGAGAAAAATCTGCCCAAAATTGTTCTCACAACCAAGTTGGATAATACGCGTTTCCCAGCTGTGGATCTTACGTTCTCTCCCGGTGAAATCAAACACCCAGTTGTGTATTTCAAATTGGGATCCAGTGCTCTTTTCCACTTAGAAAGGAAACTCTGGGTCGAATTGTTCAACGCTGGCGAAGGTGAATAGCCCAATCACTTGCAGAATCATTGTCACTGTGTGTCGAATCACCTTTAATAATGCTATTTGTTCAATAGGTGGAGAAGATAGTTTCAAGCGGCGTGCTGCGGCGACACTTTATCGAACTTGCCCCTCTGGTCCCCTTTCGGAGATGCAGAAATTTGGCAGACTGAATGTCCTGGTTACTGGTGATTTATCGGCAAATACACCCTCACATCGTAGAGACCTTCAGGAATTTTATGATGCGCAGATACAGGTGGCCGAGATGTTTGGCTCGGCTGCGGAATTCAAGTTCTGGCTTAATCGGTGGTTCCAGCAACTTGTCATTGAAAGTTAGTACCGTTAAGTATCTTTAAGCTTATATCGCTTTGACATAATTAATGTGTCTGTAAGGTTCAGGTTTGATTTTAGAAGAAAACTATTTGCTTGGCTATTCTGCAAGCTGGCGGTTATGAAAAGCAGGAGATCGTCGAAAAGAGAGAATAGAAGACCGAACATGATGGGAGTGGTCTTTGCATGCGAGTGGCGGGGCGATGGAGGTCGACTTGTGGAACTGGGGATGCGGCTTTTATGTTTACTAAGATTTTACATTTAAAATCCGGTCAAAGACATGGTATAAGAACTGAATTGGCTAAAATTATCATCTTTACGGTAGGATAGAGATAAAAGTGAGGTGCTGACGGATTATCAGTGCTGGATATTCATAGTAGGCGTTTACATTTAAGTGAATGAGGCTAAATTCTCATACTGGTCCTCCACATTAATTAATTTATAGACAGTTCGTGCTGGGGACTCACAGCAGATGTTAATTCTGAGTATTTTACAGAAGCGAATTTCTCTATCTAAAATAAGTGTTCTTCCTTCCACTTGTTAATCTTAAGAACGTTATTATCACCGAACAAAGTCTTATAATATTATATATTTCATGATTTTTAAGTAGTCAGAGCTCGTATTAACTTTTTTGTTTACTGTAGGTGACGAAAGGCGTATTCGACAGGTATGTCTTGATTTCATCGGTCCGGTGTCATCCGCCCTTAACACTTCATGGGAATCTACGATCAAGGTATATATCTCGGCGATAACTTATCTTTTATAATTCGAAATCCAGCCCAAGCTTATGCGCATTCGATTTAATTTTTAGGGTTTATCAAAGCGATCTCTTATGAAACAACTGTTTCCACATTTTGCGATGAATTTGGGAATGCAGAGACTGTATGTAGAGATGAAAGAGCTGTTTGATAATACTGTGGATTCTGAATAGCCAATTCATTCCGTGTTTGAATGAGGTAATGAATTTCACCAATTCGCATTTGTACATTTTTAAATAAATATACTGTCCATTTCAAATTTGCTTATTTAATATTTCGGTGGACTTTGAGGTTATTGGTGAAATTTCATTGCTCAAAGTATAGTTTTTGAAAGTGAAATATGATGAGTCTAAGTTATGCTTATATTAACGGATCTTAACTTAATACATTCGTCCGGTTTGTTGGCATATGATAACTTTGCGGTTGTTTCTTGTGCTTTGATTTTGTTTTAAACTGTGAGAGTTACATGGGCTTTAAAAAACGGAATAAAACCCTTGCGAAAATATTTTTGTAAGTTAATTCATCTTTTGTGCTGGAAAAGTTACAAATTCATGTTAGAAGTGCTTATTTAGAGAATGAGCGACATAGCCACGTGCAAATCAAATGGGAACATAAGATGACTACTGATAATAGAATATCGTAACATAATGCTCAGTCAATCTTAGAGATTAAGAATTGCCGTTTATTTGCTGCTCCTAAATGCTCTTATGCCGTATGGATAAAATTGGGGAAAATGGTGATCTCACTTTAACTGAAAGAGCTTCTGTCCCAGTGAACCCAAAATAAGTTTCATAAAATCTTTCGAAATCACAACATCGCCAAATGAGTAGCTACGGATGATAAGCTGAGTAAGTTAGCAGGCCTGTGCTTCACAAATAGCATGCCAAATATTAACCTATTAAAATATGTTAGAATAGAAGGCTTTTAAATCACGATTGAGTTCAAAATCATAAATGAGCTTTTGCGACGTTGTATCAAAATCAATCAATGCTATATATATTTTATTCGATTATGTTGAAATCTTTTTAAGAATATGCGCTTAACCCCTCTATATTGAAAAGAAAAATTCTTACGGATCAGCTTTTGTGAAATTTAAAAGTAAAAGAGCCACCACCTACTCTCCACGCTGAAATATTAAACTAATTTTTTATCTTGAAATATGAGATAGTTGAATTGCAGAGAAAATAACAAGTAATCGAATGTCACATTGAAAATCTGTAATTAAAATATCAATTTCAGACCATTATTGCGAACATAAGCGAAAATTAATAAATGACTGAAGTCATTGAGAATGTTAATGTTTCCTTCAATTTTGTGAATAATGACATTGTAACTTATGTGACAATAAGCACTAAAAAATCACTTTAACGCATTATTAATTTTAATACATTTACTACAATATGCCGAACTTACAGCGTAAATAAGTATTAATGAATCGTTTATGATATTGGCTTTTTATCTATTTTTTCAATGGCCTTGAATTGCTCCAATAAAGCCGGGATAAATAAGTCGTAAAAGTTTTGGTCACACTCGGATCAACATGTTTAGGGTGTGTGTTTTACACATAGATGGCATGACATGTATAAGATGTGTCAACACAATCACAAATGCTTTAAATAATTTACATGGGATTTTGGCTGTGGATGTAAGTTTCTGAATAACTGATATACTTATTTGTTTATAAATACAAGAATTGCTTAAGAATCGCTTATAATTATTTGTATTTTTTATAACATGCATTATTTTACGAGGACAAAACGATTGACCCATCATTTGCATCTTTCATTTGTATTAAATTAAAGAAATGTTTTGATAATACCTTTACTACCCTCTGTTAATATAGTCTAGATCAATGAATTTAATATTTATATTTCTTTTTGTTTGATCAATTGACATATCTACAAATTATCTACAGGTGAATCTTGCGTGCAAACAAGCTTTAGTCGCCTACTCATCTCCTCAGGTTACAACTGATGCATTAGTGGAGAAAATAAACAACCTGGGATTCGAGGCTTATTTCTTAACAGAAAACTTTGAACCTTCATGTGGCCGTGCATCCGCGAGATCTTTCATTTCATCCTGTAACAATTCTCCAAGTAATATTCAATCCCAGTCTTTCAATTTTACGTCTTCTGAGTTTGAAGTCATTTCGCAATTTCTATACACAATTCCGGGTGTTTTATACGTTTCACAAACCAGTAATTCCAACAAATTTGAAATCTGGAGTACTTCAGACGACATATCCCCTCAAGGTTTGTCCGTATTTCTAATTATCGCATTTTTTCCTTTTTATCATTTGAATTCTTTTTAATGTAGAACAACTGCGCACCTTTTATTCAATCGAGTGTTGAATTGTACGCACATTTTGTTAATGCTCTTAACTATTAAATTAGTATTTATTGAATTTTAATATCAAAACTTATTGTGTGCTGACATTGGCAAGCTGTTTTATATTTTGCCCTATTTATTTAAGCTCCGTTTCGTCAGGTATTAAGGACACTAAATTACTTATTCTATCGCTACACTTGATTATTATTAACTCCGTACATAGGTTAGTTGTAATAGCTCAGATTGTGTCCAATAATTGTTACGAATATCCGCATAACTGTTTATTATAATCATTCTATGCTAATTTTCTCTCACTTGTACTCACTACGTGCCATCTGTTTTTTATTGGCAGCGCAGTAAATATGTGTTAATCGATTCGGTTTCTCCTTTCTCTACCCTTCATTTATTGCGGGGGCGTATGCTCACTACATCTGCTGACTTGCTCTAAATTTACCTCACGTGCTATTATTAGACACTCCTTCTTCTGTCCGTGTTTACCTCTTTTGCTCTCCCCCAAATTTTAGATATTCTATCCAAGCTGACCCAACAGGGCTTCACTGTTACGCTCCATATGAAGAATTCATTGGAGAATACTGTGGCAGAATTCGATCCTCTGGATTCTTCAATTAGTTTTGAAGAAGAAAGGAGCTATCTCATTGTGGATTTAGTAACTTCTCTTCAGATTAATTGTATTCAAGAAATTATTCCCGATATACCTCTGGAGAGTCATGCCTTTTGTCCAAATGAACATTTCTTTCGGCATATAATTTCTCTTCCTAAACATTTCTCGACTCGATCTGTTGCTGACAAACTCACCGCGAACGGATTTCCTTCTGCAAGGATCGCTCTTGTTGTATCCAATTTAGAGGTATTTTCTTTTTTTTCACGTGATTTTGAATGGTATTTTATGAATATTATTACATAGGTTTGAGGGTTTTTTAATTTAATTTTTTAGCTACTATACGCATTTGAATATGGTTTAATTTGAGCGTTTTGTCATTTTCTTATCGTTACTCGCTGAATTTGCTTTCTTGAGGCTCAAAATTATCAGCAGTCAATCAGACAGACACTTCTAATTTCATCCATTTATTCCTTGTCCCATTTGGAACTGTTTTCCTATGCTCTACAGTTCTTTCCAAAAAAGAAATGAAATTTTTTATCGATTCCCGTTAATTATTTTTTGTGTCAGAATTTTATGTGCATACTGGTCTCTACTCATATAGATTTTCATCTAGTCAACACAATTTCAAAATTCCTATGGAATAATCTGTTCATATCTTCTTTTTAGTTTTGCAATATATTTCTCTATTTATGAAAATCTTTATCTTTCTCCCACTTCTATACTACTGCGTTCAGCAACAGCAGATTATTTAAGTTAAAACAAATGTTAATCAGAATAACGCTTAGAAGAAGAATCTCAAATTTTGATTTCAGCCACCAAATCTCCATTTATCTCCGCTTCATGAATTTTCAGTTAATTAGAACATTGACCTGATCTCACGATAATTTCTAGAAGATGCAACCATTAAAAACGTTGAGAAATGTGAATGATTTCGCTTAAGTAGCGTACTCTCCTTTCCTAGCTAAACCGCTTTTCAAGTTATATTAACTGTTAGTCTATTCGTCAAAGCAATATATATCTTTTGCGCTATATATTCAGTCATCTAATGTACTCCTGTGTCTGGTCTCTTCTCTTATTTAATATTTTGACAATTTGGCGGTTTACTTAAGTTTCAGCAAAATTGAACTCTTTTTAATTTCCAGTAATTGTAACCTATTAACTTAACCTATAGGTACTTTTGAACAATTCATCCTGATTGATTTCGCTCAAGTAGCAAATCTCTACTGTTGCTTGCGAATTCTCACTTATCTGAATGAGTCACATGTAAGGCTAGTGAAAGGTGAGACTTTTATTTTTGTTGCCGGCAATGCGGTTGAGACTTACTATTATCCTTGGCGATGCAAACAAATATAAGTTTTAATCATTTGGTATAAAATATGAGCATGCGAAATAGTCAAATAGTTCATTAGAGGATGAAACCCGGGAAAGAAGTTCGATTTGAATGGTTGGTCAAACCAGCTTGATTCATTTGTACCATTTTACCGCCATGAGTAGGTAGATGAGGACACTTTAAACATATCAGAGCTCACTGATTTTATACCATCTTGCGTTATAGGTCTACATATCGATTTATGGGATAACGAATGTGGACTCTGATATGAGATCATTGGCCGCTCTGCAACCCCTTCTCCCTGAGAGAGCGTTTGAAATGAGGCTGGGTCATGATGAGGTTATTTTAGCCTCACACTCCCGTACTACACTAAATGGTGTTTTTCTACAGAGTTTTAACTTGAGTAAACTGCATTCAGCTATTGAGAATCTTGGCTATAACTGTTTTCCCTTGAATTCAGACTCTCAGAGTAAGTTCCTTTTTTGTTTCAAGCCCTTTCCCCTACAAGTATAGTTTTTGTTTTTACATATAGAAAAATGGAGAAGTATTTCCGTGTCGTCAGTATCGTCGTGCACTTCGAATGAGAAGAATATGAATGAAACGAGAATTGATTTTGACTCTTTGAAGGGCGGCGAATTGTCACGCTGTCAACTTCGTGTAACGGGAATGACTTGCAGTAGCTGTGTTAACGCTATAGAGGGAGTTCTGAGCAAAATTCCAGGTGAGCCTACTTTCTGGTCTCTTCATCATTTCTAAATCAAGATAAATAGATCAAATATTTAATACAAATCAAAAATTGTTCCATTTTCTATTGATATCCTTTTTCCAAATCGCTCAGCTAATAATCTCGATAGAAGAAAATCCGTAAAAGGCATATTTTTCATATTTAAATCACAAAATCAACCTACCTTACTGTTGTACCAAAGCGTTCAGTGTAACCCTTCAATTAAGACGTGAATTTACCAAAGCTAGAACAATTAAGATTATAAATATTCTTTTCTTACATCAAAACACATGTTGACTGATTTGATCAACTCATATCACGGGGTGATTTATGTTACCTTTTTTCTACTCTAATTTAATTTTCGCCATCTGCCTTTCTCCTAAGTTAATAGATCATTATACTCAATTTTTACCTTTATTATTTCTTCAGATGGGGTGCTTTAATAATTGTCAAGCTTGTTATTGTTATGGTTTTATTTTTTCCATTATCTTATTTTAATTCACTTATGCAATTGAAAATATGTGACTTTAGTCATTTCAATTTAGCCTTATTGTGTATTTATGCTCTTCAATTCATATTTAGGTGTTGTGTCATTGTAGAAACTGATTGGCTTGATTTATGCCTTAGAGTTTAGTATTATGTCGATTCCGACCCTTCTACGCCGTTTTTCTGATTTTTAATTGTTTATTCTGGGAATATTTAGGTTGATTAGTTTACTTCTGTCAAAAAAATGTCATGAGAAAACTGGGCTTTTAGTTTTTTTCAAAATAATAAGCCGTAAGTTATGTACTAAACGCGCATTAATAAGATATCGTGGTTTGAGAGCATTAACATTCTAAAGTATTTTATTTAAATACATGTTGTGCATTTCAAACATTATTACATTTGATATGATTACAGGTTTTATTTAATTAAAATTCTATTTGCTTTATTATTGTTACTAAGTAACATTACAATCTGATTACAATTACTGAGGCGTTAGGCTATAATCATAAATTATTTGTGAATAACTGTACCAATTTTCTTCATTTCAAATAGGAGTCAAATCTGCAACGGTTAGTTTGCTTTCAAATAAAGCTGAGATCGCCTATGATGCTGCGTTAGTTCAGCCGTCGAAACTTGTGGATCAGGTTAACGAGATGGGTTTCACAGCAGAGGTTATAGAGGCAAAGAAAACTGTCAACTCCCCTGAACATGGGTCTCAAACTATTGAAGTCACTGTGAGTTTACGCACTTAAATACTATTCTCAAATTTAACTGGTTAATTAAAATAGGCATCTTTGTAATATGAGTGATCAATTTTTTAGGGTTTTCACATATAATCTCTTAATTGAATCAAGTCTTTTTGCTGCCAGTTTGCGTTTGAAAATTTTTCCTAATGATATTCTTAGTGAATATCATTACTGTTATATGGAATTTTTTTCTCAATATACCATTAAGACTTATGAGAACTCTTTCTTTCAGGCGCATAACTTGATTTTAACTGAAAAATAGTCTTGTACTTTGAAGCTATTTGCAAAAATATTGTAAGGTTTTTTTTGGAAAAATAGCCATCTCAAATTCTTCCACCAACAAAATTGACAGACTTCACTGGCTATCAAATGATAGTGTCTTTTGCTCAATTATAAAATCATGTTAGCCAACAAAGGAATTGTAGGGATTTTGCACGATCTATTACCTGACGTAAAAACTTTATTAGGGTATACTTCTGCAATTGAAAAATCCATGATTAGTATGTTAAATCAAAAGCTAGTATGCATAACGGGCACACATTAGACTCTGATTTTATAGAAACGATGGTATTGTGGCTCCAGTCTTTTTTTCATTCATTTTAACTTGAAGAGCATAAATATTTGCCAGACTCATTTATCATAGCACAATCTAGATTGTTTCCGTTTCCTACTATCTGTTGTGTTCTCGGCTTACATAATGGCTCGTGAGACCCACTTTGCTCTGTTGTTGTCTCGCATTTCAACACAAATTGGAGTTTTGTTGTGTAATTGCAATATCTAGCGTTATGAACACAAATTGCATCTAAATATAATCACGCGCCTTATTTTACCAACGCTAAACCAAGATTGAATACTCTCATATTCACGTATACATCCTCTATACGTGCTCCTTCGTTAATTAATCGATTTTGATTTCGGGGGAAATTTTCATAATTTTGAGTAGTGAATATTCCATATTTGTTCAACCAATGCAGAAAAATAATCGAGATAATCAACTTTTTTTCAATTTACAACATTGCTTAGAAATTAGTTGAATTTGTTTTGATATGGAGAAAGCTGAATGTACTCTGCAGCTTTGAATTAATTTCCAAGCCTATTAACCTCTGGAGGCGTAGCATCATGGATCTTTTCTGGTGAGGAATTTAAATTCTGTTTTATCAGTTAGACTTAACTAGTGCAGTTCGCCATTCCGTTCACATGGTGCACACCAGTAGGCATTGAACCTCCGACCTCTTACTTCAGATGAAAAGCATCCGCACACTTGTCTCCGAATGGAAAATGTTTATTCGATTACGACAGTGCAAATCAGACAGTGTAGTCTGTCGGTACGATCATTTGATTCTGGCCAGTAGCTACTATTTGTAAAAGATAGCGTTCTCTAATATTTCTTTCGAAGTTGACTAAATCAGAAGAAGACAAGCTCTGTCGGATATCTATTTTAGCATATTTATGATATAGTAATTGAGTATACATGAAATACTCAGCATATCCTTGAAATCCCACCGTTTAATGTGACAAATGAAAATTCTTTATTGTTATTTTTCGTTTGGCAGAAGTTAATAACCTTTAATGTTCATTATGTGTTTCAGATCGGTGGAATAACCTGTGCTTCTTGCGTAAACTCAATTGAATCATCTCTGAAGAAACTCCCTGGAGTTATATCAGCCTCTGTAGTTCTCGCGACCAAACGCAGTAAAATCGAATTCGATCCTCGTTTGACCGGGTCAAGACACATCTTAGAAACCATTGAGGTAACTATTCCCCCTTTTTTGTTGAAATGTTCTAGCTTAAGCTATTTTACTTCCTCTTTTAATAGAATATGGGCTTTGAAGCATCGATCCAAGGCGAACACTTCAAATCCAATCGAGATTTTGATGAAGTTAAACGGTAAGAGATATGCTTCGCTTCATGGCTATCCAGAAATAGGTCTTACATTGATGTTTGTTGTTATTTAGATGGCGACGTAACTTCTTCATCAATCTTATCTTCGGTCTTCCTACTATTCTTGTTATGCTTATTTTCATGATGATCTGGCCGCATAGTCCTGTAGGTAGCCACTGTCTTCCCCGTATGCATAACGTTTCGGACAATTTTGATCATCCTTATCTCGCACCGCCTATGATCTGTCCTGGTCTTTCATGGGAAAATTTTATCATGTTTCTTCTGGCTACTCCGGTTCAGGTGTGTTCACTATATGTTTATTATATGATTACTCTTCTTCGTACTCAGCGATGTGTTTGCTTTATTTTTTTTCTCCGTAGTTCATAAGCGGTCGACATTTTTACAATCGCGCTTATCAATCATTGAAACATGGGATGGCTAATATGGACGTTTTGTTAGTGATTGCTTCAGGGGTCGCTTACACATACTCCTTGGTTGTTGTTCTAATCGCCATGTATCAGCGGTGGTCCACTAGTCCTCTTACTGTCTTTGAGACCACACCAATGCTTTTCCTCTTCATTTCTCTTGGGAGGTGGCTTGAAAACTTGGCAAAGGCTAGTTTAAACTCTTGGAACACTAATGCTACTCTTGAAGACTTTTACTTGACTATGTTTGTGCAATTTTTATAGGAGAGGACGTCTGAAGCTGTCTCAAAACTTGTATCTCTTCAAGCTAAAGATGCTACTCTTATGGAACCTCCAGCCTCAGCGGATAAAGTTGATATCCAGAATCTGACTCTTGATACACTTCAGAGCTATTATGAACGGCGAATATCAATAGATTTTGTTCATCGGGGAGACATTTTAAAGGTATAATCCCTTTTAATGCCTATTGACATTAAGTGACCTAAATAAGCAGTCGTTTTAAATTCACAGGTTATACCAGGAGAGAAAGTCCCAGTTGACGCTCGGGTTGTCTTCGGTGTTTCTTCTTGTGATGAGTCTATGCTCACTGGGGAATCTATGCCAGTTCCCAAAGTTGTCGGTATGTTTAATGGCCTGTCGATCACACACACGGAGCGCCTGATAGTTAAATAGCTACTTTTTTGTTTTAATTTACAGGCAGCGTCGTAGTGGGTGGTTCAATTAATCTCTCTGGCCTGCTCTATGTGCAAGCAACTCGTATTGGCAGTGAGTCAGCTCTTGCGCAGATTATTGCACTAGTTGAGGACGCCCAATCGTCTAAGGTGAGTCCTGTTCGCTCTCTTCTCCCTCTTACAACTTCGATTTTCTAACTATTTGCCTACTTTATTCATCTACTTTCAGCAACCTTAGATTGAAAGTATCCTGACTAATAGCCTTAGTTATAGTTTATCTGCTTTTCTGTTTCTTTGTTGTTACATACTCTAGAACTAGGGTTTTATCTTTTATTTGTATTAGAAGTATGAAATATCTTTTAAATAGTTCTCTGCTCTTACCTTTTTTGTCCATTTATTTGTTTGTCTACTAACTTTATTTACTTAGGTAACCTCTTAGAAAAAGCAGATTTAGAGTACTCTGATTAAATTCGATTAAAATCTTGTACCATTTTATTTTTTATTATTTTAAGTTATATTTCGAATTTAATAAGGCATAATTACAATCTAGTTGCCCTTTTCTGCTGAGTTATTATTATAAATGAGATCTCCCTCGACTGTAAAAGTATTTTCATCACAATAGAAATAGGAAAAAAGCGGTCTGTTAGAATCGCTCTTTTCGTTTAAAATGACTTTCACGACGAATTTCTAAGTTAGATTCCTCTAAGCAATCTATTTTGGAAAATGAGAAAACTCTGAGACTCTGGCTCATTACTACCAATCTGTCCTCCTATTATTGAATCTGTATGTCTGCTGTAGATTGCCAGGATGACAAAAATTATCCTTCTTCATTTTTAATTCATTTATACATTTTTAGGCACCCATTCAGCAGCTGGCGGACAAGATCTGTGGCTACTTCGTGCCCGTTGTCATTGTTATTTCCCTGGCCTCTCTAATCTTCTGGATTGTGATAGGATATCTCCATCCCTCGCTTATTCGTGGTTATACAGTAATAATTAATTACTTTTTTTAAATATTATTTGGACCATTATTTTCCCATAAAGCATTTACTACCTTACTTATGAAGTTAACTAGGTTATTTACAATGAGAAATAATGGTAATTATTTATTTGAGTTAGCATGTAAATTGAGAGAGCGGTTTCCTCCTCATTAACGTTTATGAGAAAACTATTTCAAATGGAAATTTGACTTTTCTCTCCCTATATTTTTGCGAGGCCTCATCTTTCTGACTAAGCAGTTGATGGGATTATTTCACTCATTCACTATACATACCTGTTTATTATTAAAAGGAATGGTTTGGTGAATACTATCCCTGACCAATACCATCCCTAATGGTATTTGGTCATTCTTAATAAGCCCATTAAAATGCAATAAATTGTCATCGCTTATTTCAAGCATCAGCATCAAATTTCTTGAAGATTTAAATAGCCAAACTGAGGTTTTATTTTTTTATAACCTTTAGTTGTAAGAATATGTTTCCTTTCCCTTTGGTTACTGACCTTTATACTAGCCCTAAGTAAATTTTAATATTAATATAACTTACCTAATTTTTTTTCCTTAGAAATTAATATTTAAGTTATGGAACTGTCACCGACGTAGGATAGAGCAGTCTTAATAAGCTTCCCCAGTTTCTATTGTCTTTACCACGGGACAAGGTAGAAGAAGTCGGAGCTGTGACAATTAGAGTTGTATTGAGAAAGAATGATGTCTACCACATACCTGTTTAAATAAATGTGGGTTTGTCACGCTTGGATAAGATAGATAGATAGATAGATAGATAGAAAGATGGATAGGGTAGAATAATTTTCGGTCGAACCAGGAGATAAGTAGAAAATGTCAAATCCAAACACGGGGGGTGAACATGGATTTAAGTAAATGCACGATAAGGTAATAAGTATCCTCCTTTGGTCCTTCATAGATCCTTAAGAGTCATCAGTTCATTGCCAAACAATAGGGAAAGCTACGAAATTCTTCGAACTTGTTTAAGATTATTTCGAATTGATTATTTTTTCTTCCATAAAAGCCCTCTAAGTTAACAATGAATTCCACTTTGTTCTGAAGCGTATTTTTAACATATCTGGTAATGTGAATTGTAACTATTTCGCTAAATTTTCCTTATTGTTGCAACTTAAATACATTTATGAGGGGTTATTATGTATAAAATTGAGTGTGTTTGCGTGCTTAGTGATTTTCTTTATATTAATTTAAATTAACGTATGGGTTACATTGTGGAGTTTAAGTAGAGTGGGTTTTATCAGGATCGGTTGTTTCTAAATCCCATTAAACTTACATATCTTTCAATGCCCACCTCGTTTAGGGGTTAGAAGTTTATATGTCCCATATTCAGAAACTCTAATACAACTCCAGCAAACATTCAGTAGGCTCCAATTATGGGATGCTACCAAGATTTATGCCTCTATGTTAAGTTGTTATTTGATGTATATCTGTGTCTACATTGCTCCATGATTTTACTTCTAGTCGGAATGTTCATTGACGGATGCAGTCTTGGATCGTGCCTTCCGTGTGGCTGTAAACGTACTCACTATTGCTTGTCCCTGCTCTCTCGGATTGGCGACTCCAACGGCTGTTATGGTTGGAACTGGTGTTGGTGCTCTTCATGGGATCCTTATCAAGGGTGGCCAACCGCTTGAGAACCTTCGAAAGGTACTAATTCATTCATTGATTCTTGTCTTTATTGCTTCTTCAGTTAAATAATCGATCAGTTAAATTTTGTATCAGCGAATCGAATTAGACAGGCCTTGAAATCTAGAAAGTAATCACTCTTCGTCTTAGGGGCTTTTGCGTTTTAAGGTAGTTGATGGAATTAAATTTTCATTGTACATGATTTGAAGTCTGCTTGCAATCAAATATATTTCACAAACTCCAAAAATGCAACTCCTCCCACTTCCCTGTATTCTCAATTATAAGACGAGGGCGTATAAAGTCGTGTTACGCCTAATTCGTCTGTCATTAGGGAATGACATTAAAATCTCCATTGCTTTGTTTCATTCATTTCGTAGCTCTTCACCTACAACGCTTGAAGACAGTCTTTCAAAGATAATTTCCCTTCCCAACCACCAAGGGAATAACCTTGATTGTGTTTACTCACTTTAACAATGCATATAGTTGTGGTAATTACCGTTCACTGAGTTTGTTTTGTGATTTATTTATCAAATTTTGCCCATTATCACCTTTATTTATGTTGTTGAATCACAGTGAGATCTTTATCCGTTCATTTTAAAGACTATTAGGTGAATATAAAAGCTAATTCGAGTAAAACTATTCTGTGTCATCTTTCCGGTTCTTAGTAGTCATTCCGCATTAATCTTGGTAAAGGAATAAGCATTATCGTTTCGATTAGTACTAAATTCTCTTAACTTTAGGATAATCTTTCGATTATGTGCAATAAGGCATTCATTGTCTTGTTGATCAATCGAATATCGGCGCCTGTTATCGAGGTCATTTATTGAAAGAGTAACGGTTCCAGAGCCACCTTCCATCATCATAGAATTTCTTTCTTGCATTAGCTTTAATCAAGTTCAACTTAGCTTGAGTTAAATTTACAATTGCGCTCACTTGTTTCCTTAGCCGTCTTTTTATTATATGCGAACAAGCATTTAAAGAGGACGAACAGGAATGACTGTGACATGTCCCACTGTTCCTAAATTCGATTTTCCGGATTGAAGCCCTAGCTTCAAAATGATTTTCTGTCCATGTAAACAAGATTCTATTGACTGGCTGATTGAATTGAGTCGTTAGTCAGGCCTTCTCAATATACTTAAGTCTTCTATTAGCCAAGACCCTCTAGGTATTGCTATCTACTTTTTTTAAAATAGCAGAGTTTACTAGTTTTTGCTCAAGATGAACTCTATTAATATTATTATTTATCTACAATTCCATCTATCTTTTTTTAATCATATCTCACTTTCCAAAGATATTAGCATCCCAATTTAATATAATAGCAGAGATCTCTTTATTTATTTTACTTTTCATTGCATACCCGAAAGAGAATCCTCTCCACTTAATGTCGCACAGAGAATTAAATCAAAGCTCCTCGTTCTCCGATAATTTTACATCGTATGACTATCTACCAGTCCATCAAGTCTTAATCCGATTTACACTTCCTTGTAATGTCTTATCATTGAGGTAAGTTGCTCTTGAATGGATGTATGTTTTTTTTACATTTGAAATACGCATTTGAGCATGCCGTATTGTTAACTGATTTGCTATTTTGAATAATCAGTTTACTTATTGACCTAACTATTGGCAGCTGTACATCACTATACCCTGCGTATACATACTCATTTCCTTGATAGAAACTAACTGATTCGTATTAATAGGTAGTCATGTGTATTAATGATTATGTACCGACGTAATGCAAATGCCATTTTCATTACCGATAAAAAGTAAAAATAAAATTTTCAATCGTGGGAAAGTTTTACAGTGACTTAGTAAGGGGTAAGAGGGGTATTGAGTAGGTATCAGGCCGTCAAGCCAATCTCATTTCATTTTCATCACTAGGCTCTCCACAATTAACTCAGTGGATATAGTATTGAGTAGGTATCAGGCCGTAAAGCCAATCTCATTTCATTTTCATCACTAGGCCCTCCACAATTAACTCAGTGGATATAGTTCACCATTTGTTATCTAGGTTCCTTGGCATGCAGACCTTACTGATCAGTAGAAATGCTATTATTCAAACTAATATCCATTTATAAAAAGACCTTTTTTCCTTGAACTTTATAAATTTCAATTTTTTCATTCGCCGAAGGTAAATCCAAATTGGTACTGTCATACATGTAATGCTGATAAATTTGAAGTAGTTAAAAGTGAATAACAAGATGTCGTAGTCAGGAGTACATGTCAGCGGAATATTACTCCCCACCAATAAGTGTATGATTCGTTGGTCTAGTCAACGCCCAAAATAGTAAGAAAACGATATTAGACAGATCTTTTCGACTACGACATGAAAAACATTCGTTCATCGATAGGGGAAATACCAAAATTCCCCTTTGCTCTACTAATATACATGTGTTTTAAAATTTAAATGAACGCGATGATCGAAGTGATGAATTGCCTATTTTATTATGGTAAGTTTAGAAGTAGATCTATGGTATCACATTTACACCTTTCTCATAAAATCCATGTATACATATGTATATTAGGAAAATGTCTGAACTTATGCAAACTCAATAGGAGTGGTAGATCAGTGAGCATTTTGTCCATTTGCCGTAAAGAAAGTAACAAATTAATGTTCATATTAAATATAGGAACTCCTGTTGCGATATTGTTCTTCTTTGTGTTTGAGAGAACATAGGCTTGCAGCTTTATTTTGAGAGCGGTTTGGTGACGACCGACCTTTATGAACGAAGATTTGCATTTTATATCCTTCCTAATGATGTATTTTAGAAGTCAATCCCGATATGTGTGAAGCAGGCTAAAACGTGAATCTATAATTATGGGAAATTTTTATAAGATTGAGTCCTCCCACTTTCATTGTTGTATATCTGTTAGTCGATAGAAGCTAAGATTTATCCCTTGCATGATTTAAATCATCTATAAATAGTGATTTTGATGATCTAAAATTTGGATTTCTCAGTTAGAAAGAGACTTACCAAGTTGAATCAGTAGACACTCGCAGTAAATATTAATCTGAATTTCGATTTTAGATCACTGGATGCACTCTGTCTTCTCTAGAACACATTGAAAGCTATATGAATGCCAGTCCACCTCATTTCAAAAATAATAAGTAGCACTTACTACTATTTTGGTAATCATTGTCATTTTCATTGCCAAACGAATGATCTTCATCCCCACAATAGGGAATGGTATTTTTTGTGAGATTTACAATTCCTACTCTAGCTGAATTGTTATGTTTTTCAGGTGATTAACCTCTTTGTGGCTAATCGTGATATGTTTACAAGTTGTTTACTTGATTGCAGTATTCACCTCCAGGTTCCAATGTCTTGTTTCTCATAACATTGTTTATTTTTGTAATTTTGAATTTATAGATAGATACATGCGTTCTTAAATGAGGTAATATAAAAAGATATTTAGCAGAAGAATTGGCTGATACATCTACCTCTATAAATTACTTCACAGGATACGTTGTTAAACGTGTGTTTTTTATAATATATCCGTTTATTTATAAAGATGGCATTTGTTATGCCATTCAGACAAGTGGATGCATAGCTATAGCTATAGGACATAATTTTGGGAAAGTGCAGAGAGATTTGGCCGATGAGACTCGGAATTTTTTCTTCTCTCCTCAGCTCTGAAGAATGGTTGTGTTGTCAAAAGGTCCTTTGAAGAAACTCGTATTGAGTTCTGCGACAAATTTGAGGATGACATCCCGATATGTCGCGTATCAAATGTCCTTGTATTTCATGAGACTTAAAGCAAGTGAAAATCGGCCCTGAATTTCCCTGTTGTACCTGAGGAACAGTGATCGCATCAGTAGTGCACAAGCATTGCTTTCTTTTCCATGAACATGCACTTCTCTTCTTATTATCAATATTAATAATAAATATCTTACATTATGTTTAAATTTGTGAATTTAAATACGTTGCTCAAAAATGACTGTGAATAAGGATATCAGTTTATGATGTCACTCTGTTAATTTTTTTGAAATGTATTTCAAATACTGTAATCTTGTTGCCTTAAACTGATGATTCATATGACTTCGAAGATTATGTCTATTTGATATTTCTTAACTCATCTTCGTGTTTTGATTTCAGGTCACCACAATCCTTTTTGATAAAACGGGAACACTTACTATGGGTAGACCACAACTTTCTCGTATCATTATGCTCGTTCCGTCTGTGCTTTCAACCGTAAGTTAATTATCTCTCATAATCGTTTTCGTTAGTAACCATTATCTTTATCGATTTGCTATACATGTTTACGCCAAGTTTAGCCTTATTTTTGGCTTTGTTATTTACGTAGAATATAGAGAAGGCAAATATGTTAATACGTATATGCACTACCCTTTATGCATTGAATGATGTTTGACCCATCGCTCTATGTCTTTATAGACGGAATTGGACGGCCAAAAGGTTGACTCTATTAAATCTATTTCTCCTGGTCGCCTGCTTTACATTCTTGGGAGTGCTGAATCCTCAGATCAACACCCTGTTGCAACGGCTATCGTTCGTATGCTTCGCACTATTCAGTTTGCTCTTCGTAAAATTCCAAACTCCGGAATCTGGGATTCAGAATTTGCCAAGGTTTGTAAAAAATTTGAAAATAAACTCTTTAACTTATAAATTTTGTATTCACAATGCCAGTCAGATTAGACAATTTATCAAATCAAATCTATTTTTATGATGTTAAGATGTGAGTCGGGTTTGTAAAAACTGTTTTTTGACTTTCCCCAGTCAAATTAATTTCAGATATTCTATTTCTGAATCGTCTCACTAACTTGGGGTTTTCTTAAATTTACTATCAAAGTTCTCAACAACACTGATCTTTCCATGGTTATCCCTTGAGTAATTAATTTTCTTGCTTAAATAACATCCTTTTCTATAAAATTGGAAACATTCTGACATGAGGCATCTTTAGACTATTTCATTTTACTACTCTTGGTCAAATCCATTTGTGATCTGGTGATTTGTGAACCGTGTCCTAACCAAGATAGAGTAATTTTAACTAAGATATCCGTGCTGTCTTATCTTACTAATCCTAGAGTTAGAAGTTGCAGTGTCGAGATAGATGTATTATTGCTGTCCAACACTTAGGTCTCGTTTGTTGAAGCATGGTAGTCAAAATTTTCAACTTCATCGTAACTCGAAGAGAGCATTCTCTTTAGTTTATTTCTCTATCAATTTTAGGAAAGTTTCAGGTTAGAATCGTTATTCCGAAGCTTCAAAAGGAACTGAGTTAAGTTGTGAATGGGACTTTTTAAAATATGTATCAGCTTCGATCTTACTTAAGAGCTTTATGTTTGTGTCTTGTTGCTTCTCCTTTATGTACCTCCAAACTATATTCCCTTACTTTGTTTCACTTTGAATCTTGTAATTATATATTGTTTCTTTATTAAGGTGTCAAACATGCAATCAATTCCGGGTTACGGAATGTCTTGTGAAGTAACAGTTGTACCCGGTGACTGTCCTGAGGGACCTGATCTACCGAGACCCACTCGTCTGTCTTTTGATGCTCAGGCTTCTCAGAAAACCGAAGTATATGCTGATTATGATGCAGCATTACGGTTAGAAGTGGATTACTGTCCTGTCAAATGGAACCGAGACCTTACTCTTCCTTGGGCTGGTATGTTTCTTTTTTTCAGATGGAGTGTGTAATTCAGTGTTTGGATGGTACTATTTCTTAAGACAATCTGAAAAGCAGTGTGAACAAAAATGATCGAATACTTCTGTCCATGTAAGTTTGTGACTGTGTTTGATTTGTTATTCTCACACAGTTTTACATCTCACAAATAATGGATCTGTAGCGGTCAGAATAATAGCTAACAGCAAAATAAACGGAACACCAAGATTGATTAGTCCAGGATGTATTGAACAAAGCCGCAGTACAGAGTCCCAAGGGGAATAGAGAATTGAGGGAAAAGGATGGAGCGAAGGAAGATGTGTTTGCAAACGATAGTCTTCTGTGTGTCAACATGTGTGTAGTGGAAGGCTATTTATAATCATCACTTGGATGAGGACGCGCATGAGGACATAATTGTATATGCGCTTTAATTAGACGTGACGATTATAGGAAAAGGAAGGGCAGTGCAGACAGGACTGGTTAATAATATAGCTGACTAAGCGGTGTTTCTGCAACTATCATCCGAGGTATGCTTTGCTTTTCCGATCGATGAAAATAGGCCAGTTGAGGACACGTGATGTTTGTCCATAGAGTGCTTGGGGTTACAGAAAAAGTTAAAAGTTTATTGACATTACTATGAGGACGAGATAATCAAATTTTGGGGATTAGCGATGACGTAGGATAAATATTTCGCAGACGAAGGAATTCATCCTTCAGAACTCAGAGCAATTTGGTGTGAATCCTAAGTAAAGGGTATAGTGAGACCTTTGAAGTTGGGAACGTGTATCCATTTATCGATCATAACCTTACATTATTAATTCTTCACTTTTCATTTTTAATTTCAAGCTGAGTACCCTATTCAAAATTTTATATTGGCATTGAAACGATAGGGCTCTAAGTTAGTGCGTAGCCAAGCTGCGTTTTAAAAGCAATGAAGGGATAGCTAGGATATTACAGGATATACACATTGATATCGCCTGATAGTCTATACATTAGAAAATCTTTCCCTCGAATGTCAAAAGATGGGAAAAAGGCAATTGAAGACTCTAATTGGATAGTTGAAAATCCTCCAAAGAAGCTTAAAGTTTGCCTTACTCTTATAACCCTTATTGATTAATTTTGGTTATCTCACCATTTTTCTAATATTGACAAGTTCCAGTTTTTAATTTAAGTCCTCATAAACCCATCTAATGGGCTAAGTATAAGACTTTTTATTTAGGTATCTTCTCGCTTCCTTCTTCATAACTAAAAGTATTTGGCATTTTGCATTATAATGAACAATATTATGAGTTCTTATATACATGGCAGAGAAAAAACTTTTACCAATTTTAATCATGAGAAGGCATCTGTATAAGGGAAGCAGCAAACTAGTTCAATAAGCTATGAAATGAGTAGATTATGAAATCAAGACATCAAGTCTCATTTCATTAGAATTCTGAAAGCATAGAGTTATCCATATTCTTATAGGGAGAAGAATTAGCTTCATAATTGCTATAACGTAACCAACTAGGAGTTCGGATAGTAATCTAGCAGAGCCAACAA